>JBBUKS010000017.1:12994403-13038094 GCA_038050645.1 Hedychium gardnerianum
TAACAATATAATTGTTCCTATAAATTAAGTTAAATTTTTATCTAATATATATATATATATATATAATAACAACATATTATAAATAATTTAAAATTAAATTTTAAGTATTTGAAAAAAAATATAATTCAAATTTCATATAAATTATTATATAATTTTATTTATAAATTATTCATAATTTTTTTCACAAATATTAACTAATTAGATTTATTAGTATATATATATATATATATATATATATATGGGTTTTATCCAATTAGTTTATTCCCAACCCAAGCCGGCCACCACTCCCATGTTGTTGTGATTCCCGAGCCATTTGTTTATTATTGCCTTGGATCATGGGCCTTCTTTAATTCCCCTCCCTAATTGCCAATCACCCACGTCCACCATAAAATTTTATTTTAAAAAAGAATTACACCTTGTATTATTTAATTAGTTATTTTGGGAGGTTTATAGCTTAAGTAAATTGACTTCAACTCAAAAGGGCTCCCAATAAATGGTTAAAAGAATTTCACATCAGATATTTTTTTCGAGAGTATTCTTATTTTCAGTGTTATTATATAACTATGATTAATTATTATAATTTATAGCTATTACTTTATATTTATTATAATAATATTTTTTATTTTTAGTATTATTGTACCCGTTATGATTAATTACCACAACATGTAATGACTATTCTATAATTGTTATAACATGTAACAATTAATATAATATTATTTTAATATTATAATAGTTATTAAATAGCTGTTATAATTATATAACAACTATTTAGATAACTGTTATAATTATTTTTAAATGATTTTGTCTAATTTAAAATGATTTTAATGAATTTTAAATATTTTTGATTAAGTTGATAGAAAGTATTTTTATATAAGAGTATTCCAGGTTAATGATTTAGGATTCAAGATTTTAAAATTTATAATTTAGCTACAAAATAGCTAACTAAGTAGCCACTAAACTTGTATAGCAGTTACCTAATTAGCTGCTTCAACTATTTTAAAATAATTTTAATAAAATTGATAAAAAATATTTTGATATAATAATATTTTTTTATAATAATTTTAATTACAAGAAAATAATTAATTTTTTATATTATAATAACTATCGAATAACTACTGTAATACAATAATATTGAAATAAAAAATATTTTGGATACAACACATGTGATTTGGTATCCTTTTGATTTTTTTTTTTGAAAATGGAGCAAAATGCATTTGGTATTATGTGTTATGTGAGCTGGTTAGCATAAGTGTGTAGAAAAAATAATATACAAAATTTATGATTAATAAATAAATTAAATAAATCATTGTCGTCGTTATTGCAAGTGTCGCAATCTAGAGTTATGGTTGATGTAAAGCATTATACTTACTCTTAGGTCCACTACATGTTGATTTCGTCGTGATATGATCTAGTTAGTTTCATTTCACTATCATCGTCATAAAAGAGAAAGTACAAGTATTGAGTAAACGAACCAACTTGATAATAATATTTTTTTTTTCACTAATTTATTATTCATTTATTTGTATTTGAGATAATATATTAATTCTCTGTATTTCCCCCTTTTTTAAGGAAATAAATGTGTATAAATATATTTGAAAATTACATGAAATGGGGTAAAACGAGTGAAATTGTGAACCTAGTATTTATAAAAAGCCTCCAATGAGCTCCAATCATCGCCGTTCAATAGAAAATCCGGATGATGGATCAATTCGAATTCCTCCAAAATTGGGCTTGTGAATTCGAAATTGGGCTGAAACTGGGCCTGGCCCAGCATTCCACCGTCACAATCGGTCGGCGGCTGAGCGATTTGTGCGCCGCCGAGTGGGTTGTTTCTGGAACTCGACTCGCTCGACGTGGCCACCGCCGGAGGTACGGGATCCAGATCGGGAGGGCGCTGGTTGGTGTACTTGGCGTAGAGAGCCTCCAGGTCGATGTCACCGCTGGAGGCGGAGTCGGAGTCCAAGACGACGTCGTTTAGCAGCAGATCGGGACGACGGAAGGGGATGGTAGGAGGAGATACGGTAGAGTAGGAGGAAGAAGAGGAAGAAGAAGATTTTGTGCGGCGGTTCTTGCGGCATCCGCCGCCGACGGGGACGTTGCGGAGGGAGCCGCCCTTGGTCCAGTAGCGGCGGCAGGACTTGCAGAAGTAGCGGGGCTGGGCGAGGCTGTAGTTGTTGTAGTAGCAGAACTTGGTGTTGGGCGAATCGCAGCGGGGACAGTTGGGGGCGGCCTCCTTCCACGGCCGCTCCGCGATCGGCCGGGAGGCGTAGGGGAGGAGGTCGACGTCATCTGCCGGAGGGAACATGGGCGGCGGATCGACGCCGGAACCGTAAGGGAAACAAAAAAAAAAGAAGAAGAAGAAGAAGAAAGGAGGAATGTGAGGTCACCGGAGGAGGTGGAGTCGGGGTGGGTGTGGGGCTATTTATAGGAGGTTACGGGTGCGGGTCGCGGTCGCCAGCGTGCGCTTCTCGTGCTACTGTTAAATCTCAATTATCCGCCAAATTTATCAAAAATGACCATTTCACACCCTAAAATTATGACGATCACGAAATTCTGAATCTACTTTAAAAGGAGGGTAAATTTCAGAGCTGAAACAAAAATTTGTCTTGCAAGTAAAAGTGTTTCGGTTTTATTTACTTATTTATTTTAATAAAATCATGTTTCAGGTTGCAGCGTAGTGGAACTGCAATTTGATTCACATTTTTTTTTTCTTTTAGTAATTTTGTTTCTTTTTTTAAAAACACACACACTCAGTTATTATCGTTACCATTTGCAGTGGCTGACGTGGATGGTTTTGGTAACTCGAGACGGAGGGTGGGTGAGTAGGTAAGTAGTTGGGTGGGTGAGATTTAGGTTGACGTTCGGACAGGGGTAACTCATTCCCCACAGAAATTAATTAAACATGTGGTTTTGTTTTGTTTAAAAATAGTCAAAGGAGTATTATTATTATTGGGCTGGCAATGTGTTATTCACAATCTTGACTTATTTAACACGATGCATTAATTGTTATGGAGTCGTTGGAGTTTCAAGTTAAATCGATTTTATTTAATTAAAATTATAAATCACTATTTTTGTTTTTGTGTGCGTTCAATGGCACAATCGTACGCCTCCTCTTCCGATATGTGCTCCTGATTCAATGAACTCCTCTCTTTCTAAGATACTGTGAATCTGATGGATTAGTCGTAGATTAGTAATAAAATGAGAATTTGGTATCATGATTTGCTATGTGCTTTGGCAACTTGAGCATCTGCCTCAGTCACTCGAGTACTCAGCTAACTCGAGTACTACCTCCCCTAGCCCAACTACTAGAGTGAATTCCTAAACTATCTCAGCTTCCCAAAGGCATCTCGGCTCGAATAGGCTAATCAGTTCCCAATAGCGCCTTAAGTGACTCGACCTCAAATCTCTTATACGTAGAATGATTAGATTTTTTAATAAATAATTAAAGGATATAAGGTTTGATTTTTAACTGTGACATATTATAAGAATTTTTTTTCTCCAGTGAAAATTAGATCTAAGAATGTTGGTTATTTGGATAAATTTTTATTAGTATTTTCTAATTTATTTTAGTAATCGATGGAAAAATTTTATGAGGTCGGATTGACAGGGCTAACCAGTAAGGCTAATTGAATTTATTATTTTCTTTTCTTATATGTCATTCACCCCTCCTAGCACCTTGACCCACGTCCAAACTGGACGGCTGCCACAATCATCTTTGGGCATCGATATATATAGTACGAATTTTTCGACAGTATTAGTGAGTAAATATAATATATCTAGATTAAAAGAATTTGTGTCAAATTATTTTAAGGTTGTAAAAATTTTAAAAATTCACATATCTCAATTTAGACTATAGAATCTAGATCTAAAAGCATGGTTATATTCAAGAGGCTCCCAAGAGTGTAATGATCCTGATTTAAACATGATTTTAAGATTTCTAAATCCATAAACGGAGTTTTGATCAAAATTTGTTGATAACTCTATAGTGTTTAAAATTTTAAAATCTTGACATGTTCTAAATAAGGAGAGTCCTACAAAAATTTTGGTGGTGCCGATGAGTAAGTATGATAAATCTAAATACTTTAAGAATTTTATATCAAATTGTTTTAAGGTTACGGAGGTTTTAAAAATTAATATCTCTCAATTTAGATTATGAAATATATGTTCGAGGGTATGATTATACGGAGATTTTTAAGAATGTCATAATCATGATTTAAAATGATTTTGAAAATTTTAAAACTATAAGTTAGTTTTAGCTTATAAAATATAAAATTTTAAAATATTGATATGATTTGAACTAATGGCATTGGTAAGTAAAATAACAAGTTTAGATTATTTTATTAAAAAAATGATTAATTAAATCTGGTAATATTGGATGGTAATATTGGATCTGGGTGATCGGTCTGATTTTATAGAAAATTTTTATCGGCCACCAAGGTAAATCGAGAAGCGCTAATGAAGGCATATTTAAATGACTAATATTCTTATGTCTATTTTTTATTGGAGGAAATTTTTTTTATAATGCATCGTAGCTGAGATTTGAATTTTAAATCCTTTGATTATCCATCTAACCATTACACCATTATTCCGAAGGTAAATTTAAATTCTTTCATTAGTAGCAAAAGATGAAACCATCACAAGTTTAGATTCTTTCATGAGATTATGTCAAGTTATCTCAAAGTTGAAGATTTTAAAAACACATAACTCTTAATTGAGGTTATGGAATCCAAATTTGAGAATATGATTATAAAAAAAAACTTTTAAAAATATAATAATTTTAATTCGAAGTGATTCTTCTTTAAAATTCGTAGAAATATTTCAAATCAAACACATTGTATTGCTAGTAGCTTTTTGAATATAATCGTATTCTCAGGCATGAATTTCAGAGTTTAAATAAAGAAGTGTGTTTTGAAATTGATACGATCTTAAATTATTTTATCACAAACTCATTAGATTATCATATAAGGGGAGCACAAGAAAAATAATAATCGACTGATGAATATAATGAAAAATAACTATGTGTTTTATTAAATATGAAAGTTAGGTATGGAAATCTAACTACACAGTTTATTAAATTATCCATTTTTTTAGTATGAAAACAATCAGTATAAATTGAAGTTAATTGTTTTAATTCGATTTGATTTTATTTGAATTGGTCGGAGAGTTGGCGGAATCGAACCTGTTCAACGCCTTTTGCACCGCACTGCCCCGCCTTCTTTAATTGTTCGATTCCAAGCGCGTGAGGGGAGTTTGAGATCGAACGCAGCGGAGGAATCCCGTCTCTCGATCTCTTCGCCTTGCGTCCGCCCCACGCGTTTCTTCTTCCTCGCTTCGGGACAGTGGGAGGCGCCGCGATGAGGGTTACGGCGTTGGTGATCCTCAATTCATCCGCCTCGTCGTCATCTTCGCCCGAGGCGAAGGACCCGCTGGTGCTGGCTAACGCCACCGACGTCAGCCGCTTCGGTTACTTCCAGAGATTCGCTGCCCGCGAGTTCATCCTCTTCGTCGCGCGCACCGTCGCCAACCGGACGCCGCCCGGCCAACGCCAGTCGGTGCAGCATGAAGGTGTTCCCTCGATTCCCTACAAATTCGAGTCTTGATGTTGTTTTTTTTTTCTGTGTCGCCGCAGTATGAATCTCAACATCATTTTCCGGTTCGATTACCCTAAACCTCGAGGGATTAAATCGTTCCGCTTGTTGCGATTTTTGTGTGCACTTTTTGAGATTTATTGGTTTAAGGAATTATCTGCTATGATCATCAATCTTGTCGAACCAACTGCGTTAGTTTTAGTTTCGTTAGGCAAAATGCAGAATTAAAATGAAGCAAGGGCAGCTTCATCAACCACAGTTTCCTTAAATTAAACCGTGAGAAGGAATCACAAGAAGCTAGAGGGGAACAGAGAAGAGGCTGTGGATTGCTGTTGGATGGATGATTTCAGCCTGTGTTTATAGGCTTAAAATATAGGCAACTATTAACTCTAATTAACGACTGCAGTTAATCCTGTTAATGGCCATTAACTCTAATTTATGGCCAACCTTCTTGCCTTAATTTTTTATTATTGTACTTTGAGCCATTAGCCGACCCCACATAGTGGGATAAGGCTTGGTTGTTGTTGTTGTACTTTGAGCCATTCTTAATCCATTTCCATTCACACTTCTAGCAAAGTTTTTCGTAAATGAAGTATTTATCCTTCTCAAACTACCTTAGTTTATAATCACTAGTCTGTTCAGCAGTGTTGTCTTTTTTTGTCATTGGCTAATCTATAAAAAAATTTCTTCTGTATAGAATACAAGGTGCATTCTTACAACAGAAATGATCTTTGCGCTTTGGCTTTCATGGATGATCATTACCCTGTGCGAAGCGCCTTTTCCCTCCTAAACCAGGTATTGATTCATAATGTTTGATTCCTGTAACATTGTAATTGTTTTGCTATTTTTGACATCAAGTTATTGTGTTAGTATCAGATAATTTATCTGTGCGCACCTTTACCTCAGGCAAACGGTTGTGGCACTGTGCTATTCTTGCCAACCAAGTTGTAATGCCTTGTTGATATTTAAGTGGCGTTTGAAGAAATCTATTAGAATGGAGACTCGTTATCCTGTTGTTTGCTTGTATAGATAAATGGTGTTGTAAGACATGCTAATTTTAAATTTGTTATGAATAGTAGTGCGTCGCTTATTTAGGTAAAGGTTGTTGGAGGACTCGTCACTGAGAACAGAGGAGATTAGTCCTCATTGATTTTACTATTTGAGCATTTTGATGTGCCTTTGCTAATGATAGGTTACTTCAATACTTTTCGTGTAATAGATATTGGATGAATATCAAAAGGCTTTTGGTGAATCTTGGAGAGATGTAAAGGTTGATGCTACTCAACCCTGGCCATATCTGACTGAAGCATTGACAAAATTTCAGGTTTGTTCCTTTCTAATTACTATCAGGAAAATAATGACATCGAAAATTATTATACTGCTCACCACTTGGTGCTCATTCCTCTAATTCTGAAAAATACAATTTAAGCTTAGTCATACCTCAACAACTCACTGGCTCATTCGACTATTGGAAAATAGTCATTTTAGTCTCTTAAGAAGATCAAAATAAGAGGCAACTAGCTTATCTGTGATCCTTATGCTGATGTGGCATCTGCAGAGATTGTCCATGTGGCTGTGTCGATCAGCATTGACATTGAGGCATTGCTAAGTTGTTTATGTGATTTTTTTGTGTATTAACATTCCAAAATCCAAGGTGTACTCGGTACTTGTCAAGCGAGATCCTCTTATAAGTTGGAAACTGTCATAAATGTTGCATAAGGATATACTTTATATAACTTAGTAAAACCTACATGGTGCAAATTAGATACTGAAGAAGTACCAATATCAAATTCATGGGTATTAAATTATCATCATACAACAAAATTTGCATTTAAGAGTATGGGTTTATAATGCGATTTTAAAGTTCAAGGTCGATTCCGAAACTGCAAATTCTGACTTTCATGTCAAATTCAGGAAAAACAAGATATAGAAACATTAGACTACAGACTATTCAACTACTTAACAAACAAAGTTCAGATTCGCACACAGAACTTTATCATTGTGGAAGTTTATTGCAGTGGTGTTTGTTGGTTAACTTGTACTTGAATTTTCATACTTAAGTTGTTACTGCTATCTACCCCATTTTACAAGTGCTGTTTTTTTATGTCTATCTTTTTTATTTCTTCAGGATCCAGCAGAGGTTGACAAATTGTTTAAAATTCAAAAGGACTTGGATGAAACTAAAATTATCCTGGTAAGTTATTGCCAATGAAAATACTGTGGATTCATAATTTTGCAAGGTTTTCTTATTAGTTAATTGTTGATAAAGTACGTTCTCTAATCGTTAGAAATGTGACAGTTAAGAAATTGTGCTTTGGTCGCATTTACAAATATTTTTTTCTTCTCATTTTGATCCCTTCTGTTTTCCAGCATAAAACTATTGAGAATTTATTAGACAGAGGAGTGAAATTGGATGATTTGGTGGAGAAGAGCTCAGATCTTAGTGCTGCATCACAGGTAATGTGCTCGTCTAGTTGAGTAGACAACCCGAGCTTTTATATTATTTGGAAATTCAAAACTTAAGCTAAAAATTGATGGATAAATCTTTCTCAGTAGGTCTGCTTGTTATCTATCATATATCATTTTAGAATTCATTCCACTTGAAGAGTAACATTGTTATGGCATAGATATCTTCAATCCAAATTGACGATGCATGCTTGTGTTTTGTAGAACCACACTCTAGACTTCATATCTTACTGCTACCATGGATCCTCTGATCGAACTTAGTATCATTTTGTTTATTTGGCACAGATGTTCTACAAGCAGGCCAAGAAAACAAACCAATGCTGTACGATGCTATGAGATGAATGGGGTAACTTTATGCAGCTTCATGCTTCTAATTTGATTGGAAGGCGAGTTTGCTTATATAGTGGCATATTTATGTGGTTGTTTAGTCATGTTGTTTTCTCTTGGTTACTAGAAAATTCTCAAACATTTTGGAGATATGTATAGGTGATACTATAATGTATAATTGTAAGAATACGGGGTACAAACTGAACAAGTTGTAGTATCACTCTCTTGATTGCATGTCTCCATCTTTGCTCTTTTCTTTGATTTGTTGCTTGTGTTACTTCAGGCTCATTTCCTTGTGCTCGTCAAAATACTTGCATCATTCTAACTGTATTGAATTAGCTTTCAAATTTTCAATTTAACCTGTTGAACGGATTGATTCGATGTGATTTAGTAGAGAAGAATGAACTTGCATAGAATCTCAAAAACAAATTCCCTCCTACCAGAAAGTGCTCCATTCTATTGCCCTGTATTGGGTTGCCACTCAACACCCTCAGAGTCTGTTTGGGACACAGTGAAGCGCAATCGAAATCTGAAGACGGTGGCATTTCCCAAACCATTCAGAGAGGACCTCAGGAAGACACTGATTGGGATCTGGGAGGCTGTTCTTTATCATCTTCCTCGGCCTCACCATTCTGGTCAGCTTCAGTGAAGAAGGTACTGAATGCCAGATCTTTGTCAATTATTTCTGCTGTTTCTTTCAACGATCGTGACTTGCTTATATCTTGGACAAACAATAACTAAACCTCTGTTAGATGCTTCCTTTGCTTTCTTAAATCGTCATAATGGGACAATTGGCAATGACATAGTTCAGTGCTGGTTTTGATAGACTCTATTTTTGGCTTTTCTTATGTCATATTTAGTTAGTAGCGGTTTCTTAAGTGTCTCGCCAAGCTAGCCATGAACCCATGACATAATCTCTTTTACATGTATTACTTGTTCTCGAGCTTTACTGTTTGCATATCCATAGTTTTGCAGTCACTGTCTTAGGCCAAATTCTAATCTGTCTGGATTCTCGTTCTCTGCAAAACTGTTAGATTGAGGTG
Source organism: Hedychium gardnerianum (assembly GCA_038050645.1). Taxonomy (NCBI): domain Eukaryota; kingdom Viridiplantae; phylum Streptophyta; class Magnoliopsida; order Zingiberales; family Zingiberaceae; genus Hedychium; species Hedychium gardnerianum. The sequence goes on from JBBUKS010000017.1 coordinate 13,003,828, forward strand.
AATAAACAGTCACCGCTTGATGAATGATATCCAATTCCGAGTAGAATTCATCGAAAAGTGCTTTGTCGGTACACCTTGATAAATCATTTGTTCGATCTTAGTGACGTTGATGATGGCACTCCTTGTTCTTTCTATGTGATCTTTTTGTTCTGTATGGAGAATAAGTTCCAAGAATTTTACTTGAATGTTTTCCCTTGTTATAGCAAAGCAGGCACCATCATCTTTTTTCGGAGCCTCATTCTTCTCGGCTACTGCCTCATCCTTTTATAGATTAGAGCCGTCATTTGTGTGCTGAAATAGAATGTTTAACACAAGCATCTGAATCTTTAACCTTTGAACGAAAATCTTTCAGATCTAACTTATTTATCCTTCAACCTAATAATTGTTTAACTTTGAAAAGAATTATTTATTCAATTCAAGGCTTATCTCTTCCAAGAACTGTCTCTTGTTTTATTTATTTGTCATGTTGAGCAAAGTGTTATTATTATTATTATTTTTACCTTCATAGAAGCAGCTTGGTACTATGCCGTGTGAAGTATGAAATGCTCTGAAATGAAGTTTTTCTTAACTGTATATATTATGGTGGTCGTTTTAATTTCTTTTCTTTCCAAGTCAGGCACCGATTCTATGTTGACTACTTTTTTGTTTTTTTTTCTTTGGACCAATTTCATTGAGTCAACGTCGTCGTCCTTCTAACACAGACTGACTGATGACTAAAAACAGAAGTGTCAAGAGGAGCTCAAAACATCCGATGTAATTGAAATAAAAAGTAAAAAAAAATGCAGAAAAATAATTTTAAAAAAATGCCTTTTATTATGGCTGGCTCCATTTTAGAAAACAACATCTATCAAAGCAACTCTAACTTCAGTTTTACTTTAGAATTATCTCGACTCAATTTTAATCAAAACGCTTTAAAACAGTTTTAGTTTGGCATTTCAAAATGATGCTATTTTATATAAAGCTAGTTTTAATTGCTTGAATTTTCTATTGGCAAAAGGTGAGTCGTTATCATGTTAGTGGTCCTTCGGGACGATTTTTTACATTTTGAAAGAAAATAAATTATGAAAATTAATTCATCTGAATGGAGCAGCCTTTTTAAATAGAGATATGAGATAATTTAAAATAATATTTGTATTTATTAAAAATTAAATTATATCTCTTTGAAGATAAATTTGTCCGAATATTAACTCGACTATATTCATGGGTCATTTAATTTGTTTTTTAATTGGTATTAGGTATTTAATTTACGTCGATTTATTTTAAGATGATTGATTTGATTTATATAAAAAATTCATCAATCATAAAAAATAAATTAATAATTATTTATAGTGAGTGATTCATCATTAATTTATTAAAATTAAAACTTAATTTTTAAATATAAGAAGACATTTTGTCGTTGTAATATTATCCCGGGTTATTTGAACTTTTTTGGTAGCAATTTTTTTTAAAAAATGAAATTGTCATCTCGACGGCCTCTCGGGATGACTTTTTATTATTTGAAAGGAAGATAAATCATGAATGACTACTAACCTTTGAACAGTGATATTGCATGAAAGAAAATAAGAATTTGATAAACATTATATTATCAAAGATTAATCTTTAGATCTCTTAATGATAAAATTTTATATAATAATCATCTACTCGTCCCGTGATAACGTCCTTTGAACTTTCTAAATATATATGAAATAATCGTTGATGAATAAATATTAGTATTTACGAAAATAAGAATTCCTTTGACTCGGTCATTTCGACCGGGCGGGATAAAATGTAATTAATTAACATATTCTTCCCCGGCCCAATCCGGTTAAGTGACCAAATGTGAAAAGCCACGAAATTAAGCTTCACCGTGGACGAAGTCCTTCGAGGACGCGCTTATCCCACCCTGCAGTCTGTCAGTCTTGCTCCGACATTTACACGCCAATCTCAATTCTGCTTCGCCATGGAGTCGATTAATGCGGAAACAATCGAGGCGGCGAGGCAGCTAGTTCAGCTCAGCGGCGGCGACGACAGAGACGACGTCGTCGGCGTGTCAGTAACAGCGCAGAGCAGCAATGGCGTGGGCAGGAGGAGGAAAGAGGAGAATGGCACCGTCGCCGATGAAGCCTCGACGGTGAGAGCCGCAGAAGGAACAGAGAAAGAGGAGGAGGAGGAGGAAAGCCGGCAGCTGAGGACAAGGCGGAGGAAGTTACGGTCGTTGGCGGAGATATATAAGGTGACTAAGCCCTTGACGACCGTCGCCGGCGAAAGCGGCAGAGTTTAATTTCAGGTCATTAAGAAAGTAATCCAAAATCTGGGAGAGGATTAAGCAGGAATTTTATTGTTTAATTAGGAGCTGCTTGAGATCACACAGCTGCTATCATCCTCTCCAGGAAAAAAAAACTCACAATTGTAGAGGAAAATTGCAGAATTGAACCTTCATTGATAGGCAAATATATTTTATATTTTTAAAATAAAATATAAAAAATATATATTATTGTCATAAAAGAGAAGGAATAATTTTACTTAACCGCGTAAGTAGGTTTCTTTATTACCCAATTAACGCAACGAAGTTTCATAAGCGAAAATAGGAACATAGACGTCGCTGCAGTCGGAGGTGGCCGGGAGGGATGTTAGGTAAAGGACGTTCATGTTTGGGTTTTCACCTAAGTAAAGCTCGCCGTGGTGCCGTGGTGACCGTCGAGAACAGAAAAATCATCACTGTAGTCGGAGTTGGTGTCATGCCAGACGTTAGGTTTAGGTTCGGGCGTTCATTTTCACAAAGAAAACTTCGAGCTTGAGAAATGGAATCGGGACTTAACGCAAAATGCTTCAGTTGAATAAGATGATTATACGTGAATATTGCGTGGAAAGGAGGATAGAATTATAGTGATATAATTATAGTAAAAAAGTGATTATACTAATTTTAAGCGTCTCTCTTAATTCATTTCAAAATTACGTGAAAAAAAAATTACGAATTCAACTTATAACCGACCGAGGAAATGATAATAGATAGAGTATATTGGAAATGTGCTATACATTTTGATATTTTTAAAACTTCGATAATTTTTTTTTTGTTAATCTAGATATCCAAACCTTCGGCCCGAGGTGAGCATGTTGGATCGAAAAAAGCGCTAGAGGGAGAGGTGAATAGCGCATATCATTTTTTCACACTTTTCGTAGAAACTCGAGAATACACAGCGGAATAAAAAAAAAAACGGGAAGAAGAACAAGAAAAAATAAAAAGTGACACATTTGTTTTTACTTGATTCACCATCCGGTGACAGTTAGTCCAAGGCCTACACCCAAATAAGTGATTTCGATGGACAATCAACTATCAGTTCGAATAATTATAATAGATATGTGAAACTTGAAATGCAGTAATTAATAATAATAACGATACCTAAGAAAGTAGAAGGTCGAGCTTTGGTTGTCGGGTAGCGTTACGGCATCGTAGAATAATTTTCGGAGCAGCGTCTGAGCATGAAAGTCGTATAGAATTGTTGTGCGAAGTTGCTGGTCGAAGTCTTCTTTTATTGACCCATCCAGGCGCCTCTATTCGAATCAATTTGATTGAATCCGAGCTAGTCGTGCTTTATCCGCTTCTAGGCGCCTTAATCCCTTTGAAGCGTCTCAAGCACTGACGTGACTTGATCTGGACGCTGCATGACTCAGGCTGAGTCTATCCCAACCCAGGCGCCTCAATCCCTTTGAGGCGCTTAGTTGCTGATGTGCGCTGACCAACCAGAGACTGCTATCTCATCCTGCTTCGTGCTGAGGTCATTGAGGCGCCTATATCCCTTTGAGGAGCTTTGTTGGTGATGTGCGCCGACCAACCAGAGGCTGCCACTACTTCGTGCTGAGGTCATTGAGGCGCCTCAATCCCTTTGAGACGTTTGGTTCAACAATTTCCAGGCTTTAGCTTTTGCATCACAATGTTAGCAGTGTTAGCACAAATACAATATATAATATAACAAATAATATTCGACAGTCTCAGGACTGTCCGGTTCTGACTTTTAGGTTTCTTTTGAAACTCTAGGTTGAACCGATGCTTACTGTTCCCTCAACGGGGAGTATGTCCTCACCTATTCCTCTTAGGAGAGTTTACCTGTTGTCAAACATTTGAACCTCTAGATTGTTTGGACTTTCGCTCAGCATCCAATCTTGACCTCAGAGACTTTTCGCTAGACGTCTGATCCACAACCTACCTAGACTCCTGCCTAGTGTCCTCGACCCCCAGGACTTTCTGCTTAGTGTCCTCAACCCCTAGGATTTATGTTCAGTGTCCTTGATCTACCAAGACTTCTACCCAATCTCCCGGATCAGGACTTCGTTGCCCAATCTCCCCGATCAGGTCTTTTTGCCCAAGACTTTTTTGCCTAGCCTCAACTAGGACTTTCATCTTGCCTAAGTTCTATTAAGACTTTCTGCTTGAGCTTTCTGCACACTCAGTCAAACTCATTAAATAACAATAAATCTTAACTTTGAACCTTTGTCATCTATCAAAATATAAATTCGATTAGTTGGTACTTCCAGCACCAATAATCTTCCATTTTTTGATTTATGATAACGTAGTTCAAAGTTAAGTAAAATTGTAAACAACTTTAAGTAAAGAGACAACTAAAAAAAAGATTTATAAATAAAAATAAAGTAGGTTGCTCCCCTTAATTGGTTGCTCCTCCTTAATTATTACTCTCCCCTTGAATTAAGAATTTTAGATTTTAAAAGATTTCAGAATTTCTCCTTAACTTTTACTCATTTTTATCTTTCCTCCTTTGATATATATAAAAAGAATAGGGAGATCAAGGTTTTACAAAATATTTTACAATCAGATTTTTCAATATATTTTTCAAGGATGATTATAAGTATTATTTTTTAAAATTTTCAAAAAAGTTTTTAAGCGTTATTTTTTTTAAAAAAAATCAAAATTCAAAATTTGAGAAAACGTTTTCAACCGTTTTGCAAGTATTTTTCAACAAAAAAATTATTTTTGAAATAGAATTTTAAAATAGTTATCGAAAGGATATGAAGTATTTTTCAATCAGATTTTTCAAAAATAATTACAAGTATTTTTCAAATAATTTTTTTAGAAAAAAATATTTTTCAAAAATAAAATTTTCAAAAATATTTTTCAAACAAATTTTTCATAAAAAATATTTTTAAAGTATTTTTTAAAAATAGAATTTTTAAAAATATTTTTCAAGTATTTTCCAAAAAAAAAATTAAAAAATATTTTAAAGCATTTTGCATAAATATTTTTCAACCAGAGTTTTCAAAAATATTTTCTAAAATATTTTTTCAAAAAATAGAGTTTAAAAGTATTTTTGAAGTAGAATTTTCAAAGATTTTTTTCATTCATAAAAATATTTTTTAGGTATTTTCTAGCAAGTAGTAAAGAGAGAGAAAAAAATAAGCACGAAGATTAAGTAAATAATGAAGGAAAATGTGCTTATAAAAAAGTAATGTCCTTATAGTCCAAGTATATGTTATTTTAATAATAAAAATTAATTTATCTTTAAAATAGTCCTTATTTAAATGTCTGACTTAGTTATTAGCTGACTATCAAAAGATAGCAGATTGTTACTAAGTCAGTCAGGTTATAAGTGCATGATACCAATTAGTATTATACTAAAAAGGAGCACTTAGCTGATTGATTTATATTAGTATTTTTAGCCTAGATTTATGGTGATGCACTAATATAAGCATCTGAAATCCAGGCTTAGTCTTAAGTATCTCACATTATTCTAAGTATTTGAATATACAAGCAAGGTAACATATTGGGCTTATGAAATGCTGACTGCCTAAATCTATAGGTATATGATTTTTACGAGTAGACCTAGGCTAAGTCCATGATTTTTTAAAATTCACTAAGTAGAATGAGATTTTTATAATAGTAATAATAAAAAATATTAGTTATCCTAGAATTTTCATATAAACATGAATTTTAAATAATTTGAAAATACAAAAAAGAAACGCATTATATTGATCATATTCTATGAAACAATGAAAGTTATATTGAGTTTAGCTAAACAAGTCAAACTAGTTAATAAATCAACTTACATCAAGGCTAGTGTAGCTACAAGTCCAAAAACAACCCAAAGTCAATCAGGTCAAGGTATAACTACAAGTCATGAATCAGAGTCAAGTCTAAACATCTGATAATCTACCCAGAGTGTGTTGAAGATCTCAAATCGCAAGCCCTAAGCATCTCCATTACCTCAGTGTGTTGGCTTTGCAAATGAGTCTGCATCTCCTGTCAAAGGCTGGAAATAGACTCCTCAAGTCGAGTGACTGTGCCCTCGATCCTGATGACTATGTCCTCGAAAGTAGGAGCAGCTGGAGGTACATGCAGGTAATTTCTAATGTCAATATCTAGAAGATCCTCATCTACAACTGGATTTGCCTGAGGCTGGCTAACCCTCTTCTAGGACATAATACCATCTACATCTATATGTATGTTAGCTAGGAAATGTTCATCTGACCTAAAATGTCGTACTCACTCAAGGGTCTGATCTCACCTCTGGTGACATCTATCCCTAGGGATGCTATCAGGGAGGTCAGAATATGATAGTAGGGCATATGAACCCTCCTGCTAGTGGTAATGCTAGCTGAATATACGATGGTATGAAAAATGTGAAGACTGATCTCTATGTATAATCTGTGGCATAATGCAAAAAGTAGGAAGAATGAAATGAACGTATCATATCCACATCTATGGTGGTCAGAGGCAACGTACAAGTGACTAAAACTCTGTACAGAACATAGTCTTATACTCTCAATCAGGTAAAGTGGAACTGGGTCACTGTGGATACCCTCTCCTCCCCAAAGAAATAAGTATACATTATATCTAATGTGATATGAGCATAGGGATCACCAAATGATAAGTCTCTAGGAGGGTAACATAAGAAAAGATAGGTGGATGGTCTAAGTCCTAAGTAGTCCCTAATAATAGTGAAGAACAAAGTAATATCTATACCGCTAACTCTCGTCCGGTAGGTAAGGTCGTCGACTTTAGCCAAGTAATTGTACAGTTCGGCACACAAACCTGTGTTAACCGAGTCCATACAATACACAAGATGACCCAGTTGGTAGTACTCTACTACCTCTATGACTAACCTACATGATCGTGTATAAATGTCCTGTCAATAGATCTAGGGGGTAAGGGTTTGAATGAAAGCGATAAAAATTTAACCCTAAACTCCTCACTAGGGAACCTATCATCCATACTAGGGGTACTAGATGGACCAGCCCCAGGGGTCTTAATCCTATCAATATTAAATGTATTTTTAATGTCGGGAAAAAAAATTACTTGGAGGGTTTTATGGTATTACTTTGGCATTTTTGAATGGATTATAAAAAAATGACGACCTAAATTGACTGGACTTGAACTAGGGTCGAAAATAGAGGGAAAAAATAATCCAAAATTAAATCGGATTGAGGCAATTTTAAAGGGTGATCCAAGTGCCTCATTACGCGGCGCTTATTGGGGCGCCTGAATTGATTCCAAGCACCTCAATGATGAAAATCATGGGCGCCTTGGTGAAAACTACAGGCGCCTCGGGATTAGGATTGGGGTGCCTGAATAATATTCAGATGCCTCTAAAGAGATGGTGTGGGTCGTTTGTATTTGATACACAGCCTCGATCATTTTTTTTAATATGAGTAAATATATATATATATATTTTAAATATTAATTATACAAGAGTATTAATGTAGATTTTATTCATTAAGATTAAGAGTTAATTTAAATTTTTAATTCAGTATTAATTAAATTTAATTAAAATTATTAATTAAGTTAAGGTTTTTAATTAAATTAAGTTTTTAATTAAGTTAAAGTTATTAATTAAGTTAAGTTTATAATTAAGTTAAAGTCAGTAATTAAGTTATTTTTTTTAATTAAATTAAGTTTTTAATTAAGTTAAAGTTATTAATTAAGTTAAAGTTTTTAATTAAGTTAAGTTTATAATTAAATTAAAGTTATTAATTAAATTAAATTTCTAATTAAGTTAAGTTTATAATTAAGTTAAGTTTATAATTAAGTTAAAGTTTTTAATTAAATTAAGTTTTTAATTAAGTTAAAGTTATCAATTAAGTTGATTAAATTAATTTAAGTTGAACTTATTAATCGAATTTAATAAGATTCATTAACTAGGTTTAATTGAATTGAATTGAATAAATTAATTAATTAGGTTGATTAAATTAATTAGATAAGTTTAATTGATTAATTAATTTAATTAATTAATTATTTGGATTAATAAATTAGATAAGATAAATTAATTAATTTGGTTTAATTTGCTATGTTACTAGATTTATTAGCTAGTTTTATCATTTCACCCCTTTCTAAGTTATCAAGCAACGGAGTCTTATAGTTGTGGTGAGCTGATTAATAATTGATTATTTTTAAAAATAGTTATTTGAATTTATGTTAGATTTAAACTTAGCTTTGGGTACCATAGGTTAATGTTTTTAGCATAAGCTTCCAAGCTATGGTGAATCACTAAGATATCATTAAAGTAACCACGTGCTTAAGACAAACATTTACCAAAATAATCAACCCACAATACTTAATACTATGTTTTGGTCTAACTAACTCATGTCTAACTAGGGTAGCTTCAGCTTGATCCACTAAGTTGATTGCACTAGGTAGAACACATATGATTCAACCTAGACATTCTCTCAACAGAGTTTTCTTAGCTTACTATCATCTCAACCCTTTCCGATGCTAAGTTATCAAATTCAAATAATCTTTTAGCCATTCTAATTTAAGCATAAAAATAAACTAAGCATGACATATAAAACAGTAAATCATACAAACATGCATATCAAGAAAAATAGTTTTTCTTTTGGCTCCCTCTGGGTCATAGATTTGATAAGATCTATCTAGGTAATGAATTTGATCTTTGGATATCCAAAAGTGGTTTGATCCAACTTGATTAGTCAAGCTTGTCTTAGGGACCCATGCTTGGACTTAGTTTCTAGATTTATGATTTACTAATGACATGTACAATTTAAATCGTGAATTAGCTTTGTACAATTGTACCCTAATCCGGATCTGTTGTAAATGACTTTTGTTGTTCAAGTATCATGTCAAGATACTTGGAACCCGTAGTGAACCATTCCAACGTGTTTCCAAGTTCTTTGACTTGAGTTTTCAAAGTGATTTTTTTTTCTCAAGTTGTTGAACTTAAGTTGAAGTTTCACCTTGAACTGGCTCAGTCAAAGGACTTGGGTTAGTCTCTTCCTTAAAAACTTTTACCTCCCTTTGGAGAGATTTAACCCGAATGTTGGACTTAGCTAGTTTACGAGTTAAACACGAAATTAAACTGTATAATTTAGAAACTAATTCAGGACTTACAACGGGGTTTGGCCCTTTGGAAACGGATATAGATTCGTGGCTTCTTTCGGATTCGTCTTCTGATTCAGACTCGGCTTTATGTTTCGGTCTTGGATTCGGAGTCGATTTCTCGTGTCGGTAGGGCAAGGAAGCTGGTTCAAGCTTGAACTTTTTCGTCTGAGTCTTCAGATGAGGATTCGTCCCACATTTCTTGTAATGCCTTCTTTCTCCTTTGCTTCTTTACGTTTTTAAGATTATGATACTCCGACTTGAAGTGTCCTTTTTGGCTGCACCTGTAGCAGGTTACCTCTTACTTGTTCTATGGAGTTGGGCTCGGTCTTGATTGAGTTCCTTTTAGTTGAATAGCCTTCTTGATTTCACGCTTTGATAGTCCCTTCTTTTTTTTGTACAACTTTCGAACTAAGTTGACTAGTTCAGTGGTGAGCTCGTCGTCATCGTCGAACTCTGATTCGCTTTTGAACTCGGGTTCAAATCGGAACTTGTGCTTTGACTCCTCCGTCTTGATTTTTTCTACAAGCAAGGCAATACCTTTCTCGATCGACGCAACATGAGATTGTTCGTGTAATTCGAATTTGAGAAAAAGTTCGTCTAGTCTAATAATTGATAGATCCTTAGAAATCTTATAAGCATCTACCATAAATGCCCACAAGGTATTCCGAGGAAATGCGTTGAGAGCGTACCTAATTATATCACGGTTCTCTATTTTCTGGCCGATAGAGTGGAGTCTGTTGAGCAGGTCTTGGATCTTGGCGTGTAGCTGGCTTGCTGACTCACCTTCCTACATTTTGATGTTATATAATTTGTTTAAAATCAGATCACGCTTACTTACCTTTGTGTCAGAAGTTGCTTCGAGTAGTTCAATCAGCTTCTCTCATAGATCTTTGGCGCTGGTGAAGAGTCCGACCCAGTTCAGCTCCTCTTTGGTTAAGCCACATTGGAGGGTTTGAGTCGTTTTAGCGTTGGCCTCGACCTTCCTTCTTGTAAGTGCATCTCATTTGTCGCATGGGAGAGGTACGTACTCCGTCTTCAATAGGAAGTGTGAATCCCATTTGGATAGAGATCCACATCTCCACCTGGGTCTGTAGGTGGAACTTCATCTGGCCCTTCCAGTAGCCGAAATCCTCGCCCGTGAAGAGAGGAGGGCGGGCGGTACTGTAGCCTTCTTGATTGGTCATGTAAGCACGAACATAATCTCGCACAAAAAAAGGAAAGAATATACCAAGACTTTTGTCTTAGATTAGTAGTGCGGAGAGAAAAAAAATTACGTAATAAAAAGAATCAAGTGGTGTTGCACCGACTTTGATTGCCGAAAAACTTTCTAACGAAAAAAGATCAGAAGGGGTGATCGCACCGATTCTGATAAAGTAACGAAAAGTACAAAAAAATGAAAAGAAAAAAAATTGCTCGAACGGTGGTTTCATCAATTCAGAGCGACCCCGTTCTAATACTAATTATAGGATCAAAAAGAGTGCTAGAGGGGAAGGTGAATAGCGCGTATCATTTTTTCATACTTTTCATAGAAACTCAAGAGTACGCAGCGGAATAAAAAGAAACGGGAAGAGGAACAAGGAAAAACAAAAAGTGGCACGTTTGTTTTTACTTGGTTCATCGTCCGACGATGACTATTCCAAGGCCTGCACCCAAATGAGTGCTTTTGATGGACAATCCACTATCAGTTCGAATAATTACAATAGATATGTGAAACTTGAAATGCAGTAATTAATAACAATACCGACACCTAAGAAAGTAGAAGCTCGAGCTCTGGTTGTCGAGGCAGCGTTACGGCATCGTAGAACAATTTTAAAGCAACATCTGAGCACGGAAGTTGTATAAAATTGTTGTGCGAAGCTGCTGGTCAAAGTCTTCTTTTATTGACCCTTCCAGGTTCCTCTATTTGCATTGAGGTGCATCTATTCGAGTCGATCTAATCGGATCCGAATTAGTCGCGCCTTATCCGCTTCCAGGCGCCTCAAGCGCTGACGTGGCTCGATCTGGATGCTACGTGACTCAAGTTGAGTCTATCCCAAACCAGGAGCCTCAATCCCTTTGAGGCGCCTGGTTATTGATGTGCGCCGATCAACCAAAGGTTGTCACCTCATCTTGCTTCGCATTGAGGTCATTGAGTCACCTCAATCCCTTTGAGGTGTCTGGTTTGGCTTGAGGCGCCTGGATACTTCCAGACGCTTGGTTCAGCAATTTGTAGGCTTTAGCTTCTTCATCATAGTGTTAACACATACACAATATATAATATAACAAATAATATTCGACAGTCTCGAGACTGTCCGATTCTGACTTTTGGATTTCCCGTGAAACCTTAGGTCGAACCGATGCCTACTGTTCCCTCAACGGGGAACACGTCCTCACCTATTCCTCTCAGGAGAGTTTACCTGTTGCTAAATATCTAGACCTCCAGACTGTTTGGACGTTCGCTCAACATCCGATCTTGACCTTCGGGACTTTCCGCTAGATGTCCAATCGTCGACCCGTCTAGACTCCTGCTTGGTGTCCTCGATTCCCAGGGCTTTTCACCTAGTGTCCTCGACCCTTATAACTTCTGTCCGATGTCCTTGATCTACCAAGACTTCTGCCCAGTCTCTCAGACTAGGACTTCGTAGCTCAATCTCCCTGATCTAGTCTTCTTGCCCAATCTACTGACCAGAACATTAGATAACAACAAACTTTAACTTTGAATTATTATCATCTATCAAAATATAGATTCGATTAATTAATGCTTCCAACGTCAATAGAGAGACCTTTCTTTATTCATCCATCGAGTAAATCCAAAATTGCAACGATTCTAACACAGCAACCAAGTTGTCCTTTAGTTTGAACACTGGGTGTAAATTGCCGTACATGAGAATCGAACTTGTATGAAAATATCACTGTACCTTTCACCGCTCCATCGTGCCCGGACGGTAAAGTTTCATCTCGTGGTTAGAAAAGTGAAATATTCATCCTTAACATTCTCTTCGATCCGTCTTATATGATTAATATAAAAGAAATAAATTATAAATAATTATTAATTTAAATAATGATTAATATATATATAAAAATAAAAATTTAATCTCTAAACTTAGTAATGATAATATCTGTACTAATCAACAAGTCAACTCATCCTGAGTTTTTTTAGTGAAGGAGATAAAGAGATTGGTCATTCAGACGTTCTCTTTTATCGCATTGAGTAAAATTAAATATGAAATAAGAATTTATAAAAAAAAACAAAATTGTGCATTTCTTGAGAATTTAATAGGAACTAAAATGGAAACTCATCTTAATTTAGTAGCGACAATATTATATACAACTTGATAATATGATAAAGGGATGATATAAATTCATTTATTTATAAAGTAAATTAATTTTAAAAGAACTTTAATAATTATTTACTTAAATTTTTTATTGAGTTTAAATAAGCTTACATATTCTAGAATTATTTTTATTATTTTATATATTTAATTTTGATCACAGCCTATGTATGATACTATAAGAAATTAATAATTAGCTAAAAAGATCCCTAATATTAGTTATTGCCCCCACTTAGTCCCTTTTTTATTTAATTGTTAAGGCCCTTTTTTTCTAAAATAATCTCAAAAATGAAAAAAAAAAAAACTTTAGAAAAAAAATAATTGTGCAAAAAATAAAAAATCTGAGAAAAAAATAAATCACCTCATGGTTATGTTAGGATGTCTGATATAATTTTTATAAATTATATAATATGTTCAAACATTTAATTACTTGTTGATAAAAACTTAGTTTAATATTAAAATAGAGGTAGCAATATTAAAATATTATTGTGGAATTAAATGTAAGATTTTTATTTAGGGATGGTTGTAAGCATCCATCCACACCTTCACACGAAATATTAGTCAGGTTTTAATTTTTATAGTTAAATATTTGTTAGCCTATACGACCTCGTGATACACACTTTATGAACACCATGTATATATATTTTTTAAAATTTAAAATTAAAATTAATTTTTTTAAAAAAAAAATTACACACAATACTCACAAAATGTGCATCGTAAAATAATACGTAGGCTATCAAACCTCTCCATTTAGTATTCTTAGTATGACCATTTGTAACCAAGAAATTTGTATTAAATAGCTATAAGAATTAATATTTATTCTTAATATTATTTATTTGTGACAAAATAAGAAATATATTTTTTGAAAATCACATTAGAGGTCTTAAATAGCAAGATAATTACGATTTTTAAGATTATTTGTTTTCTGCGTTCAACTAAGTTTCAATGAAAATTGGATGAGCGTCCGAACATAGTACGAGACACTGTTTTGTCCTTTTTTAAATCACTCAACTATTTTAATTTTTTTATAAAAAAAATCTTTATTTTTAAATGAAGAGAGGAGAAGGCAAAATATATAAGTTATACTATGAATTTACTCGAAAATAAATTTTACGAAGAAATCATCTACCTATTATAAAAAAAACGCGTTAAAGAAAAGAAAATTGAACTCAAATTAAACAAAGGAATGAAAATGGATTCGTTCAATAAATCAAATTAGAAAATATAGTGTATTTTTTTCTTATATCTTACATCTTTAAGTATACCTATTTTATGATTTTCAATTTCATTCCTCAAAACAAACGTCACATGATTCTCCTAATTCAATTATTTAAATTTCGGACCTGCATGCAATCCAGAGGGAAAAATACGAAAAAATCAGAGGAACAAGTTCTGCCTGGTGTTTTCACCTAAGTTCAGTACTAAGATCATGGTATCTAGGCCCTAATTTGATCCAAAACTTACTAAATTGGATGAAATTGAAACGATCCACAATGCCAGGAGGTTGACTCGAAAATCCGAATGACATTTGCAAGTTCAAATATGCAACGTTAAATCACAAGATTGCCTAAATTTAGAAGTAACACTAGGAGCTTCGTTCCAGCAGGGTTCGCTGATAATTTAGGATTGCATTTTTGCTGACATAACAAAATCAAACAGCACATTTAATCTCGACGTCAGGAGATAAAAGTCATATCCCTACTGTCATTTGTCAATCTTACTGCAAATGAACTAATCACCATGCAATCCAATCCATTTAGCAAACAGGTGATCGCTGAATTCCTCCCTTTCAAGCTCCTTTATTTGAAATTTATTAGAACTGCCCAACCCTCTGACCGGAAGCTGACTCCTCATGGCATAAAGACGAACAATGCTAACAGCTTAAGTTGCCAACAGAAATATGTTAATGATTAGAACTGCTCAAGTTTCTGATGACAAACGGGAGAATCCCTCCATGGTTGAAGTATGCCAGCTCCACCTGCAGAGCAATTTGGATACAAGATAAGAACGTTGAAGCATTTCAAGAACAGGAAACACTGGTCTTTCTGCTAAGATATGAGCATAGTTCTTATTCAACAATAACAATAATTTCAGTTGGAAACTTTTCGGATCTATATTTTTCAAGACAATTAAGTCCACTTCAAATAGGAAATTGATATTTGAGTGCATTATCAGGTTTCTGTTAAACCAAATAATTGAATGTGGATGGCGACATTCAGGACAGCTTAAGGAAAACTAGAAATCAGCATCATGCTGTTATAGCAATTTCCAAATTCTAATGTCAACTATCGATAGAATGCATTAATTTGGTTATATAGAGAAAGTTAAAAGAGCAAAAAGTAATGTGCTAAAGAATCCAAGAATCCGGGTTCCAGCAAGTTTAATGCAGGCAAATTCATTTCTCTACATCTTATTTGTCACTCGATCTCAATATGAATTGCCTATAGTTGAATAAGGATCAACAAGAACTGATTGAATTCTGTTCAATATATTAGACATGTGTCCGAGGGACACCAGCATGGTGAAAAAAGCTAGTAGTCGCTCCTATCTCATTGGCGACCAGGGTAAATGCATGAGAATGGGAATAAACAAGTAAATTTCTTTTCAAAATTGGCAGGTTCCAGTAGAATTAGAGGAACCTGGTCTTGGGGAAATCAACAGTCTGTCGAAGCTTTCAGTGCTATCACATGGTTCCAGTGGATCATCTGTGAAAGAAGCACCACGGACTGTACTTGAAGAATGCAAAGCGCGAAGGTGACTGATATTATTATATTAAGTAATGGGTTGATGGGTAAACATTCTGATAAAGTGTAATATATTATCAAGCAAAGGTGTTGAATTGACTACTCATAGTGTGCTAATAATTCTCTAGGGTAATAATTATTAACAGTAATAAGCAAAACATTACAAAAGTAAGTTTACTGAATAAATAATAATATCATTAATATATCAAATTATCATTACTTTATTGTATATTAATAATATTTAGGTATGTTCTAAATATTGATGTATCATTAATATTTAACATTAATTTATTGAAGATAATTATAACATTAATTAAAGCTTTTGTTCAAATATTGAAATAGTAATATATAAAATGAATCTTCTTAATAATAATTAATAATATTCATATCATTAATTATCAATATTTATGTTATTAACATTTAGTTGTAGTCTAAATAATGATATCAAACAATATTTAATATTAGCCTATTTTAAATACAAACATTAAATTAAATTATTTATTCAAATAGTATTAAAGCAATTTCTTAAAATTTTCATTATTTCATAAATTATGTTCTTATCCATTCCAAAACTATTAAATCAATCTAGCTGATATCTAAAATTTCAGAACATAGCCAAACAGAAACTAATTACAATATATCAGCATTAGAAATCAAGCTTATCGGCATAGAAAATACATTCTCTAAAGTAGGGCAAGTAAAAACTAAATGTAAATACTACAAACAAAGAAACAACTAAATGAGACGTCTAAGATGAAGAAAATAACAATGAGGCAGGTACAATAAAGAATGAAATGAAGGCCCAGAATTAAAAGATTTACGTAATTGAAAAAAAATGAAAAGTAATATATCTCAATTAAGTAGCATCTTAAGAGATCATATCGGAGTTAAGCAGTAGTCATATAAGAATATTGTGATTTAGAAGCCAGGTATAAATTAGATCTGATGTTGAGCATTTTTTAAGTTGGGAAGGATAATGTCAACATAGCCTTTGATAAAATGAATTATTTATTTCTCAAGATTCTGATCTGTAGATGTCAACTAGTTTCATAAAGCAATAACTCATAGATGAAACTTTACTTCAAATCCATTGAGGTAGCAACTTAATATATAGCCAATAGCAAAACGTTTATCAGTCAGTATTACCTCAGTATCAAATCGAAGAGTACATGTGAATGAGTTCCCTGTATCTGTTACAACAGTAATGTCTTGTCCCGGTCTTATGTCACTTACGCTACTTGGAAGGTCTATTGTGTAACGCTCATGTCCAGTCAAACCCAGTGAATCGGCATCTTCACCAGGCTTGAAGCAGAGTGGGATTATACCCATTCCCACTAAGTTGCTGCGGTGGATCCTCTCAAAACTTTTAGCAATCACAGCTTTCACTCCCTAAAGAAAGAAAATAGTAAAACGACATCAGATTCTATATGATGCAGGGGTGCATGCATAGTATATTCATATATTTACAAACCACAGCAAAGCCAAATATTGATGATGAATCATGCCATAGAAACTCACCAACAACATTGGGCCCTTCGCAGCCCAATCACGTGAGCTCCCACTACCATACTCTGCTCCAGCCAAAACTATGGTATCATGTCCTTCAGTCTTGTATCTCTGAAAGAACATAGGATATAGTAGAGTCAAGCCATAATTATTCCCATGGAATTCGAAAGTGAAAGTACATATTGAGCTCAAATTTGGCATGCACTCTATGAGGTCTTGCCGTTAGATCACATAACATGTTTGTTCTAATTTTGTATGGGTCAACTACTTAATCTGTTGTATTTTGTATTGGAATTTTGCATGTTGCAATAAAAGAAAAGACCAAGAAACAATAACATTAATAGTTGAAAAAATAGAATAATTACTACCAGAAACAATTTTAATGCAGCAACACAGATGAATACCAATTTCCCTGTATGCCAATCTATGAAAGAAGAGTGAAATTCGCAATTTGCTAATCATTTAGTGTAGTACAAGTTACACCATGCACCCTTAAGTTAGAAAAAAAGGCTATGTATCAAACCAAGGCATTAGCAAGTTTTGCCCAGTGCGTACCATGTTCCATTCTGCTAATAATGTAACATCTACAACTGATTTTTTAAACCTTTTGTGACTAAGCAACTTCAGTATTAGCTACAATGACTGTTAGCAGCATATATATGAATTCATAAAATATCACAGGATTAACAAATTTTCTAGCAAAAATGTGTGATTAGAATCATAAATATAACCTGTAAAAACAAGAAGCCACCTCATGAAATAATGATTCAATATTGCAAGTACCTTTTCACATTCAACAGAATTCAGAATCCTCATCTTGATTATGATAAATTTAACATGCAATTCGATTAGGTCCTTCAGATCTAACTGACTATTAAATGTGTTATTTAGATTTAAAAAAAATGAAAATTAAATTCTAAGTATCTGATTCAGTGGAATTACCATTGCTGCATCAAAAACATAGAGTTTATCCCCTGTTGGAATATGAATAGTCTTCGGTCCCACTTCCCCATTCAAGAATTTATTGACAAGACGAATGTTTGCAAATGTTCCTCTTGCCATTATTTCATCATTGCCGCGCCGGCTGCCATATGAGTTGAAATCCTTGCGGTCTACACCACGCTCAAGCAGGTATTTTGCAGCCGGACTATCCTTATGGATGCTACCAGCTGGTGATATGTGATCTGTTGTGATGCTGTCGCCGAAGTTCAATAAGCAATATGCATTCTTCACCCCATGAGGGCCAGGTGGAGACCTAGTCATGTCCTTAAAATATGGTGGTTCATGAATGTAGGTAGACTTCGGATCCCATGAATAAAGGGCTGTCCCTGGGACAGTCAGCTGATTCCACATAGGGTTGCCTATTGTAATTGCTTCATATGTACTCCTGAACATTTCAGGCAACACACTCGATTGCACAACCTATAAAATTTTCTCCAGCATTACCAAAATAATCCCAAATACATCCTGAAAAATTCACTTAACAGCAAAGAAAATAGCCAATAGTTTTTGGAAAGTACAAAGAATCATAGAAGTGAAAGAAAATATACTAAGACAACTAGAGAGTTCCAAAAATTATAAACTTTTCCACAATTAAGATACATAATTTTCCAAAATATAAGGTGATAATTAAATCCCAAATTAATATATGAGACATACAACATTAATTGGTGTGTGCAACTATTTGGCAGAACATGTATCTTACACTGCAATAGAACTCTATATAATATGTGCTTTATATTTGTAGTGATATCAAAGCCATCCAAATCACTTTCGACAAGTGCTCTTTGTTTACATCACACGACTTCTAATTGATCAACTACCACAGTAATCCCCCGAATATTCATCTAAAGACATTCACATCTCTCCAACAGTTAATTTGTCTCTTGATTGTGTAATATTACGGTTCTTGAGGCAAAACTACAACTGAAAATAAAATGACTAGCTCTACCATACCCCTACAAAATTTTCATTCAATTTAAAGCACATATGACAATCACACAAGGCTACAATGACCCTCTCTATTTTAACTAACCAAACTTTTATCATTTGAATATGATACACTCCACAATCTTAAACTGGAGCTAAAATAACAGGAACTTTAGTTTTACTTAGCTTAGACCTTCAGCTCAACTGCAACTCTAGTTTGAACTAACAAGAAGGTTTTGGCCAGGATATAACAAATTCAACACGTATTAATTTTATAAATAAAGACGTATAGTTGACATAGACCCATAATCATAAGAATCAATTGGTCTGGTTACTAATAGTTATACCACTAGCAACTATATTCTCTTAAATGTTCTTAATCGTAAAAGTGTAATTGCTAGATAATGTTTTCCATTTTAAAACCCCATCATAGTAATTGTATAGGATCCCTTCCATAAGCTTTTCCTACGTCAAAACCAAACTATGTGAGATCATATGAAAGAGATGGCAATTCAAAACCAAACTATGGTAGATACCTTTGCAATCTCTTCAGTGGATGGCCATATATCCCTGAAATATATGCTTTTCCCATCCTTCCCTGTTCCAATTGGTTCTTTCTCAAAATCAATGTCAACCTGAAAAACAACTTACAAGGTAAGATAGATATTAAATAAGATAATCTATATACTGTATAACCAGATAAATAAAAACATTTTGAACTTTCTTTATCATTTCAGAATTGTAAATAGAAACTTGCTTCAATTATCAGATCTACCATTTTGCCAGGAGTGTAATAAGTTCCTATCTGATCAAGATTGCTAATGAGTAGATAATTTTCACTTTTCTAGGTTCATGCCATGTCAAATTTTCATATCATTTAAGCATATAAATAAGTGACCATTTTCCAACAGTTCCATGGATAGTCATTCATATTCCCCAAGGATAGGATGGAAAAAGTTTACATGCCCCTTTACACGTCATGACCTGATCTGCAATTTCACTGACCTGATATGCAATTTCACATGTTGGAGTTTGAACTAAACAAGTTCGGGTCACAAACGAGTTACCTCAATTATGACCCACAATTAACCAGGTTGGGTTGGAAAATAAATGGGGCCAATCCATTTACGGCACATTTATAAATATATAAATATTTTATTTTGTATATTAGTTAATCCTTATAAGTTATAAATATCTAAATCTAATATACAAATTACAAATATATAATATAATAGCATATAAATTATAAAATGGAAAATAATTAGTACATAGTTTATATTTAGAATTTATTTAATCACCCATTTATGACTTATTTAATTAACAGGTAATTCATAGTAGGTTGCATCACATGATTTGTTTATGATCTGTCTAATGCATAAAAGGATCAACCATTTATAAACAGATTGTATGTTTTATGCAGATAGGAGATTTTCAATCTTGTTCATTAAACAGGTCATGCTCAAATTTGGATTAAACGAGTCATAGGGCAAAGAGTCATGACCTGTCAGACTGAATTGTTACCCCTAATTTTACTGGCAAATGATACAGTTTGATAGATACAGCTTTAATTCACATTTTTTTAATCCATGAAATAATAGATGATGTCCCAGTTGCTAAGCATTATGTTATAGGCTTATAGCTCCAAATTTCACCTTAGAGAAAAAGGAGTAACATGGAACTTTCTATTTGATAACATAGACATTATATTTGAATATCACATGCTCCCATCTAACATCTGATATGTGAAAAGCTAATTAAGATATTTTTTCACTACTAAAAGCATTTTAACAATATTTCTATGTACTGATTCGTATACTAGAATCCATTGGAATTGGT
The DNA here is from genome assembly GCA_038050645.1 of Hedychium gardnerianum. Lineage (NCBI taxonomy): Eukaryota > Viridiplantae > Streptophyta > Magnoliopsida > Zingiberales > Zingiberaceae > Hedychium > Hedychium gardnerianum. The sequence goes on from JBBUKS010000017.1 coordinate 13,024,476, forward strand.
GAGTTCAGCAAAAAGAAACAAGCACTCTCACAAAGAGAAAAAAAAAGTACCGTTCCAGCAAGTGCATATGCTACAACTAGTGGAGGTGAGGCCAAATAGTTAGCTCGTGTAAGTGGGTGGACACGCCCCTCAAAATTCCTATTTCCGGAAAGCACAGCAGCAGCGACAACATCTATAATAAGTAAAATCAAGGATAATATTTAGATTTAAATATATAGACAAAAGACAAGAGTAACATGTTCTCATCCTTTCAATTATCCAATTAAATTCAACTTACCATTATCTGAAATTGCAGCAGCCACAGACTCATCAAGGTCCCCAGAATTTCCAATACATGTTGTGCAACCATATCCGACAATATGGAATCCTTGCTGATTTAAATATTCTTGAAGGCCACTACAATTATACATAATTTCATCAATACTTGAAAAACATGAAAAACAGTTGACATGACAGATGTGACCATTTCAATCTGTAATACCTTTTGAGCAAATACTTGGTAACAACTCCAGAACCAGGGGCAAGGCTTGTTTTCACCCAAGGCTTAACCTGAAAATCAAGGAAGAAAAATCACTATATGAATACAGCAAGTGCCAAAAAATATATATTTGTACAAAGCATGAGATACAATGAGATGCTCAAGAAGCTTAACAAACAACAACAACAAACAATCATCTTATAGCAAAGACAATCAATATCCAAATTCACAATATTGTTAATATAATTTAAGTTGGCTATTAATGCATCGATCTTTTTTCTTTTAGAAAAAAAAGTATTGGACAAAAAGGTATAATTCTTCCATTATCAACTAACCTGAAGACCCAATTCACACGCCTTCTTTGCAACAAGTCCAGCACCAAGCATGACACTTGGATTTGATGTGTTTGTGCAGCTTGTTATTGCTGCTATGACAACATTACCATGCTTGAGCTCGGCAGGTTGGCCATGAAAGTCAAACTTCACAACTTTTTCTTGTGATTCCTTGGGCACTGCAAATCCCTGCAAAAGCAGCAATTGGTTAGTGACCAATCAACAAGAATCAAAATTAAACAATAATCAAGATAACTGTAGGTAATTTGCAACTGGTCATAATCAGTAAAATGACAGTGATTGTATTGCAAGATAGGGCATTGATGAGACACTTCCAGTTTCAAAAACTGATAGGTTTTTGATAATTAAATAAATGAACTTCAGAAAATGTAGGACGCAATGTATCTTTTTCAGCGTTGCAATTTTCAAGCTTAAAAATGTACCAGTTGCCATCTACTTCATCACTTATCCCAAATTTTTGATAGAAAATAACACCAGAAACTATAAAAATAAAAAAGAAACAAACAACAAAGATTGTATATCTACAGGAAGCAGCTTAGCGAAGGTTGATCATGGCCTCGCTAAAAGATGGAACTAGCCATTAACCACTAGTGAGGAATAAAACCATCTTAGTATTCAATAACCACTGCACAGTTCAACAAGGACTCTCACCTTGAATCCAACTTTGTTGTCCAGACAAGAATGCCAATCTGCTTTCATCTCTTTTATGGGTACACGATCATGAGGTCTATCATGATTGAAAGGAAAAATAAAAATTAAATGCATTGGTTTTCTTGACAAAGAAATGGATAACAAGGGAGGGAAGGTTGAAAGATAACAGCAGAGGTCTACCTTTTAGGACCTGAAATGCAGGGCTCAACATCTGTAAGGTTTAATTCTAGATAAGATGAATAAACCCTTTCCTTCTGAGGCTGCTCGGACATTCAAACCAACACAATTGAGCATGAATCAGCAATTGATTTGATTACACAATGAAAGCGGTTAGTGTCTTACCTCCTTATAGTCAACAAACATTTTGTTTGCACGCAAATAAGCCTCAATCATAGCCACCTGTGGAATGAGTTTAGTAAGATATCTTTGATTCAAAGTCAAAATAAAGAAACAATCTTGTGCACAAATATTAAAGTTATGAAAATGACTGACCATAGCAACAATTTTTTCTAAGAATGAGTTAAGTAGCTGAATAAGCACAGAAATATTAATATTTAGAGTGCTTCACCAAAACATATGAATATTAGATAAGGTGACCAATATCGTTTGAATTTTTCAATTTAGCTCACTTGAACCAACTAGACTATTACACTAGATATGTTCAAATTCATGTGATTATCACACATTGGATATGTTTTCTGAACTTCAATAGTCACTCAGTAAGTATCATGATGAACCATAATCCCATTATACACCATCCCCTTTCATGAAATTTGCACTCCTATCAATTCATTGTTAGATCAGTTTTTGAAAGGGTAATATGCATTTCTATGTTGAAGAAACGATATAGAAAAACCGACATAATAGTTTGGGACTTTGTAACAACATTATTTTCAGTGCAGACAAGCATAAGTATACTCACAGTCTCATCACTTCTTCCAGTCAACTTAAGATATTGCAAGGTGACATGATCCACAGGGAAAAAACCCATTGTTGCTCCATATTCAGGTGACATATTAGCAATTGTTGCCCTATCGGCCAATGATAACTCACCCATACCTTCACCTGTAGCATCGAGTCAAAAATAGTTTGACAGAAAAAGTTAAGGATATAAATTTTCCACATTCCAAGTGAAAGTCAAGAAGCATTACCATAGAATTCAACAAACTTGCCAACAACTCCATGTTTCCTCAACATTTGGGTGACAGTCAAAACCAAATCTGTTGCTGTGACACCATTTTGTAGTTTCCCTGTCAACTTAAAACCTACTACACCAGGCAAGACCATGCTCATGGGCTGAAAATACAAGAATACAATATTAAAAAAGCAAAATTGAAAACATAAGACTGTATTTGGTTAAGAAAAATTAGTCTTTCTAATTTCTGTTCACAATTTCTAGAGAGGGATAGGGGAAAGAAAAGGCTATATACTATACAGTACCCAGCAAGATATTTTTGAGATTTCAATCAATACTGACAAGAAATCAGAATTTTATAGTAATCACAATAGGAAAATTAATTGGAACTTTGGAAGTGCTAAAATGGTGAACAATCAGCAAGAATGTTACATAAATGCTTGAAGAAGACAACATACAATGCCTGAAACTAGAGACAAAAAATCTAATGGTGGAATAGTTAATAAATTCCTATAGCTTTCTATTAGTAGGGAATATCTAACCGTCTAAAGCTTCAAATATTATTAACTGACCTTCCACAACCGACTGCAAGAAGACACAGAAAAAGGAAAATAGAAACCAGCATCAAAAGAATTTGCAGAAACACCACATAACCAATGCCCTCTTATTATAATATAAAATGGTAAAAAGATGGAAACATGAATTCCTATGGTGCATAAGCACTTTTACCAGTAAGGATATGTTTTAATAGTTAAAATTAACAAACCACAGTGCAATGGCTGCTTCAACAATCAACTAAAAAATGCCAAGAAAAGGCAAGATAGATGAATTTGTACAAACACGAAAAGCATACTAAAATATACAAGCAGCACCCAATTGTTTATAGTTTACTCAATTAAACTCAATAATACTAGATAGTTTTACAGAATGGATAATAGTTTTTTAACATTTTTAAAACAAATGAAGAAACATTTTAAACATTTTTTTTGTCAAATCTACATATTTGACAAGGTTTAAAGTTCCTGGAAACAAAATCATGCTCCAACAAACAGATAAAAACATCTAGACATAGGTTGGTCAAACATGCAATAATTGAAAATTGAATATCATTAAGTTGTATTTAGCCTGTTAGAACTGCAACATCACACATTAGTGGACACACAAATTGTCAGTTTCCCACGCAAGGAGTAAATGGTTTCGAATTGAAAATAGAATCACAATCTGAAGTCTGGATTATGTTCCTCTATCAGTAAATTGATTTCTTTACATGCTTCTTCGTTTGTAACAGTAGAACCCCCTGGTGCAAGTAAATATAATTCCAAACAGTTGAATGTACAATTGACCCAAGAAAGATCCTAGTATAAATTAACCTTCAGAGAATGCAGTAACAGAAGCTTCTTTGAGGTTGCTGGAGGTTTGTAGGTCATACTCCTGTTCTTTGTACATAGGGAATCATATATTACTAACAATAGATATTTTCATTGATTTGCTTTCCTTCTGAAAAACATATAACACTTAGTTGTTCTACATAGAGGCATATTGTTCAATATGAGAACATCTTTCATTAGATTAAACAGTATGAGCTAACTCACCCGAAGAAAGAAAGTTGATCTAGCTACAAAAATAAAATAAAACTAAAATGAAAATGAATAGAATTTTCTTTTAAAAATAACATTCCTATAGACATAAGGATTGTCACAGACTCACAGTAGGTCTGAGAAAATAACAAAGACCAAGTACATATAGAGCACAAGAAATTGCATTGGCATGTTGAATAGTATCACCTAATCAATCAGAGGTACACTAGAAGGTTTGAGAAAACAACAAAAAGCGAGGTACATCTCCAGCTCAGGATGTTGCTTTGGATGTTCAATAATATTACCTGACCAAGCATAGTAGCCTCAGCCTCAATTCCTCCAACTCCCCAACCAGCTACTCCCAGTCCATCAATCATAGTAGTATGGGAATCAGTTCCTACCACACTATCAGGGTACAGGATACCATTGGTGTTGAAAACAACTCGACCAAGATACTCTAAATTAACCTGGAATAGAAGACGAAATACACATATATGTGCAGTTAAAATAAAGTCTCAGCAGTTCAATAGTGGGGAAAAGAAAATTCTAGGTTGTTCACTCAAACTAACAAGAGTTTCACCAAATCCTTTAACAAACAAATCTAACCTGGTGGACAATGCCAGAACCTGGTGGAACCACCAACATATTCTGGAAAGCAGTAGATCCCCACTTTAAGAAACCAAATCTTTCCTTGTTCCTTTGGAATTCAAGTTCCATATTTGCTTGCACTGCATTCTCAGATCTTGCTACATCTACCTGGACTGAATGGTCGATTACAAGATCTACTGGAACCTAAAAGCCAAGACACATTATACCAACGACAAGCAATTCAGATATGTGCAAATGATAAATCATAATGCTTATCATAATCTCTATGGAAAGACTGATTACCATGATAAAGGATAAACACAGTGTACTAGTTGAAAAGTAAAGAAAAGGAAAAGGCTGAACTGAATGTGAAAAGGCATAAATATTCTGTGATAAAGAAAAATCAGTCATATGCAAATATTTTGACTGAGGATAAAGTTTAATGCTCCTTGCAATCTCCAGTAGCACAATTCTGAAATTCAGGACATTCAGAACCAACTTACATATTGAAATTAATAAGCCTATACAAGCAAGTGCAACTAAACTTTGGTTTAGATGCAAGTCAGATGGACAAGTATTGCAAGATTGTAAAGAGAAATTTATTACCAGAGAGTACTGCTAGTTAGAGAAAATCAAAATGATCTAAAGTACAATGACATTCCCAACATCAACCAGAGAAAAAATATGATTACAGAATGAAAAACAGAGTAACCTAGCACACACCAAAGGAGTACAATGACATTCCCAACATCAACCAGAGATAAAAATATGATTACAGAATGAGAAACAGGGTAACCCAGAACGCACCAAAGGATTTATCTTATTAGAATCACTACCCAACTTGTTCATAGCATCACGCATACAAGCAAGGTCAACAACAGCAGGGACACCAGTAAAATCCTGTCAAAATAAATAAGAACAGTTAAGGAAACACAACAAAAAATTAGAAATTAGGGTGCATGTAACCTTGACAAACCTGGAGAAGAACACGAGCAGGCTTAAAAGGAATCTCTACCAACTTAGGGGAAGTGTTCTCCCAATCAATTATCTTCTCTACATCGTTCTTAGTGACCTGAAAATTATCACAATTCCGGATAGCCGACTCCAAAAGGATTCTGATAGAGTAAGGCAGTCTATCTGTCATCCAGAAAATGATTGGCTCTTTGTCAGACAACAGTAACAAGATTGAACAACAAAGCAGATTACCTATTGATAAGTACCAACAATAATTCTATGGGGAGCAAAATCTCTGGAAAATGAAAAGAAAATTGAAATAAAGAATGCTTTTGCTGAGAAAAAAAAATCAAAGAAAAAAACTTTGATCAAAAGATAACTTAGAGAACAGCTAGGCAGATCTTGTGATTTATTTATCTTAATCAGACCTGCTAATCAACAAAGCCTTATCCAGTACCTTACTTAGATTGCAGTCCAGAATTCTTCTTAATAGACCAAATAAATTAGAAAGATTACCGGCAGTCATGTGTAAAATTGTATCCTATAGCTCTAAATTATTAACAAAATATTATTAGGTCTTCATTTCTACGCATGCAAATTACAATTATCTAGTAAACTAAGAACTCAGTAGATGAATATATATTTGCTATATCTATTTGTTTCTTTGATGGTAAGCTGGAACACCAGTTAAAGAGATATGGTTCTTCTAACTCTCTTTGTTTTAATATTGTCATGAAGAAAGGTCATAGCTTGAGACAAAGAAGCAAAAGTAAATCAACATAGCTGCATACAGTATCAAAATAACAATCACTAACACATTTAAACAATGATACCTATTCTTGGATCATCTAAAGCAGGTAAACTGAAGTATTTGCCATATTCACCACCACCAGGCTTTGGAAGACCCGTCAGGATACTATTGAAGGTATTTTCAGTAGCTACATACAGAAAAGCACAAGAATTGAAAAACAAACAATTTTCTCATAATATACAGTCAGTTGTACTATAAATAATTTATTTGTTGATGTTATCAAAAGAATGTGCATGTAAAGCCAAAAAGTGCAAAAGAAAAACCGAAATGTGAAGACAATTGGAAAAAAAAAAATCATTTTAGTTCTTAAGAATGCATAGTAAGTATAGTTGAAGTGTAGCATGCAGTGACCAATCCCTCATATGTGTATGCCTAGATAGCACCAATTCTGTAGCTCCTTACCAAGGATCATGGATTTCACCTTTTCAGGTTACTCTAATAACAGACTTTTCATCTACTCCCCATATCCGTGTAAAACACCTGACAGTCTGATGATGCACCCAACAATCTGATACTGACCTTAGTAATCAGAAAATTGTACTCCTATTGACTATATGTAATAGACTGAGAACATGAGCTGTCAGAAGGAGAGATCCATACCTAGATGGTTGTAACAAATATTTGGGAACATCAAAAATAAACAGCCAGTCATGCTAATTCAGCTATCTAGAATGATTTCAAATGAAAAGGAGCAACAGAAAAGAAATACTCAAGTTCATAGAAATGCCAACATTGAAAAATTAGTTACGCCTACATATATACTTCAAAATTGATTTTTGGATGAACCACTATAGATTTAAATATAATGTATACATCACTAGTATATGTTCAAATTTGCAAGATAACAACAACAACAACCAAGCCTTATCCCACTAGGTGAAGTCGGCTAAATTTGCAAAATACCATTATAATTAATATAAATAAGTTAAAACAGTATTGAGAGTTTTAAACTTGTAAATAAATCGAGCATATTCCTTAAAAAGGGACATCTTAGGTATAAGAAATTTGTTAATGGTAATTTAATTTGTTTGATGAAGGAACAAACTACATATATCAAGTCCCATTAGGAGAGGCAGACATAGATTGATGATATTGATGATAAGACAGAGGTAACTTGATGATGATGATGTTAACAACATTTTCGCAGGAAATTATTGCATAAACTGATAAATGCATTATGCATCTACATGATAAGAGAATGCTGTGATTGCAATTTAAAAAATATGTTAATACCTTTGCTAACATTTGAGATCTAAGATAAATTAGTTATCCAATTTTGCAAAGCATGTTCATATAGAATATCAACACTTTGTTATGGTGATGCTTGTAAACAACTGCATTGAGACATCAACTACCTGAAATATATTGTCATATGCGTTGACGACGAAAATTTAGACCCTGCTAGGGAACCAAATAAATTATATCATATCACAAATCTAAAATTTCTATTGTTTTGACTGCAATAAGTAGTATGTCATCTCATCAATCCGTTATGATCCCATTTTCCAGTCAAAGATCAATAAGATCCACTAGCGGACCATTTTTTTAAATTCAAAAAAAAAAAAAACTTGGTTTCCGATCACTTGCGCGACAGGAGAGGGGAAAAAAAAGTCAATCCGACCAGTTCAAAACTTCAAAGAAACATCAAGTTTTAAACTTCCCACTACGTGTAAGATTTCTTCTAAGTCAAAAATTTCTAGCGGATAAAACTAGATCCGAGGGTTCTGCATACCGACGGTCGCCATCTTCCTACTGAACAAGCTATTCACGGCAGCGGAGCCCCTGATCTGAGCACTGGAAACGATCGGGGATCTCCAACCGGAACGCGAACCTGTGCTCAAGCTAACCCGCGATCTGGGAAAGAAAGAACTGCAGGATCTCGAAAAGGCGACGGATCTCGCAGCGGAGGGCAACACTCGAAAGTTCGACGGAGAAGCGAGGGATCGGGTCTGGGACGGCGAGGCAAACGTCGAAAAACGAAGAGCGGAGGAAGCAGGAGGAGAAGAGTGACGCGCACGGAAGAGTCCAGAGGAGGCAGCTTTATACATGGTTCGTGGAGCAGTAGCACATCAAGGCGTCGTGGGGTGGGAGTAGTTGAAAATCAGAGCGTGGAAGGAAGACGCTACCGCACCCTAATAAATTCCTTCTCGCAAAATGTTTTTATTATTTTCTAATCTCATCTTATTTCCTATTTTAAACGTAATGGTAAAAAAGTAATTTTATATTCCCTTTATAAAAAAGGCAAAAATAAAAAAAAATACAATAATGACGAGGATCATGAGATCCGAAATCATCGAACGTGGTCAAAAAACGACGGGGCGAGCATCGCATGGTGGGTAACTGATTGGGTTGGTCGACGAGATCATCTTGTCGGTGTGATTTAGTGGTGCCCAAATATAATGTATTGGCGGAGGAGGGGCAGTTACTGGAGTATGGAAGTGGGTCAGTTGTTTCGATGACTGATTTAGTCCATTGGATAATGACGCTGACGTGTACAATGGATTGCGCTTGCGTGCTGCTCTTTTGCACGGCAAAATGCCAAAACCTATTTTATACGAGAAAAAAAATATTTTTAAAATATATATATATATATAATTAATTTATATATTTCTAAAAAAGTTAAGCTATAAATCAAATTTTATCTTTAGAGATTCTATATTAAACGTAAGAATTTGACTACCAAAGATATAAAATTGCATGATAATTAGTTTTAAAAAATTATAATTTCTCCAATTGAATAGGATTAAAAATCAAATCGAAATTAATTTATAAAGTATGAATTGTTCTATAAATTTATATTTTTATTTAAAATTTCAATTTTGAATAAGACTATCATATTAGATAGTTAAATTTTAAAAAATACCTCAAATAAATTTATACAAATATTACTCTTATAATATAATATATGTTTGATTTATTTTTTAAATTTTAAAAATATTTTTTAATAATTAGATAATTAATTAAATTAGTAACCCTAATGATATATAATTTTAAACGTAAATAAGGTTGTTAATTTCATTAGATGATTTACAAGTATTTTATTTTTAGAAAAAAAGAATTATTGAGCTATGTCTGTACATTTAGAGATGAGGTTAAAATGGTTCGAGTATTTATATCGGATTTTTCTAAATAAAATTTAAAATTTAAAATAAAAGAATTATTTTATTTTTATTACACAATACATCAGCTTCTTTATAATTTATTATATCTTTATTTATTTTTTATTATTTCTCTCTTCTCTATAATTTTATAATATTATCTATGTTAATGATAAAAATAATATTTAATACAACCGTGGATGAGAATAATATTTAATACTTCGAGATGAGATTTTATTTTTAAATTTAAAGAATTATTGTTCATTAAATCTAAATTTAGGGAATGAATAGGATAATTGATATAGATTTTTTTTAAAATAAAATTTAAAATTTAAAATAAAAATTTTATTTAGAAAGTATATGGTATGGATGTTCTAAATCTTAACATGTGTACTATGAGAATGTTAATTGATGATGATTTTGTTGTATCATGTGTATAAGCGACCTCAAATATGTCTCCAACTTTGACATTTGCCATATAGTGATAGAATAAAATCTATCCATTTTTGTATACGATAGCTTTCAAACTCTATTTACTTTTCCGTGCCAATTTGAGTAACAATTCTAGACACGTAAGAAACATGGCCTTATGTACTAGGTGAAAATTATTGAATATCCCTCAAACACGAGTAAATGATTAAGATGTATATATATATATATATCCCTCAAACACGAGTAAATGATATAGATGGATATAGAATTTTAAGTTTGAGACCGCATAGATGAAAATAATTATTATATATTATATATAATTTTTAATAATAAAAAATATAATAATTAAAAAATTTAAATATTCAAAATTAATATTAATATATTACTAAAAGAGAAAAGCTAAAAACTCCTTAAAATATATATTCAATATATGAATATAATTTTCTAACTAATATGAATTGACGTTAGTTTTAAATTTTTAAAGTCTTCAATGATGCTCATATTTTTAACAATTTTTTTTTTTGAATATATATCATTAACGCGTGTAAAAAACACATTCTATATCTTGTTTTCACAATATTCATCATGGAAAATGCGCATTTTATTGTAGCAGTAGAAACTAGAAGAGTAAGCATAAGCATGACCATTCTAAAAATAAAGTTATATTTAATAGACTTGTTAATTTTTATCAACCATTAACATAACTCTGAAATAATTAAAAGATTTTCATAGTTAGGAATTTTGACTAGATTATACTCGTAATGCTTCAATTGCATCTGATCTTTTTCATCTTTAGTAAAATTTTGGGTATAAATTTTTTCAACTAATTTACATATATCCATAATTCTGAAAGACTCGATCACATTTTGAGAATTTAAAGTATTACTAAGAATGAGTAATTCTATAGCATTATCACCGAAGCATTCATTGATTTCTTGCAACTGCGAATTTATCAAAGTATACAAAAAAAAGTCTACCTCATACAATAAATATCAATTATTGATATCAAAATCGAATCAAAATCGCATAAATTAACCTAAAAAATTGCTCACCCTCAAACAATCTTTAAATTCTCGATTTAGGATTGGAATAGAGCTTAAAACTTTCCAAAAATCACTGCTAGTCCCTAGGTTACACGATGGTCGACAACGGCGAATAAGGTCATGCACATCTCTGATGCGAAATAGGGGTCAACGACTCATCTCAAGATCACAATATTATTTTAAAATTTTAATATCAAACTATCAATAAAAAATTTAGATGATAGACTTTTCAAATAAATAATCAATTTTGAATTCCAACGTTCGCCGATAGCACAATTGATAATGAAAATAATGGCAAGAGTTTTTGGATGCATCGAAGAAGATGAGATTGGGGTGAGAAAATGTTCAGTCGGTCACCCCTCTGTTTTTTTCAAAATTATTTTAAATTTTATAGGAATAAATAATAATAATAATAATAATAATAATAATAATAATAATAATAATAAATTTAAACTAATATTCTAACCCTTGCATCCACGTGATGTTTCTGGGATGTCATAGTGGGATGTCATAGCTAAGTCTCCACATGATGAATTGTTGGTTAGTGTATGAGATGTTGTCACAATGAGATCTGGGGGTCAAATCCTGGCTAGTAGCTAGGTTCCTGCTCTTTCTTATATACTAGTTACTGTTCGGACTAGCTAGACTAGTCCCCGTGATTTACCTCCTCCGTGTTGATCCTGGGATGAATTAGCGGGGACGCTGAGGGTGAGTGTTTCGCCTTTTTGTCGCAATTGAATGTCATAGCTAAATGATTGGACAATTTTTCAAGTAGAGAGGTCTTCCCGTTTATACATGATGTTTTCTTGATATTGAACGGAGTAGTTTTTTTTTTTCTTTTCTGCTTTGTACGTGGAAAAGGTGAAATGTGTTGGTGTCCCCACGTAGAGTTAGCCACAGTTTTGATATGATGGTCAATAACATTAAATTAGGTCTTGTATATTTAATTTTTTATCTAAGTGTACAAAAATTTAAGAATATAAGAAATCGAACGAAAAATACAATGAACGAGAAAGATGACACGGAAAAGAATCGATAGACTCGGTGTATTCAAGAGATGAGGAGTTATGAAAGAGTATATCGGTGGAGCGAGAAGGAAGTGATTCAAGGAACGCAATGCGAGAAAGACACGGTCTGAGGGACGAGAAGTCGGGGAAGAAGTATGCTCGAGGAGAAAGTCAAAATTGGGTTCGGGTGAGCTCAACTTCAGTTGATCAAAGATCATCCAAAGCTAGCGCAATAAAGAATGATCACTAGCTGAAGTTGACCATTTGAGGCACCTCCATCGATTGGAGGTGCCTTGGTGAAACCAAATGCTAGAAGCGCCTTCCTCTAATGGAGGCGCCTCAGATGTCATTGAATGGAGACACCTCAAACGACAGTTAATGAAGGCGCCCCCATTAGATGGAGGTACCTCGGATGAATAGTAGTCGTTGTTGAGCGGATAAGCAGCGTATCCACGTCAGATCAATAGAGGCACCCCAGATTAATGGAGGCGCCCTCAATCCGCCAGATCAGCAAAATGACCGTTGTGACAAGGATAAACATTGCCCTATTAGAAGCGCCCTCATTCAATGGAGGCGCTTTGAATGATGTCACATTAGCATAATGGTTATTTCAACTAGAACTCGATAAAAAAAGTTCTTGTTCACTAGTTAAAGATAACACACTCTGTACTTCAATTTCTGTTTAATTTTTTTACTGGTAGTGCTTTCAACGATGTAAGAGGTTTCTCCACTTCTGACTTGTTATCGAAGAAGGAGTTACTTAGTGAGTTTTTATTGCCTTGAATTAACAACATTCCCGGTTATAAACTAAATAAAATCTATGTGTCTCTTCTACTCTTTTATGCTTTTATATTTAATTAATTAATGTGTGTTCTTGCTTAGTTAGAAGTAAGAGAAAGTATTATTTTAACTTGTAGGCTATTCAGCCTCCCCCTCTAGCCAGTTCATCCAATCTAACAAAACGTTCATTCCAATGTTCTCCTAGAATTAATACGGAAGAGGTAAATCATAAATGATTATTATCTTGATTAATAATTGTTATATAAAAGAAGATAAGAATTTAATTATAATTTAACTTTTAAATTTTACGATGATTATAATTTATGCATTAAGTTTTTTATGTTTTGCAAAGACTACGCGACGGTGAATTGACCTCACCCATCATGTCGTCTTGGCACCCATCATGTCGTCTTGGAAAGTGTTGACTCCTCCCTCCTCACTTCATCTGCATCACATAAAATCGGTTATATATATATATATTGTTAGTAATCAAGGTCTCTAAATTTTTAGAGACTAAATTAAATTAATTTTAAAGATAGATGATTTTTTTATAACTTATTCATTCGAATAAACACTCGTGATAATATACTGATAGCCAACCTCTACCATTGAAGATAAAGTCAAAACTTTTTTAGCATTAGAACTATGATCATTAACACCCAACTACAACTCCAATATCCTACTATATCTTCTCATATATTTTTAAAATATT
>JBBUKS010000017.1:13038194-13052737 GCA_038050645.1 Hedychium gardnerianum
ATTCTATCTCTATCCACTAACTTTTATCTCTATCCAAATTTTATCAATATTTTAAAAAACAAGTTTAATTTCCAACATTTGGATCCAGATTTGTGTTGATTAATTCAGTATCAATATTTGGATTTAATATTAGTCGTCGTTTGTTCAACCATTTCCATCTAATCTCTGTTCTCTACCCTTTGTTTGTCTGAAATCTTATAAAGGACTAATTCTTTACTCCTTGGTACATTAGTACAGTGTTCTTTAAGCAGGATGATTAGATGGTTTGGTGATTGCCACTTTTAAAAATGCAGAGATTCTTTAGTCGATCGATGTCGAACTTGAAATACTGAAGGAATTTGTGAAGGTAGGATTATGTTAAACATGCATGAACTATATTATCATATCTTTATCTTCTAGATTTTTGGAACACAAGGTGCATGCATTCGATACTTCAGATTCTGCGTGGACTTGAAAGATATGCGTCTGGGATCGGTTGTCTTCGAGTGTTATTTTGATCGAGTTAGTTGTCTTGTAGTTAGAACTGATCTTTCAGGTACGTAGTGAAGTCAAAAATAAATTGATAGATAGATAAAGTTTACTAATGGCACAGAAGGTGGACTCGAGTATGTAGAAAGAGTTCCTTGTTTCTTGGCAATGTATGTAGAAGAAAGAGTTGGACGGTGATGGATATAATAATAGGTAATAAAAATATCAGTTTGTTGCCGCCCTGGATTACGGTGGCAACGACCTTCCAACGATTCTCAAATCAGTTTGTTGCCGCCCTGGATTTATCCAAGGCTATAGCGTAACGATAGAGTATTGGAGTTGTTATTTAAATATTTATGATTTAATTATTAGTTATGATATATTTATAAAAAAATATTTTTAAATAAAATATATAATTAAAAAATGTTAGATTTTTGATCATCCATCGTGAATATTTCTTGATTTATCATAACAATCGATGAAAAATTTTTATAGGATCGTTATCGGATCGATCGTTCCAGATTCGATATTATCTAGTTCATCATTTTTTTTTAAATATTCACGATTTAATTTTTAATTATGTTATATTGTAAAATATTTTTTTTTCATGAAATGATAAATTTGGAATGTTGGCAACAAGACATTTGTATTGTCAGATTTATTCTAGTGATTGAGGAAAAAAAATTTATATATGAATAAGATTAGTTGATTTGAAAAATTAAAAATTTGAATTATCAAAATAAAAAGGAAATAATTCAGTTTGTTTTTCCTAGCCCATCATGCAATGGTGCTTTAATTAGTAGTTCTCAAGTATTTATGATTCGATTTTTAATGGGATAAAAAATTTAAGATATTATTCGTTGGATGAGAAATTGTTTATGCTTTTGGATTTATCTTGTTGGCCGGTGAAAATTTTTTATGGAACTGGATCCATCACCTCTCAAATTAGTCGATTCGAAGAGTGTTTATTGTATTCCTCGGGACTATGACTCGATGGTAAGAGATGAAATGACTCTTTAGGTAATGAAGATTCAAATATCATCCATAACATATTATACTTGATGAGTTTAAAAAATTTACGACCTTGAGTCATTCGTCGGAATTCATATGTGCTTTTTAATATATCTTAATAATTAATAATTTTTTTTTAAAAGATCAAATCAATTTCTTCATGATGCAACGAGCACACCGTCCATTTTTAAACACTCGTAATTCGAATTTCAACAGCACGTATGATCTACGGACCATTATAAAAAAACAATTTGTTGCCCAACGGTGAACTCATAGAACACAAATTACCAAATAATATCAAATTAATGAAAATCCAATAATCCTGTTTTTTTTTTCACAAAGGCAAGTGAGAATATATTGAAGCTAAAAGTACATACACACACATGTACATTTAAACTCCTCATAAGAAAGTAACTCTACCCTCTCTTATTCTTCTTCACTATGACAAAATAAAGCAAAAACAAACAAGTGACCTTCAAAGAGACTATCCAAATTATAAAACCAAAAGGAAATCGGCTTGGCACATCAAACTCACAACTCGTTCAGCGTATCATCTTTGGTTCTTGGAGGTCGACTTTGAGTGTACATATAAATTGTGCTTTAGATTTATTCGACAGATAAACTAGGAGAGAAAGTCATTTATCTTCAAAATTAATCAGGCGAAAGCGAGCATCCAAAGGACTGCAACAGCAGACAGCGGCCGAGCTGCAACACAACAGAAGAAAAGGGAATGCAGCAATTACAAATCTCAAGTAATTTTCAGCAAATCTGGTTGGGAATTAATGCTCTTTCATGTATTTGGTGCAGTGGCTCGATCTAATTTGCTCACCTGCAAAATGCATTTGTTGTCGACTTGTGTCGGTGGATTATAGTTTGGTACGATGATACTTCTAAGTGGTCGAGTTCGACTAAATGACTTTGATGCGTTTGATAAAGGGTATAAGTTAGATTTCACATGTATTTCTAATGAGTGTATCAAGTGTTTAGAGAATTAGTAATGTGCTTGTAGAGGTCGAAGAGATTGATGATTTAGCACAGTTAAGTTCAATGATTTAAAAGTTTGTAATGAGGTGAACTTAGAGGGGAGAGACAAAGGATCGAATAGAGTAAATTTGCAAAGCCTGGTGCATTCAAGGGACTAAAGGTCTGATAAGGTGTATTTACGACAGGAGAGCTTGGAAAAGGATGGCATGTTGAAGTAACTTGGAGTGTTTGGTGCATCTGAGGTACCAAGTGCTTGACGTGAAGTAAACTTTAGGACAATCCGATGAGAGGTATACTCGGTAGGTGAGGGATGAAAGATGGTATAAGTAAGATCAGAGAGATTGGTGCATCTGAGGGACTGAGAGCCTAATGCAAAGTAAACTCGAGGGCATCGAATGAAGAGTATCAACAACTTTGAAAACTTGAAGGCAAGAAAGTTGTGGGAGATTATAGGGAAAGTGTAATCTTGAGTTTTTAGTTCAGGGAAACATCGTTATGAGATGTGATCATATGTTTAGGTGGGTAAGGGTAGACTACCTAATAGTTTGAGTGAAGCTTTCAACAGAGAGACAATAGGTTTAGGGTCTTGTAATCGACATCTGAGCTCAATCTTGTAATTTTGTATAGGCTTATGGTGAGTTGGACTCACCGAAGAAGATTCAGTCGAATGAAATTGAATCTAAATTGACTCACAAGGGTTCAAAGAAAAGAATGCTTTTAGAGTTTAGGGCCCCGAGACAATGGTGTAATAGTTAAATCCTTCGATTAATAATCAAAGAATTTAATATTTAAATTTTAGTTGTGGTGCACTACAAGAGATTTTTCTTCTTGTGAGAAATAGGTCTAAGAATGATGGTCAGTTGGATGAACCTCCATTGACACTTTCCGATTTATCTTGGTGGTCAGTGAAAAATTTTTGTTAGACCAAACTGATCATCTCTAAAATTAATCAGTTCGAAGAGTTGAATATTTGAATTAAAAAATATATAGAATGCTTTTAAGTAGTAGTTAACTCAAGAATCAATGACTATATTTGCTTGAGTAGTTGGATGGAGGTGGGCAAAATGTCACTAAACGGACTCATAAATGCTTTCTAGAAGCTTTAAGCTAGAATGTTTCCATAGAAACTATCTTAAAACTCTTTCATGCAAGTGTCTACACTACTTAAAGGTCTTTAAAAGCTTGGATAAAACCAACACTTGATAGTTTCTTCTACTTAGTCTGCACATCACCTTTTATATTTAAAAGAAGAGATCAATTATAAACATACCAGGTAAGGATAACAAGAGATTTATCTTTTTTGCGAGTGACTTACTAAATGAGTCATAGATCATGGAATACAAGGTCTTACACCCACATTAAATCTGTGTTAGCATGCATTTTCTTTATGTTTATTATTTCCATTGCGTATTGATGTACTTGACACAATCCAACATACATACGCATTTTATGTGATTACTAACATTGAATTGCTTTGTTTTGCAAAAAATAAAAATATCTTTTGTCATGCTTAACTCATATCAAGATCATTATCAGATAAAGATATATGGATAAATTTTTCGTACTAAAATAAAATATGGAATTTGTCTTGTGATTTTCTAAGTTTGTATTACAAATTAATTTAATCTAGTGTCATAATTCTATTGTAATAGGTGTCATGATTGATCTTTATGTGACCTAAGCTATATATCATCATTATGAACTGCCCAACTGCTTGAGGTACGAGTAAAACAATGAAGCACTAGCTACAAGTCTACAATCTTCCATACATCTGGGAGTTTGTTCAAATCCATCACAACTCTTCTAGTCTATTTAAACTACTCAACTAGCAATGAAACAGCTTCTCATAAAAAATAAAAATAAAACTTTTTTGCATTTATGCGTTGGTGCATTCTGCCAAAGAATTCTTCAATTCTGCTTGTTCTTCCTTCTTGGTAATGATTGATTGCATCAATTTAGACAGTTGGGTAGAACATGTGCAAACTTGAATGAATGCCTCGATATATTTGTGAGAATGAGATGTTAATGCTGCACCCTTTTTGGAGGGGACCTGCTGATTTAGGGGGACAATGGAATGCATGCAATTCTATAACATTGACATTCTGCATGCTGCAGCATGCATGTGTCTCTCCATAACTGTTGCTGTGGACTTGGTAAATGCATGACAGAATTCCTCCCATGTGAGCTCATTCAATCCCATTTAAGTGTTTTGCAAAAAGATAGTCTGTGTGTCGAGTGGTAAAAGATTTTGAGTGGGAGGGATTGACTTCTAAATGTCTAAACAGTGGAACTGGTGTGATCTACGTGGTCCAATACTTGTCTTCGGTAGCTGTCTCTGATGCTGTTCCATTCTGCCTTCAATTCCCTTCCCTTCTACGTATACACGCTCTTCTTCTTCTTCTTCCAAACATTTCTCCCTCGATTCAAGTGGATGACGATGGAGGAGGAAGAGGTGGTGGAAGGTGTGATCAGCTCCGAGCACTACAGCAGCGGATCGTGTCAATCTGGTTGGACTGCCTACTTAGACCACCAGTCTTGGCCATGCCACCACTCTCTTCTTCTCTGCGACAAAAACTCTGTTTCTTCTTCTTCTTCTTCTTCTTCGTTCTCCTCCTTCCGCAGTCATGTTCATCCCCAACAGGAGGAGGACATATCCATGGTGTCTGATGCATCCTCCAGACCACCTCAACTGCATCGAGCAATACACAGGCATGATGATGATGATGGCAGGAAGAGGAGGGCGGCTGAAGCAGACCGACAACAGGGCTGCTCCAGCTCTCTTTTGGAGGACACTGCTAGCTCTCATCTTAAGGTACAAACACAGTGCAGAGTCATCTCCTTCGTTGACAATGATTTTTTTTATTTTTTTTTTGTGAATTCTCCATCGATTTGCAGAGGAAGAAAATGAGGCACCTTGAGTCCTTCCCTGCCATGAAGCCAACTTCTAGACCAGTTGAGTGATTTACTTTCCTTTTCTTCCCTTTCCTTTTTCTTATACCTCAGAATTGTTAATCAATCCTTCACATATTTCTGTGCATTTGGCATCTGAATAGGTAGTAGGTGCCAAGGAAGGAGGAGAAGAGGAAGAACTGAGAAGGAAGATTAGATGATGACCTGTGAAGAGAGATCTTGTTACTCATTTGCTGTGCTTATTTTTTCCTTTTCTTTCGCATGAGCCCCATAAATATAATAATAATAATAATAATAATAAATTTTTTTTGAGTCAGACCAATCATCTTAAAGTTAATATTATTTGATTCATTATTATTTTTAATAAGCTCACTAATTATATATATATATATATACTCATTAAAAGTGAATGAGACGTAAAATATCTGGATTATGTAGATTTTTTAAAATTTTAACATAAATTCTTCAGTTTTCGAAATAATTTTTTAGGTGGTAATAGTCCTTTTAATATCGTCATCAATTTAATATTGCTAATCATCATGTTTTCAAATAAAAAATTTTAAAATTGAGACATAAATGAATATTCTTCTTTTAGCACGATATGATCTCGCTGATAAAAGAAAATTTTAAAAGAAGAAATTATAATTTCAATTGTTGAAAAATTATAATATTTTTTGTGTGTATCTTTTAGGAGACGTTTCCTTTATTTTAATTAAATATATTAATTAGTTTTTCTTAATTTAATTAATTAAATTTATTTACTGTATTTTTTATTAAATAGATTTTGACGGTTACAAATTGATTAATTTTATTAATTTTCCACATTGTGGCAACATGTAGTTGACACTCATAATATTTTCGTTCGTAGAGTGGCTTGATTAAATTAAAATAACTCTTCATTGCTAAAACAAGTTTTGAATATTAATTTTTAATTCATATATATTTTTTTAATAATTCAAATATTTAATTTTTTAAATTAATTAATTTTGAAGATAATTAATTTAATCTTATAATTTTTTTTATCATACATCAAAATAAATTAAAAAGTGATCACAAGGACTCATTAATATTCTTAAAATGGTAATCTATACGTCTACTCAATCAATTTGTTATGAAAATTAATTTTTGATTGAAGTAAGAGAATATATCTGAATTAATAAAAAATAAAGGACTAAACCAACGCCAACTTATATATATATATATATATTTTTAAAAATAAATATGTAGCTTGTACATTAACTGAAAATTAAAAATGCGCTAATCTAATAAAAAGAAGAAGAAAATCTAAAAACAATTAAAAAAAATGTTTGAGTGTTAAAAAAAATTTTAAAAAATGAAAAATGAATGTTGCAGTTATCTAGAATATTTAAATATTTTAAAAATTATATATTCATATATTGTTTATTAGGATGCCGTAGGTAATTCACGAAGAGAGAGGGGGGTTAATAAAATTGTCGAATTAGGTGGGTTTGTTTCAGAGAGCGCGGGACGGTGAGGTCCGATGGAGGCGGCGAGGGTGAAGGGGAACATCGGCAAACGGGCACCACCAGCGACCGCGGATGAAACGGGAGGTTTCGTGGCTCACCTCGCGCGGCCTCTTCCAATGGCTAGACCGTGCGCTAAATCGTTTTTGGTTCCAGCACTCCCCCCTCCTTCCTCCTCACTCCCCTCGCCTTGCCTCGTTTCAGGGTTCCCTGCCCCGCTTCCTCCTTCCTTCTCTACCTTCTCATCTACTCTCCCCCTCCTCTTCCTCAGGAGAAGTGGCTTGATGCGAACTGATCCAAAATGGTGCGTAATCCTAAACCGAAGCCCTCCATTTGTTCCCTATCTCGCAACATTTTGTTATTTCTCATCCCTCAGAAACAATCTTCCAGTATTTTTTTCTGGGGACAAGAAAAACACCTTTTTTTTTTGTTTCACTACCAGAAGTGGAAATTGTAAAAACCTTTTTTTTTTATGCAGGGAACTTCCGTTAACATTATTATGGGTTCCAATGTGTGGGTTGAAGATCCACAATTGTCTTGGGTTGATGGACAGGTCACTAAAATTACTGGTGAAAACGCCGAGGTCCAGACTTCTAATGGCAAAACGGTAAGCCAAATGCTAATGCCGTTGTCCCTATTTCGTTCAAGCATATCAATTAATGGCTTTATCGTCTAAAAGAGTCAGTTACATTTTTTTTTGAAAAAAAATTTATCTTGGAGCAAAAAGGTGGAAACCCATCAATTCATTAGCAGAATATATTTTAATCACATGCAAATGGCAGCCTCACGTATATATTTCTGGTGATATTAGGTTGTCACTACTCTGTCAAAACTATATCCAAAAGATATGGAAGCCCCTCCCGGTGGGGTTGATGACATGACAAAGCTCTCGTATTTGCATGAACCTGGAGTTCTGCAGAATTTGTCCGCTAGATACCAACTGAATGAAATTTATGTAAGCTCTACCTCGTTATTGTCTGTTTGTATTGGATAAAGTGTTTTGGTATAGTGTTCTAATCTTGATAAGCATTTTTTTCATGGCAGACTTACACAGGAAATATTCTAATTGCTATAAATCCATTCCAAAGGTTAACCCATCTATATGATTCTCACATGATGACCCAATATAAAGGGGCTCCATTAGGAGAGCTAAGTCCTCATGTGTTTGCAGTGGCAGATGTGGCATTCAGGTTTTACTTAAATGCTGTTGCTAAAAGGATTGTATTCCCTAATTTAACACTGTATGAGCATTTAAATTATGTATGAACAGGGCAATGGTAAATGAGGGAAAGAGCAACTCCATTTTAGTTAGTGGTGAAAGTGGTGCTGGAAAAACTGAGACAACAAAGATGCTTATGCGTTATCTCGCTTACTTGGGTGGACGTGCAGCCACTGAAGGGCGAACTGTAGAGCAGCAAGTTCTCGAAGTAAGTTGAGGATTTATGATGGTTACTAAGCACTGTTGAACTAGTGCTATCTACAAGCCAATTCTATCATTTAGTACTAAATGTTTGAAATGTGTCTATTTTTCAGTCAAACCCAGTTCTTGAAGCATTTGGAAATGCAAAAACTGTGAGAAATAACAACTCAAGGTAATGCATGTGTTGTCATGTTGTAGTGTACTCTTTACTAATTCTGATTTTAATGAATGCAGCCGTTTTGGCAAGTTTGTGGAAATTCAATTTGATAATAAAGGTAGAATATCTGGTGCTGCCATCCGAACCTATCTTCTTGAGAGGACACGAGTATGCCAGATATCAGATCCAGAACGTAACTACCACTGCTTTTACCTTCTATGCGCAGCACCAACAGAGGTGTGCCTTTTTTATTCTTGGATTATTATTTGCATTGTACTTATGTGCTATGAAGTGACATGGTGATTGATGAAACATTTTGTCATCATAACCTTCCAGGTGACTGAAAAGTACAAATTAGGAAAACCAAATGCATTCCATTATCTTAACCAATCAAACTGTTATGAATTGGTTGGTGTGAGTGATGCCCATGAGTATTTAGCCACTAGGAGGGCTATGGATATTGTTGGAATCAGTGCACAAGAACAGGTATAGATTTTATATATATAAAAGCTATCATGTCTGACAAAATGGAATAATCTGATTATATTCTGTTTGATTCTCTTTGCAGGATGCCATTTTTAGGGTTGTCGCAGCCGTTCTTCATCTTGGAAATATTGATTTTGCCAAGGGACAAGAGATAGATTCATCTGTTCCCAAGGATGACAAAGCTAAGTTCCATCTTAACATGGCTGCTGAACTTCTCATGTGAAGTCTAGATTCTCATTTACTTATTTTCTTGCTATGATGCTGTTTCTGCAAGTTTGTGATAATTATCATATTTTAGGTGTGATGCTGAGGGTTTACAAGATGCACTGTGTAAGCGTATGATGATAACTCCTGAAGAAGTCATTAAGAGGCCGCTTGATCCTCAATCTGCAGCTGTAAGCAGGGACGGCTTAGCTAAAACAATATATTCTCGCTTATTTGACTGGTAACGAAATATCTGACAATTCAATTTGATTGTTATCTTAATTTTTGTGATAATTAATGATACAAAAATTATGAATTTTGAGGGGATTGTTTGATGATCTATTTCATTTTACCAACAGGATTGTCGATAAAATAAATGTTTCAATCGGACAAGATCCAACTTCTAAGTCACTGATTGGGGTCTTAGACATCTATGGTTTTGAAAGTTTTAAAACGAACAGGTAGTTACTAACAAACAAGAGTTCATTCATGATGCAGCATATCTTAGCCATTTTAATATGTTATTTTATATTGTTAACTGTTGTTCACAGCTTTGAGCAGTTCTGTATCAACTTCACAAATGAGAAACTACAACAACATTTCAACCAAGTAAGATTTTCCTATATGGTTTATTCATTCTTGGTTCTAGCAATTACAGTATGCCAGGAAGCACAATTTCACTTTGTAGACGTTGATATGCAATTTCTAATACTTCCAAGTTACTTTCCAATTTGACAAAATTTTCAATTGCAAGCCACTTTTCAAGATAATGTCTGTGAATAATGTTTCTTTAACCTAGATGAAGAATTTGATCATTCAATGAAATAATTATTAATACTTCGAATGATTAGTTAACAATTAATCCGGATTGCAACTTTTTATTTCAGCACGTTTTCAAGATGGAGCAGGAAGAATACACAAAAGAGGCAATAGATTGGAGTTACATTGAATTTGTTGATAACCAAGATGTTCTGGATCTTATTGAGAAGGTTCTCTCAAATTACCATACTAGCTCAAGACCTATTACAATTTCCTTCTTTCTGTCTCTCGATTTTCCTGTTCAGTGGCATGCCTATTTTTCTAAGCAGTGCATTGTTTGTGAATCTTGATCAGTGTTCTGAATGGTGTCTATAGTGACTAAAATGATGCATGAAATTCAGATGGTTATATTGTAGTTGAAATGGGAGTAATGCTGATTTATTAAGAATATGTTTAATCTGAGTATAGATCTCATTAAAATATCCATCATATTTATTACATGAAGACTGGCCTGTTAGGAGATTTTCTGCAAGTCCAAGCATTGTGTACTGGGATCAGCTTAATCTGTCACCTTAGATCATGAGAGTAAGCAAGCATTTTCATTTCTTGGACCCTTTGAGGATTTGGTTGGCCAATCTTCCTACAAATTACTGAAGCTGACAAATTGCAATTCTCTCTTTGATAAAGCGGAAATCAAACTTTAGTGCTTACGTGATTTGTCCTTTTATGGGATACTAGACTAGAAGCTATGTGTATGACAAACAAATTGTCACAATACAACTTCGAAGTCTGTGGGAATATATTTCAATTTAGTCATTAACTTTTTAATCCAAATGAGTTTACTACTACTAAAGCCATAGCTCTATAGTTTGCCTCTGCCCTTGACTTGGTACTACAATCCTCAACTTGGTACGGCAATCTACTTCTTTCTCTTCTAGGAATTAAATTACCTCTCAAAGAGCATACTAGCTTGATATGGATCAATTATCTGGAAGAGAATGTGCCCAATTAGCACTAGCGTACTCTAAAATGTGAAGATAATCTTAATTCTAAAAACAATAGCCTTTCCCTAAAAGATTTTAAACAGTACGGTATAATTCTTAGGTTGCCTCCCAATGATCACAATATAGGACTAACAAATTACATTTATCACAAATGAGATGTCATGTCTTGCAAGTGCGAGGTAGTTCAATTTCCCTATGAGTCTTCAGTACTTCCCTATATCAGATAATGACTCTCCCTATCTTGATAGAAATTTTACAATTTGACCCATAGGAATGTTAACTGGTTAGGTCCCTAACATACCAATCTCTCCAAACCTATCATCTATCATCTACATACTTGTAGTGAGAGATGTAAATTACCCTTTGAGTAAGCAACCTCTGTACTGAAGAGATTCTTAAGTTCATCTAGGTTTTGTATAAATTGTTGATAGAGGTACTCCTTCAATCATACAATTCTGATGAAATCATAACCAATAATGATGATACCAGAGGGATATGCCTTCTTGACTAAGAAGGAGAACTTTCTTGACGAAGGAGAAAACTAATTTTTGAATAAAGTGCTTGAAAGTTGCTTTAGCCCATACAACATTTTTTTTTCAACTTTTATTAGGTCAATCTCCTCCTTAGCAATAAATTCTTGAGGTTGCTCCATATCAGTCTATATCTCCTTAGTAAGATCGCCATGTAGGAAGATATCCTTGATGATGAGTTGATGAAAGAATAAACAAAAGACAACTACTAAGGTGAGAAATATGTGAATTGGATTAATCATGGCCATATGAAAGAAAGTGTCAAGTAGTCCACATCATTAACTTAAGTCTATTTTCAAATGATCTATAGTAGCATGTGCATTTAACACCATGATGAAAATCCACTTCTAGCCTATAGTAACCTTTCTTGAGGGAGAGTAACCATTTATTACTAGAGGGGAGATCATCTAGCTTATCAATCATGACCTACCTCTAAAGAGGACAAAAATATGGAATTTGGGTGTCACACTAAGTATAACACTTTTAAGTTAGAGTGAAATGGTAAGATGCATGTGAGAGGTATAATCCAAGATGATGATAGGCAAAAAGAGAATTGGAGAGCTGCTTGGATATACTGGAAGCATGTAGAGTTGGTTTGTTGGGTTAGAGGATGTGGTGGTAGGAGGTGTGAGAATGATCATTGAAGAAAAAATAGGAAATATCTACACCTACCCAAAATGATGGTGTAGAGATGAGAAGGGAGTCAACTTAAAGAAAGCCATATCAGCAGAGTTAAACCCACAACATTACTCTAGACGGAGGTTACTTTGGAGAGAGAAATAATGGTAGCCCTTCTGGAGATATAGGTAGCCAAGAAAGACATACTTAGTAGATCGAGGGATAACTTGTCCAACCTAGAAAATGAGAGATTGACAAAGCATGCACAACCAAACATTTGTGAGGGAATTAAATATAAAGCATCCCTAGGAAAGACGAATGCCAAGGGAACCAGTTTTTGAAGAGTAGAGGATGACATATGATTTATAAGATTCCATGTAGTGAGAGGTACATCAATCCAAAAGGAAAAAAAGGACTAAGCATATGTGGAAGTAGAGCATGAGCAGTCTCAACTAAATGAAGATTCTTCCTTTGTAATTATGCTATGAGATGTAAGGGCAAGAAGGCTAATGAAGAATATTTAAGTACAAAAGAAATTACTAAATTATAAAAGAATTACTTCTTAATATTATCACCATGAAGAACTTTAATAGACACACTTAATTTTAGTGTATAGAGAAAGAGAAAAATACCATGTCATTCGAGAATATCCATCAACTAAAATTACGAAGTACTTAAGTCCAAGAGTGTAACTAACACGACTCAAAACCATATATTTTAAATTCTAGAAACTAGGATGACCTAAAGAGGTGATGGGACTAAAAACACATCACATCTATCAGGTAAAGTTGGCAACACTTATGCTCTCACTTTGTTCATTATTCAATCCTGAATAAAACAAAAGTGGCATTGAATGTTACAAAACAGTTAGATGATTTAGTGGGTTTGCTAATAGACAATGAATTCAATGGAAAATCAAGTATAGGAAGATAGCTAGAATAAAGGTGAAAGAGAAACATTGTGAGACCTATTGACTATTGTGGCATTGGTAGGACAATTGCTAATAGTGTAAAGACAGATAAAGAAAGATGCTTTTAGAGTTGTACTTGCAAGCCTCAAAATTTAGAATCTTGGAGAATGGTCCAAATGCTTAGGACTAGTAGGTAGTAAATGCACCTCCATAAGTCATAAAAGTAATTGGTTGAGATGAGGCACTCATGATAACTAGAATTAAAGAAAGCATGAATAATCCTTGGCAAGAACTAGAATAATGAAACTAGACTTAGAGTAGGTGTGGCGGTGGGTGGTTAGATTCTTTTGAGAAGTAGCATTTGACTGGGCCATATGAGCAATGTGTAAAGGATGCTGAGGTGGGTGGCCATGTATAGTAGCAATCATTTTTGATGCGCCTAAATTTCCCGTAGTTGGAAAACTTGAGCTTGGCTTGTCCACTAAGATCATTTGCCACAACCATCAATGAGCCTCACTGAGAATCTCCTCTACTGCTGTGTGATCCTCTAGATGGAAATTGAACCATCAATGTTGGTTGGTCCACTGTGGCATCAGAGGATGATGAGACAGTGATATAAGCCTGCAACATCCTCATGTGCATGTGTGAGATAAGCCTGCAGTCCCCACGGGATGGACTGATGGCTAGTGCATGGGGTGTTACCATCATGAGGTCTGAGGGTCAAATCCTGGCTAGTAGTCAGGTTCCTGCCCTCTCTCATGCACTAGTCACTGTTCGGGCTAGCTAGACTAGTCCTCGTGATTTACCTCCTCCGTGTTGGTCTTGGGACGGGCTGGCAGGGGCGCTGGGGGCGAGCGTTTCGCCTTTTTGCCATCAAGTTGCCATCTTGTAGGAATTCTAACCAAATTACCGGTAAGAACCCATGAAGGTTACACCGGAGTGCTTATACTATTTCCTTCTAATGTTATTAAGTAGAAGAGGTAACATATAAAGTCTACTTAAAGGACTACTCTCTATCACCAAGGGCTCCTCAGTCACACAGTCTATATTACATAAGTCACTTCCTAACATTGAAATGGTGAAAATCCATTAAACTCTAATTAGCTAATCCCCTATGAAGAATTGACCCTAATTCAAAGCAATGACTCTAGAAAGTCCGGTTAAATGACTACCCTCTATCACTAAGGCCTTCCTGATCATACAATCTAGAGCAATCTCCTCTGCATGGTGACAATCCTTCACATCCACATGTATACATTTTACACATACATTCAATCAAACATAACTAAAGCATCACACATACAGAATAAATCATAAACACTTCATAGAATAAGAAAATTGAGAAATCCATAGTGTATACATCAACATCACATTATAATTACTCCTTAAATCCTGGAATCTAACAGATCTACTCCATAGCAAAGGAAAAATAAATTGAAGACAAGTAATATAGCATTATTATAATCCAAAATAGAGTGGAGAAGAAGGAATGCTTATCAAGGTGTTGTTGTGATCTTCGGATGAAATCCTTGCTCCGGAAGTGGACGGATCAATGAAATCAGCTAGGAAATGGACCTTGTAGGTTCTTTTAATAGGAA
>JBBUKS010000017.1:13062533-13077757 GCA_038050645.1 Hedychium gardnerianum
AAAGGTATAACTCTCATAACTCTTAGTATACGGGTTTCCTTCGCATGGATCTTCTGGAAGGATCTTGATTTTATTCCACTGCGCTTATGTTGCTCTTGCGCTCAAGATCCTCACAATAACAACATAAAATCAAGTACTCCACAATGTTAACATGATTCATACTTCAATAGGGTAGTTAAGAAAGAACAAATCCTACACCAAATCTAAATTCAAAATTTCCGGCCTTAATCATTACATGAACTACCAAGTTACCACAACATATTCAAAGTTATATTCATATAAGAAACACATCTATACAATGAGAATCATTACATCCTTCATATCCAAACCCTAGCCATAAGCCAAATGAACTCTAATATTAGCTAATCCACCAGACTAGATTCCATGTTAATAATCCAAGCTACATCAAAAACTCTCCAATTTCAAAAATATAATAACACTGAACATGCAACTACTTACCATCATAGATCACACCACAACATCAAATTTAGGAGTAATATGGCATGTTTCGTATCCAAGCAACCACAATTGTAGTTAAACAAATCCAAATCTAAATTCAACACCATCTTATACAAAACAACTACTAGTCATTTATTCAATACATAGCTCCAATTCAAGGTAATTTAACTAACATAACCCAACTACCAAATTCAAAACTTACTACACATCAACAAGCTCTTACCTAGTTGAGTTGTGACTGTCGAAACAGATGTGGATGGGTGTGATCGAAGCTAGGGCCAAACCAAGCTGTAACAAGAGAATCTATACTGATCAACAATTGATCCAAAACTACACACCCAAATTGCTCAAGAAAACCCCCCTTACCTTCACTGTTGGTGGCCGGCCGGAACTGAACCTTGAGCAAACGGAGTCGGACCTGGCCGGTAGTGGCTGTGGTTGGCAGCAGGGCAACAAGAGCTGGCTGGAACAAGGGGTTGCCAGAATAATACAGTGAAAGTGGCTGGTTGGATTAACAGAATCAACTGATGGGGGCCTGGCTGTAGCTGGCCGGAGATGAGGAGAACCGACGGCGATGGTGTTGGGATCAGTAGCAGATCGAGACAGATGGCTAGCCGACTGTGGCCTGTCCGGCAGTAGGCCGGTGGAGGGAGAATTGGAGATCGGCGACTGTGGAAATAGATCGAGAGAGGGCAAAAATAGCAACCAAACAAGAAAGAAGCCGATGCGTCAAACCCTAGCGATGGCGGCGATGACAGCACTACCGATCGGGTCTTCACGGAATCAGGGAGGCGACGGTCTTCCTTGATTGGGAGGTGGGACGACCGTGGTTGGTTGGAGTCAGCATTAGTCGGCGGTGACGACTGGAGATGAAGAGTGGCAGTGGAGAATCGTGACTGCGGCAATGGCTAGGGTCTGGCAGCGGCGATGGTCGCGTCCAATGAAAGGCGGTGATGGCCACGTCCGATGAAAGGCGGCGACAGAACGACGGTAATGAGGTGACGGCGAAGATGCTGGATCGGGAGAAGACAAGGAAGAGGAACGGCGGATTTGGTTGTTTCAGGGAAAAACAATCGATTGGGGATTGTGGCTGCGGTGGAGTAAAGAAGTGAAGTAGGGATTAAATAGTCCAAACTTAGTTTATTTAATTTCATTATTAGGTTAATTTATTCAACTTAGGCTTTAATGATTTACAACTTAGGTTATTTAATTCTAAATTTAGTTTTAATTAAATCAATCAACTCTCATTTAATTGATATTTCAAACAGGCTTTTCAAAAGCCTTTTTTTGTATATCCCCGTAAATTTCCTTAATTAGCTCCGATTATATTCCGAAATATTTCCAAAAAATTCAATAATTTTTATAAATTTATTTTTCCGTTAATGTATATTATTTTACTATTTTTAATTATCATATTTAACACAATTTACTCTGGTAGTCGGTGTAAAAAATTTCGTTGGTCAGATCGATCACCCAGGACTAATTGGGTATATCATTTTTTTTTGAACAAATGATATCGATTTATAGTGACCAAAAGTCATTTATTTTAGTAATTTAATTTTTTGTATTATTGTTGATTATATTGACTTATATTTTTGTTTTTCTTGTGTTGTTTGTAAAGAATAGAGATTTTTCCGCCGTGTTTGAAAAGGAGAAAAGATAGTGATATTATTTTAATGTTAATACTTTATAAACTTTAGGATCTCATTGAAAGGTATTTTAAAGTTAGTATTTGTATGATACAATCCTCCTCCACGACATCACTTATAATAGAGTTCAAAAAAAGAAAAAACTCCAAAATTTATATCCATTATTTTGTCATGTACTTAAATGAACCACCAGCTCAAAATAATAATAATAATAATTGAACCGATTCAATGGCCTCATATATTTGGTTCAATTATGGCCATTCCTTGAATTGAATGGGACAAAAGTTGTTCACCGAACTCCCATCACCCGAAAGTTTATGGTTCTGAGTTCACCGTATCATTTCCTCTCCTCTCCTCTCTTAGTTTGTGGACTAGAATTCGACAAATCAATCTAACATAATTAGGACGATAAACGAGTACTTAAGTCGAGTAAAATTTTATGATATTTAAATTTATTTGATAAAATAATTAAATTAAATTAAATTGAATCTAAAATAAATTAAATTATTGAAATAGTTATTTAATTTTAATTTTTTTATAAGTTTAAGTTTAATTCAAATTTATTTAATTATTTTAAAAAATTTATATTTTAAATTTATTTGTTTATCTTAAATATTTTTATTTATTTATTTAAAAATTTTATTGATAAATATTATTTATAGACGTGCGTGTTTTACGAACACTATTTACGCATTATACCTATATTCTAGATTTATTGATGTATTGCAAGAGATAAAACAGAACACAAACAAACAACAACAAAAAACTCATCATCGTCTCAAACAAGGGATCATAAGAAATAGTATTTAATCATACAAATATATCCGTGAATTACAACTGATAATTAATAGACTGTTTAATTATTTTGAACACAAACATATAAATAATATATAATTACTTTTAGGATCCTCATCTCATCTTGTCTGAGGTACGATTGTGAGTGTAGTTGCAATGATTATACTATTAGTGGCAGAGAGGGCAAAGCATCAAGCCATTCTCGTTGCACTCGCCGCACCTCTCCACGCTCTTGCCGTCGTCTCCCACCACCTTGCAGCTGCCGTTGCACTCCAGGCAGGGCAGGAAGCGAGCGCCGCCGCACCCCTCGCACTCCCTCCGCCCCCCAGCTCCTCCCTTATGATCATCAATTTTGCCGGCGGCTGATCTCCTGGCCACCCATCGCATCATCTCCCTCAGCTTCCCCGTCTCGCTCAGCTCCACCACCTCCTCCACGCCGCCTACGTACCGACCCCTCACGAAGAGCCTTGGCACCGCCGCCTCCTCCTCCCCTACGAGTTCCCTCACCTCCCGCAGGAACTCCCCGTGCAGCGACACGTCCCGCTCGTCCACCGTAACACCCGCATCCAGCGCATGTCCCTCCACCGCCCGCCGCGCTGTCTCGCAGTCCTCGAACGTCCGCCGCACCCCCCGCAGCGTCGTCGTGTACAGCACCACGCCCTCGTGGTTGCCCGGAGGCCGCCGCTCGGGGTACCCCTCCAACGGGTCGCGCCGCCACCATGGGATTACCTTGGGAGCACTTTGCCGCTCTCGCTCCTCCCGGTCGCGGACCAGGAAGCTGTTCTCCTTGACTGAGCGAAATCCGGAGAACTCGGGCGGGCGGGAACGCGGAGGGGACGACGACGGCCGCGGAAGCAGAGAAGGCGGCGGCTTCTTCAGCTGGCCTTCGACCTCTTCAAGCGTTCGGATGGAGTTGTTGTTATCTGGTTTAGTCTTCGACTCCGGTGGCGGAACAAGCTTGTCGGATTTGGCTTTGGGATCGATATTATTGGCCGGAGGAAGAGGAGAAGTGAGCGTGGGCTTGAGTTCCTCGAGTGCTTTGCTGACTTCAGACCAGGACTTGGGAGCGGACTCGTAGGATTCGAGCTTCTCGAGCAGAGGGAGCACCACTGGCAAAGCCGTGGGCTTTGCCAGCTGATCTTTTTCATCGGCACAGTCTTCTTCTTCGTCGTCCAGCTGGGACTTGGTTATGAGCCATGGCTCCTGGATCTTGTTGATGTCGAAGACGGCGAAGCTGGTGGGCGGTGGCCGGTAGACGTCGGCGGCCACACTAACCTCAACTCTCTTGGAGCTGGCGCACCCCATTACCGATCGATCCCCTCTGCTCTCTGGCCTGGAAGGGGAAATGGAAAGAGGGATATGATTGTTGTGGTGGTGAGAATTAAGAGGTACTCAAGGAAGGATTAATAATGGTGGAATTGGAGAACTGGAGACGATTACCTTCTTGTGGTTGCTGTTGACTCTCCACGATCTTCATTTGTGGATGTGTGTTGTTTGAGAGAATCAATTGATGGGACTTGTCGAACTCTATGTGTAAATGTGGTCTGCCTTTGCTGGACGTCACCGCGTGAATATTTCAGAACTAAGACGAAGACACGTATTTTCATTGTATAAAATTAAAACCAGGTCATTTTCATTATCTGAAAAATCAATCTGTGTGTAAGAGTGATGGAGAATATAGAACAAGAAAAGATGTAAAGAGATCGATAAATTCTTGTATCTTATTATTTACCAATAAGCTACATTATTTATATACCTATTATATTACCTAGTCAACAATAATAATATAATTCCAATTAATAAAATTTTATTTATTCTAAAAAATTGTTGCAACAATGAATTTATTTGATTGATAATTGAGTCGTCATAAGTTTTCGGAAAAAATAAAAATTAGTTTTCATATGTTTTATATAAGCATGAAAAATTAGATTTCTGGTAAGATATATTATTCCAATATTATAACACTAAATTTTAAGTACATTATTTATGGGAAGTTGTAGTTTTGAAAAAAAATATTTAAGCCAAATAATTTCAAACATGACATTAGGTATAGTTTTATATTTAGTCTTCGTCCTAGATCGAAATATCGTAGGTTGCTTTTTAGAATTTTATGAAATAAAATTTCGTCCAAAGAATATTACATATCCACTAGTAAAACATCTATCTTTAAAAGAGCTTACCTAATCTGCATAATTATATTCATGTAATTTTCAAGATGATTAACGATATATAAGAAGATCATGTAAAATAGTACCTTTGAGATGACAAAGTAATTTTTTTTGACACCTTCTTAATTTTGTTCAATGAGACCATGCACACATAAACTGACAAACATGATTTATAACAAAAACGATATCTGACCGTGTGATAGTGACATATTGTAAGACTCCAACAATGCTTTAGTAGATATAGAGATCAGACATAGTAGGAGAGGATGAGGTTGCAAAAAAGTTATTTATAGCAATTGGTATGGAGATAGGATGTGCATCATTCATTTTAGCTCATTGGAGAAGCCTAATAATATATTTTCTTTGAGAGAGGAGACAACCTTCAGCATGTGGGAGAAGCTCAATATCAAATTCTTGTTTGTAAACTTTAAAAAAAAATCCATATATGGTCTTCGAGCTAGAGAATCCTTGATGTAACCAATTGATAAACAAGGAAATCATACATGAGGAGCTTGCCAAAGACCATATATGGATATTTTGAGTTTGCAAACAAGTGTTAAAAATTATGGATGGATAAACTCGGGTGGTTGCTCCATAAACTTAGTTTCCTCAAGATGACCATGAAGAAATGCATAAGAAATGTCTAGTTGTCATATTGGCCAATTAGAACCTACAACTATAAATAATAATATTCTAATAGATGTAATTTTGTTGACCGGATTAATGTGTTATTGAAATCAATACTTGGATGTTCACTGAATCCTTTGGCTACAAGTTAAATTTTGTAGCGTTCAAGAGAGTCATTAGCTCGATACTTAAGTCGAAAGACATATTTAGAGCCTACAACATTCATAGAAGCAGTGTCGGGAACTAGGCTCCATGTTTCATTGCAAAGAAGAGTGTCAAATTCTGTAGCCATTGCAACACGCCAGTTCATATCGTTGTTCTCTTGTGAAAAGTAGATTGGTTCAACAAATTTTGAGAAGACCACTAGAGCTTGTAGAAGAGGGTATCAAGTGCCCATCGATGGACATGGTGCATAAATGTCACTTGGAGGAAGCATGTGGTGGGGAGCATCATCATCTAAATCACTTGTTGATTATGATGGGTGAGTAGGCTGACGTGATGATGGGAATGACAGACTTGCATTACCCGAGGATTAAGGAATAGAAGGCATATCATTTATATTTGGTGAGGCTTACAAGATTATTGGACATCAAATAGGTTCCAGAATGTCATCCCCTCTTATATTATCAATGTGTATCACTCTTGGTGGGGCAACCACTTGAGGGGATTCTAGTGTTCTAGGTGAGGTTTCAGCTATCACTAGAGCAAGACCTAGGATATCATCCCCTCTTGTAACTCCAGTGTGTCTTGTTGGGGAAGCAACTTGTGAGAATTCTAATGTTATATTGGGTGGTATCCGAAAGGTACCACCATTTTGTGAAGAGGGAACTGAAGTAGCTACTGCAAAAGGGAACAAAGACTCATCAAACATAATATCCGCCTAGTCGGTAATGCAAACAATAATACCCATGATGCAAATTGTTATAACCAATGAAAACACATTGTTGTGATTGAGAATTTAGTTTATGTTTAGAGTAGAGGCTTAACAAATGATAGCATGTGCAACCAAAAAATTCAAAAAAAAATGTAGTTGAGAGTCTGATTATAAAGTTTTTCAAAAGGGGATTTTAGATAGAGAAATGGAGTAGGAAGTGGATTCATTAAGTAAACAATAGTACTAACAGCATCATCTCAAAATTTACGAGAGACTAATGCATGATAAAGAAGAGCTAAAGTAGTTTCTACTATACGTTGATGTTTTCTTGCAGATCCATTTTTCTCAAGGGTGTGCGGACAAGAGACTCGATGAATGATTCAACAAGAGGCAAAATGATAATGAAGAGCTTGATACTCACCTCCTCGTGCAATCAGAATGGAGAGTAACTATTTTACGAACAAAATAGCATTCAACTTGTTTCTAAAAAAGACAAAGTATGTCAAATAAATCAGATTTTCTTTTCATTAGAAAGAGAAAGTGAATTTGCTAAAGTGGTTAATGAAAATGACAATATAAAAAGCTTGATTAAACAAAATAGGTGTTGGGCCCTAAACATCAGAATGAATTATTTCAAATGGAAAGTTAAAAACATGATTAGATGGAGAAAAAGGTAATTTATGACTTTTAGCTTCCATGTAAGCTCTACATGACTAGGCAAAGAGACAAATCATATCGACTAATGATTGTCTGAACAATATGAAGGGAAGGATGTCCAAGTTGAGCAAGTTAAGTTGGTTTATTTGTGCATTCACTAATAAAAGCCCTAATAGAATAACATTAAACGTTGTCTGACCATCTTTAATTTCTCTATAAAGTAAAGTAGTGTTTGTTGCTTGGTCCTTTATAAGACACTAATTAGGGTGAAATTCAAAAAAGACATTGTCATCAAAACTAAATCGACTTGTAGAGAGTAGATTTTTAGTAATAGAAGTTACATGAAAGATGTTGCACAAATAAAAGGTTCTATTAGATGATTGGAAATGTGTTTCCAAAGTTAGCAATTCACAAACCTAACCATCACCTATGTGCACCTTATCCGAGCCGTTATATGACATTGCTTCTACAAGGATGTTATATTCAGGTGTGACATATTGAGTTGCTCCAATATCCAAGTACCATTATCTAGCTAAAGACTTTAGTGATTTTTAAGTAAGAATAGTGCTTTAGGAGAAATATGTTGCTTTAAGACAGTAGGATCACCACAAAAACTTGTGTTGTATTTTCTAGGACATTGAAAACCAATATGTTCAATGGTGAGATAGATTTGACATGGCTCTGTATTATGTCTTTGACACATTGATACCGTTGATTCCGCTAGTTCATTGCTTTAGGGTGAGTGTGTGGAGCAGTTTGTTGCTTGAAGGTTGCAGGATCATCTCCTAGGATATTGAAAACCAATATGTCCAATGGTGAGATAGATTTGACATGACTTTGTACTGTGCCTTTGAATGCACTGGTTTCGTGGATTCCCTAATGTAAAAAAGAGAGAGAGAAAAACAAAGAAAGGAAAGAAAGAAAACATCGCATGTGGTTTTGATGGCAAGCGGTGTATAATCTCCAAACTCTAGGGTACCTTGGTGAGAAGAATACTTTGTATGATGATGCTAGTAGCACACACACTTTGGGTTGAACTCGGGTGCGGCGGTGCACTTTGAAAGGGTCTATTATAAGCAACAATCAGGGTGGCATGGATGAGTTCCTTGAGCTAGAAAAAAGAAAGATGATGCTCCTTTTGCCCATGTTGCTGGGCGATTGACAGTAGCTCAGAGGTGAAGGCTATGATGACAAAAATTTAGGGTTTAGAAAAAGAAGATGTTAGCTCTGATACATCTCTTTTCCAAGGCCGACTTCATACCAAGTATTCATATTAATTTGTACTTAATGAGGGCGCCAAAAAAGTAAAACAATTTAGTTACATAATCATCCTTTTAATTAGTTACCTACCAAAAAAGGAAATTTGTAACTTGATGAGCGCACCAAAATGATCTTGAGAAATGATGATAGTTCTTGTCAAATATCTCTTTTAAATTAATTGTTCAACTGTACCATGTTAAACTTGAAATAGATAAAAGTATTAATCATATTTTAGTGTAATTTATTCTAAAGTATTAGTAATAATACCCTACAAAAGCTCTGATTATAAAAAGATAAATATTCTAAAATATAATTATATATTATATTTGATAAAATTGTTCTTTTATTTATCATTTTGGTTGAGTTTGTGTATTTGATAGATTATACAGTAAAAGTCTCAATTACATTACTATTTTAGTGATCAATTCACGCCGGACGAAATAACAATTATCCTGTGGACTGTAAACATTGGAAACAATCTTTTAAAATTTATTGATTTAGAAGAATATCAGGAAATAGAGAAATAAATGGTACTACCGAAAAATATTATTAATCCAAAAAACTTCTTCTAACATCAACTAACAAAACACTTATAAGACTCAAAACCCTAATTTATAAAAGATAAAAATTATCAAAAGTACTCTAAATACCAAAAAATTAGAAAATTACTAAAAATAATAATATACTAAAAATAATAAAAAGAAATCCAATGAATTCTCCTACATCAGTCGCCCTGAGTAGAAAAAAAAATCGCCTTGAGTTTAGAATAGTATCAAGTGGTAGCCCAAGAGGAAGATCATTTGACACCAAATCGGTAATCTAATAACAGCTTCTGGACTTTGGGAATCCTTGTCGATCCGCCAACGAGCACGACATCGTGGATGCTGCTTTTGTCCATCTTCACGTTCCTCAAGCACTTCTCCACTAGTTCCATTCATTTCCAAAACGTGTCCATGTTGAGCTCCTCAAATCTAGCTCTGGTTATTATGGGGTAGAAGTCGATGAACTTAGAGTGCTTCTTGATCAAGTCTCTAAGGCGATGTTTCTCAAGATATTCCAGCTAATCCTCCTTGAGGAAAAGAGTTATCTTTGTTCCTCTTCCGAGATTCTCCCCTAACGTATCCCAGATAACCATAAAAGAACCCCCTACCTGCGACTCCCAAATGTACTGCTCGTCATCGTTGTGCTTGGTGGTGAAATCCATTGCCTCTTGGAGTATCACTTCCCCCTCTTTGCTATAAAAGCCACCTAATGTAAACTCAACATTCCTTCAACAGAAACTTCGAAGAACTGGTCATTCTCATCCCTGAATCTCTTGAAGATATCATCTGTGATTGAGAAGTCATTTTCTCTAAGAAGCTGATGCAGGACCACCTTAGGAGGACCCAATCTTCAATGGGTCATAACTTTTGACTTGGGTATCGGATTGAGGTCCTATTTGCTCTCATGCGTAGCTATTTTAGAGATCTATTTGTTACTAGGTGGAACCCATAACCGCCAAATTTTGGGTCTGAAAAACATCATCTAATGTCTTTTTAGAGGCTCCGAACGTCTTCTTTACTATTTTTAGTAATTCTTATTTTTATGGTATTTAGGATATTTTTGATATTTATGGTATTTATGGGTTAAGGTTTGTCTATATAAGAGTCTTATTTAGCTGTTTAAGGATTATCCTCTGATATTGAATATTATTTTCTTTTCTAGAAAACTTATAAGGCGGCGGATTTTTTCTCTTTGTTTTTTTGATTTCTCTTCTTGTTCCTCCACAAATCCTCCTACTCATCGGCACGCAGGATAATTACTATCCCGTCTGGCGTCAGTTGGTATCAGAGTGCATCAGATCCAATGGAAGGTCATCGTGGTCGTGGTCGCGATCGCAACAACAGGCAAGTTCTGATTGAGGAAGCCGAGCACCGTGGTCATAGCGTTTAGGACATGATGACGATTGAAGATTTATAAAGGTAAGTTGCAGATTTAATCCAGTGCATGACGGTGCGAGATCTTGAAGATCGTGAGATTTTAGATCGTGGATCTAAGTCAACATTTAAGAATCCATATCACCATCGGGCTACAAATTGAGAACACTGTGGTCGGGAGGAGCTTTATGAAGACCTCAGTTTTCGGGTTGATCTGTCCAAATTTTTTGGTATGTTACAAGAAGAGGGCTTCATTGATTGGATCAATAAAGTGGAGCAAATTTTTGAGTATAAGTAAGTTTCAAATTGGATGAAGGTGAAGTTGATTGCCATCATACTCAAGGATCAAGTATCAACATGGTGGGAGAAGATGCAGTGCTCACGGGATAGACATGGCAACTTCAGAATCGATAACTGGGAAAAGATGAAAAAGAAGATGAGGGATCACTTCCTTCCTTTCAATTATACCCAAACGTTGTTTCAATGACTTCACGTATTGAGACAGGGCGCGAGATCAGTCGAAGATTATATGGAGGATTCTACTAGTTGGTTGCCCGGAATGACCTATCCGAGACGGAGGAGCAGACGGTAACATGATACTTAGGGCGGTTGTGTCAGTCCTTGCAATATGTCCTTAGCCTTCATTCATTGTGAACGATGTCAGAGGCCTATTAGTGCACACTGGATGTTGAAAAATAGCAGAATCAGAGACCAGGGGTGAGAGGCGACCAAAACAGTCAATCAATTCGCCCTCAGGATTCACATCCTATATAATAGCAATCTTCACCGATTAATTCTAAAGCCCCTATCAGGTGTTATCATTGTGGAGAAAACACCTGCTCCTGCTAATCAAAAAGGCAAAAATATGTTGGTCGAGGAAGACTTGGAAAAAGAGACAGAAGCAATTGGCGAACCAGTGTATGATGCAGCCTACGAGGTGATTAATTATGATGGGCATGAGACTTTGGTCATTCGTAAGAGTCTGCTGACTCCCAAGGTCGATTCAGAGGATGATTGGTTGAGAACAAATATTTTTCACACTCCTACACCATCGCAGATAAAGTCTGCAAGATGATCATTGACAACAGCAGTTATGAGAATATAGTATCCACTGATGCTGTCCAGAAATTAAAGTTGAAGACGGACCATCATCCTAAACCATACAAGTTATCCTAGATGAATAAAGATAGTGAGGTAATAATAGACCGGTAATGCCTCATGTCTTTTTATTGACAGCAAATATTTTGATAGTGCTTAGTGTGATGTGGTGACCATGGATGCATGTCATGTATTATTGGAGTGACCTTAGTAGTATGATCGCAATGTTGTTCATGATGAGCGGAAGAATACATATACTCTTCACATCAAGGGAAAGAAGATTGTGTTGATGTCACGATAGGAAGCAGCCACTTCAATTTCGGTAGCCAAAAATACTAATCTACTTTCTATATCCAGGTTTTAGATGAGATGGAGCATGGAGACATTGTCTATGCTTTGTTGTCATGTCAGAGCAATGTCCTAGCCATGGACGCTGAGTTACCAGCCGAAGTACAACAACTGCTAGCAGATATTACTGAGCTGATGGTAGAGGATCTTCCTTCTAGGCTACAACCTATGAGGGATATCCAATATCAAATTGATCTTGTTTTAGGGTCGAGTTTGCCTAATCGATCAGCATATCGCCTCAGCCCCAAGGAGGTTGAAGAATTACAACGGCATGTGGTGGAATTAGTGGAGAAGAACTATATCCGTGAGAGCATGAGCCCATGTGCAGTTCCTACCCTACTAGTGCTGAATAAGGATGGTTCATGGCATATGTATGTTGATAGCAGAGTCATTAACAAGATTACAGTTAAGTATAGGTTTCCAATTCCACACTTGGATGATATGTTGAATCAACTATCCGGTTCTAAAGTCTTCTAAAAAATTGACCTTAAAATCGTCTACTATCATATCAGAATAAGACTTGAAGATGAATGGAAGACATCATTCAAGACGCAATATGGGCTATATGAGTAGATAGGCATGCCTTTTAGATTGTCCAATGCGCTTAGCACATTCATGAGATTTATGCATCAGATCTTGCGATCTTTTATAGGAAAGTTTGTGATGGTCTACATTGATGACATCCTCGTATATAGTCCGACAGAAGCATCCCACTTTGATCACCTCTATGCTATTTTTGAGAGGCTGGAGATGGAGTGCTTATTTGTCAACAAGAAGAAGTGTTCCTTCTTTACGACTTTGGTAACTTTTCTGAGCTTTATTGTATCTATTGATAGTGTTCACGCAGATCAATCGAAGGTAGACGTAGTCTTGGAGTGGCCTCAGCCGAGATCCATGCACGACATTAGAAGTTTCCATGGATTGGCTTCTTTCTATCGCTGGTTCATCAGAAATTTCAATACTTTAATTGCTCTCATCACCGAGTGTCTTAAGGGATGTGATTTTAAGTGGTCTATAGAAGTGGAGGCTAACTTTCAACTGGTTAAGCAAAAGATGACCGAAGCATCAAATCTAGCACTTCTTGATTTT
This sequence comes from Hedychium gardnerianum, assembly GCA_038050645.1. Lineage (NCBI taxonomy): Eukaryota > Viridiplantae > Streptophyta > Magnoliopsida > Zingiberales > Zingiberaceae > Hedychium > Hedychium gardnerianum. The sequence goes on from JBBUKS010000017.1 coordinate 13,075,474, forward strand.
GACAAAGTTTTCGAGGTCAATTGTGATGCATCCGGTATTGGGATAGGGGGTATTCTAAGCCAATCTAGGCGTCTGATTGCCTTCTTCAGTGAAAAGTTGTCCGGATCCAAGAAGAATTATTCTACTTATGACTTTGAGTTCTATGCCATTGTTTAGTCCTTGAAACATTGGCAGCACTACCTGGTACATAGAGAATTCATCTTGTTTACTGATCACAAAGCCTTGAAGTACATCAATGGCCAACACAAGCCGAGTACGCGGCATGCCAAGTGGGTGACTTATTTGCAAGAGTTCACCTTTACGTTGAGACATCAAGCAGGGAGCCTGAACCATGTAGCAGATGCCTTGAGTTGTCGCTCTTCATTACTTACTACCATGAGTACCAAAGTTGTAGGCTTTGGGTTTTCACAGATATATATGCAGTTGACCCTTCATTCAAAAGAATATTCCAGGAGATACATGATGGTCACCGCCATGATTTTATTTTGTATAATGATTATATGTTTCATGGATTACAATTGTGCATTCCAAATTGTTCACTAAGGCGGCATATTATAAGTGAACTTCATAATGAAGGGCTTTTTGGTCGTGACAAAACACTAACTCTTATCTCTACTGATTTTTATTGACCCAAGTTGACTAGTGATGTGGCTCACTTTGTAAACCAGTGCGTTGTATGCTAACGGTCTAAGGGTATTCTCACCAATGCAGATTTGTACAATGTCAACATGAATTTTGTATTGGGGCTACCCCGCACCCAACGAATCTCGAATTCTATTCTCATTGTGGTTGACAGGTTTTCAAAGATGACACATTTTGTAGCTTGCAGTAAGACTATGGATGTTGTGCGGATTGCCTATCTTTACTTCAAGGAGATCGTGCATTTACATGACATTCCTCGATCCATAACTTTAAATCATGATACTAAGTTCATCAGTCATTTCAGGAAGAGCTTATGGGAAAAACTAGAAACACAGTTAAACTTTAGTAGTTCCTACCACCCCCAGACAAATGGTCAGACTGAGGTGGTAAATTGGATTTTGGACAATCTTCTGAGGTGTCTAACTGGAACTAAGCCAAAGCAGTGGGATTTGACGTTACCTCAAGCAGTGTTTGCCTACAACAGATCAAGAAACCGAACCACAGGTTTGAGTTCTTTTGAGATTGTCTATGGGAGAAATCCATCTGGGGTTATGGATTTATTCCCTATTCTACGTATAGGATGATTTAGTCCAAAAGCAGATGAGATGGTAGAGCATCTTCGGGGCATTCATGAGATGGTGAAACTAACAATTCTCGAGAGCAATGCTAAATACAAGACTCAGATTGATAGTCATCATCATCAGGTATTTTTTGAGGTCGGAGATTTTGTCTGGGCCATATTGACTCGTGATCGTTTCCCAGTTAACGAGTATAATAAGTTGAAGGATCGGAATATTGGACCATGTGAAATACTGTAGAAGATTAACTACAATATCTACAGGTTGTGCCTTCCTAGTCATTTGAAGACTTCTGATGTCTTCAATGTGAAACACTTGACTTCTTATTCTGTAGATACTCAGGATACTATTATGAACTCAAGGGTAAATTCTTTTCAATCCGGGGTGACTGATGCAGGACCACCTTAGGAGGACCCAATCTTTAACAGATCATAGCTTTTGACTCAGGTATCGGATCGAGACCCTGTTTACACTCACGCGTAGCTCTTACAGAGATCTAGAATTGTTATTAGGTGAAACCCATAACTACTAAATTTTGGGTACGAAAAATATCGTCTAGTGTCTTTTTAGAGACTATGAACGTATTTTTTACTATTTTTATTATTCATGTTTTTAGGATATTTAGGGTATTTTTGATATTTCTAGTATTTAAAGGTTAGAGTTTGTTTATACAAGAGTCATGTTTAGCTATTTGAGAATTATCCTCTGATATTGAATATTATTTCATTTTCTGGAAAACCTAGAGGACGACAAAAATTTTTCTCCTTGTTTCTTCGATTTCTCATTTTGTTCCTCCACGAATCCTCCTACTCATCAATCCATAGAATAATCGTTATTTCATCCAACGTCAAAAGCTTGAAGAGAAGTGCAGTGACATGGACGTAGTATCCTTCTACTATAAACTAATTATGTCTGAGTCCTCCTCCATCGCCAACTTGATCAATAACAATTCCATCTATATTGTCAGCATGCAAAATTCAATCTTGTGGCTTGTCGACAGTTCTCCCACCACCCTCCAAGCTACACTTCATCGAACTTGAACCACATGACTCATAAGATGCTGC
>JBBUKS010000017.1:13077857-13092764 GCA_038050645.1 Hedychium gardnerianum
GATGAATTTGTTGAACTAGAATTTAAAAGGAAAAGAGAAATCAAAGAATAGGAAAAAGAGATGTCCATCATATTCATGCACACGTATGCTATTGTGATTTCAAAAAGAGTAAAGCAAGTTCTAGAATTCAATTGTCATTAGTGCATATCACATAAAAAGAGAATAAAGTATAGACTTATGGTAGTCCTCTCTAAGTAAATTTTTGACAATCAAACTCAATTAATCAAAATAAATTTCATCACCACACTAACCAATAACATTCAAATAAAGAATCCAATCATGTCAAATAACCTAACCTTTACGATTCTCAAAATATTATTAGAAAACACATAAGGAGATACTTATTCAAACCAAACAAAGTATAGGAAAGACAAAACAAAGTGCAAAGTGTAAAAACAAAGAATGAAATGCCAACTAACAATCACTATAAAGACAAAAGAAAGTATGAAGTATAAAGAAAAGAGTAGAACAGACTCCCCTTTATTCCTGGCGATTGAAGACGATTTAGAAGAAGCATCCACGCCGGTAATCGGTTGGACCAAGTATAGGTGAGGACCTTCTTTATCTTATCAATATAATGAAGCATCCCTCCCTCTATCATTGTCTCCTCATAAACTCTCCCAGGTGGTTGGAGACGATTCAAGTGCAGAATCTACTTTGGAAGTGGAATGCAATAAGTTGAGGTAATCACCTCTCTTCCCATCATATGCTCTTTGAAAGTTCTTCCTAGAGGTTGGAGGCGGTTGAGTTGGAGCAACCATTCTAGAAGCCTACGATGGCCTGCAAAGACAAGGAAAGACAACACCTCCCACACGCATGCGGGGTAAGAAGAAGATGAAATAATGTCAGTCTCTATAAAGTATATATCGAGGAATGAATCACAACTAATAAAATCAACCACTAGTACCTCTAAGTAATTTTCTGAAAGATCACAAGAGATACTAACCTTATCATGTTGAAAGATACCTAGAGGTTCTAGAATAATAAATGTGGCCTCCTCCTAGTCAGGTTATGCCTCTGGCTCTGACTTAGGTTCAAGATATGGCTCAAGTGAATATACAACCAAAGGAAGTTATTCTTGAGGCTCTACCTCCTCAACACAAGTCCCTACACTCTCCACATCAACAAATCCATTGTCAGGCTCAGCTTGCTCCTTAACATCACCAACAACACATGCATCATCAACAATATCTACAACAATAATATCGTTAGTCGGGATCATTTACAACTACAACATCACAATGCAAAGAAGTAGAGGAGTCTCGTAGAGTTATGGACTCAAAGACAATATTACTACAAACTCCACAATTCATCTCCCCAGGCTCGTCAATCCCATCAGGAATGGTCTCTGAGTGGTATTGGCTGGAGCCTTGTGCTTGAAGTTGGCTAATGGATGCTACAATTTGATCCAATTGTATTTGACAATTCTGTAACGACGCTTCATTTTTATATTGGGACTGGAGCATGTAGGCTTCATTTTGCTGAAAGAGTTCATCCATTTTTTTCATTGAAGTTTTTATATGATTAAAGGAGAAACTTGTTCACTGTAGTCTTGGAACACCCCCCCAGGGAGTTAGTTCGCTCTGCTGGACTGAATGTGACCATGTAGGCATATAATAATCTTGAAATTTCTATGGACTCTGATATGCTCAATGCAGCTCAGCAAGTTGTCCTTGTGCATCCTCATATCTGAAATGTGAATGATCCACCCAATTAAAATTATAATTATTTGAAAATGAATCATACCTATTATGTTGCTCCATGGGTGGGTAGTATTGAGGCTCAGGTTGATAACACTGAGGCTGGTAATACTAAGGTTGCTCAGGCTAATAGTACTGAATCTCCATTCTACCCCCAAAATATTGATAATATGAATTCATGATTGTTCACAAAAGAAATTCTCTGTTCTTTCACTGAAACACTAACAGATAATATCAAAAGAAACAGGAGCATATAAAATCAAAGGATATATGAACTTTAAAGCACTTGACAATTGTTTTTTTTTCAAATTTTTATGTAAAAAGAGAATCTCACGAGGAATGCAGTCGATGCATAATAATCCTAAGATCAAGTTTATTCGGAACTGGGATTTGGGTTTTTAAATGCTAAAGCTAAAAACAAAGAGTGGACATAAAAGCAATTGATCAAAATGGAAATTTCACTAAACAAAGAACACTAAAGAAATGATGGCCAACATGAAGAAGAGCATGCTAAACTACAACCGCAGACAATTCTTGAAGAACAATGCAACTAATAGAGATTATGTAATCGATACTAAGAATTCAAATCAACTCATGAAATTGGGAAGCAAGAAATCTATACTAACCTACCTACTGAACCAAATGAAACCACATCAATAGCATAGCAATTAAACAACTAAAGCAACTAATCAAGAACCAATTCAAAATCAAACCAAATGTATGCGGAAATTGAACACATCCATCAAATTGAATCACATGAAAGAAACTACACAACCATGAATGAATCTAGGGATCTAAAGGTGCTTACAGCCCAAGCTACAAATCAACACATGATCACATAAAGATCTATCAAGCTCACATGAATGAAGAACTACTACCTAGATCGAAGATGAATCAATCCGGATCGAAGATGAAGCTGGAAAAACCCTAAAACTCGCAAATCGAAGGCCGGATGTGGGCTGATCGGAGATGATGAAGCGTTGTGGTCGGATCTTGCGTCAGTTGGTGGAGGATATCAGATCTCTTTGAGGGATGGATTCTTGATGCTTTCCGGTGATGGAAAATCCCAAACCCCGGCTGAAAACCAAGAACTCCCAGTGGTAGAAGCGCTTCTGGCGGTAGCTCGTAGCGTGGGTGATCGGCAGAGGAAGGCTGACGGATGATGATCGGAGCTTCGATGGATGCGGAAATGAAGATGGATGAGGCTGAAAAAGCCCCAGACATCGATGGATGAGAAGGAAGAAGCTCCGGTGGCCGGCGGTGGTGGCGATCGGCGGTGCTCCTCTCGCCCGCGCCTCCTTTGTTTTGATGATCTACGCACTGTAGGCATTGACGATCTGACTGCAGCTTCTCTTTTAAACCCTCGCCTTTGATCTCAGATCTGATCTGAAGGCCATAATTAATCCAAATTTGGATCAAAGGCTAAAAACTCTCCAAATTTGATCCAACGGTGGAAGTACTTCTAAATCCGGTCCAAAAGCTTAGATCTAATCAAGGGTCATGATCTATCCCCTCATTTACTTGGATGGACCATATTGTGATGGACGGCTCAGATCTTCTCAGATCTTAGGTGGACGATCCAGATTAATTTAGAGATTGATCTCCTCATTTAAATCCAGAATTAAGTCCAATTTGAATTGATCTAACTCGAGTTCATGGCTCCTTGATTGCCTACAAATACCACATTCAAATAATTAGCTATAATTTCATAAATATGAGATAATTTGTATCATATCTCAAAATGAATCCAAACGCTTAACATGTAATATAAATGCGGATTTAAATCAATGAGAGGGTGAAAAACATGAAAATAGAAGCCTAAATATCGTGCAAAATGATAGTTATTAGTTGGTTGTGAAATAAAAAAACCCCGACCTCATCCTTTTTGGGGTAAAAAAAGTAATGGAAGATGATGGGAGTGAGGGGAATGTGGTAGACATGCAAGACAATGACGACCCCATAGAGAAGTCAAAATGAGAGTTGGTTGAGTCGGATTTTGAAATAATCGGAGATTTCCTCAAAGAAAGGAGGAAAGGGGAAGCGGAGCCCGCCGATCATCTAGTCATAAAAGGTGATGTAGTCGACAGGCAATAGATGGGGATGTTGGAATGGACGAGCAATACAAATTTGTTGATTAGGGGGTATACTGAAGGTGGCTCGAAGGTTAGAATTTTTGATCTCTGTGTAACTAGACTCAATAGCCATGAATTATAATTAGGAAGGGGGATTGGAATCCATAGCAAATTGAAAGGAGGAAACGACAAATCAGAAAGAGGAGACAAGGAAGAGAACTTATAGTTCATGAAAGGTTGTCAGTAGAAGACAAGGGTTCGATGAGGATGGAGGTATGGAGTGGCAGAGTCTAAGTCCCCACGAACCCTAGTAAAGGGTTGAATGACTACAAGGAGCCATTAGATCTAAGGTCAAAGCATGGGTTGCTTAGTTGAGCCATTAAATGAGACTAGCGTGGGATTAACATAGCCCTCAAGATCCAAGGTGGATGATTTAGATTAACAGTTGAAGAGACGTCTGCGTGCGTGACAGAAGATCTATGAGTTCTGATGTGTGTAATTCATACATAGTTTTTAGTATTATTTTGCATATATTTTGTTTCATCACATTAGCATATCTTGCATAATTTCATATCCTTTCTATTGTTTTCACTATTTTTGTTCGGAGATTTTCTCATTGCGCTTTTTGATTGACAGGATGCGAAATCAAAACTAAATTTGTGCTAAAAAGCCTTGGAACGTGAATTTAAAACAAGGAACACACTCTGGCCGTGTCCCATGACACAGGTGTGTTCCTCCAGTCGAAATTAGATGCAAAATGGAATAGCCGCGAAGGTTACAAAACCTGACACGGGCTGGTCATGCCCCCAGGCACGACCGTGTCCCATTATACCGCAAATTGGTTTTGATCAGAGCTCGACACGCCCAAGTCATGCCCCAAGGCAAGGCCGTGTTCATCTACACAAGGCCGAATACAGTCTAGCAATGCTACCCAAAACGGTCGTGTCTGGCCCCGTCTTTTGCCGCTTGGAGTAGCACAATCGTGGCATGGAGGTTGCACCTCACTATTTTTGAAATTTTACAACTGTTTTGATCGCTTCCAAGGGCTATAAAAAGCTCTAAGAGGTTCTTGTTTGAAGGAGAGAGGTTTCCAAGTGACAAGGAATCCTAGGAGAGTCATTTTCCAAGGAGTCATCGAAGTTTTCGTCCACTCGCGAGCTTGGAGTTCTTCCGAAAACACCGGTAACATCACAACTAAGTTTCCTATTTCTCTTTTTTCTTTGTTTCGAATTGTAGGATGTCTTATTCTTTGTCATTTTGTTATAACTCCATCTATATGGAGTAGAACTCATAATTCTAGGATGAGGGAGTAGCCCGATTGACTTGTTGACGCTTGTTTATGTATATATTCTTCTTTTTTTTACTGCATGATATGTTTATTCATGATTCGACTTTATTACACATACATAATTATGACACTAACCGTGCATATTCATTTCCCACAGGATGCGAGGAAGGATCGAAAGGTGAATCCAACTCTCTGACCCATAAAGACTAAGGCATGAGGGGTATTCACGAAAGTAGTTCGAAATCGCACGAGGGCACCATTGACTATCACAGAACCTAATGGATTTAACCTGATTCAGCGTCACGAAATATGAGATAGCACCTAGAGAACCGTGGTGCATCGTGACAGGAGCCTCCTTGAGAAAGCAGTCATTTTAGTAAGGCTACCATGAAAGTAGGTGTTGCATTTGGATAAACACGTTAGTATAATTCTAAAAGTCTAACCGGTTACCTCGAAATAAACCACATATATGCGAATAAACATGGATGTAAGAGAGTAAATAGTATTTAGGGAGTCAACAGTCATCGTGACGAAATCAAAATCCTAGAATTGCTCCCCAAGATTGAATTTCTCCTAAAGACTTCATATTTTCTCAATTCATTTTCTTTCTTTCTCAATTCTTGCGATTTTTGATTGTCTAGATAACTTGATTTGCGATTCTAACTGGTATTCAATTTTACAATTCTTGTGGGATCGATCTTTTATTATTTGACGACAGTCGTGCACTTGCGATTTTCGCCCATCAAGTTCATGAGCAGATCGTCGACGATAAGGGCGTTTCGTCTCCCAAGGAAAAGATATGACAACTGATAGGCCAACAAATTTGATTGATTACCAAGGCATGGTGGTGTGACAAGGTTGTTTCAATCCCTGAGAGAGGCGAGCCACATGGACCCTAACTTCAGAAGTCAAGGAATGGCTAACGCGGCAATTGCCTAGTTAGTAAGAATACTTTTTCTTTCGACTAGATTTGGGGGGATGCTTGTGATGTGGCAGAGACGACAGGGGCCATGTGATAAGCCTAGGACTCCATCAACGCAAAGCCAGATTGGCCCGGTCCAAATCAAGTTAGCCCGACTCACGACCAAGTTCAGGTCAAGGTTGACCGAATGTTGGACAAGAAAAGTTCTAGTAGATTGAGAACAATCGAATATCAGGCAAGATAAAAATTCATCCTTGGAAAGGTTAAAATAGAGGCATCAGTCAATTGCTAAGTAGTAATAATCGACTAGTGAACCTTAAATCCTAAATTCAAGATTTGAGAGTGTTAAGGGGGTTTGTGATGCAGGATCAACCCAATATGACCCCTTGAAGTTCAAAATGGCATAACTTTTGACTTGGGATTCAAAATCAGACTCTGTCTGTGCTCACGCGTGTAGAATTTGAAGATCTACATTTGTTACAAGAACCTGTAACCGTCAAGTTTCAGACCTAAATTTCATCGTTTAGGCCATTTTCATGGTCTCTTTGCTATTTTTAGTAATTTTTATGTTTTGCAGTATTTAGGATAATTTTGATATTTCTGATATTTATGGATTAAGATTTGTCTATGTCAGTGTCCTGTTATGTTAATTTTTTCTGTTAAGAATTTTTTTTTCTGGTAGGATTTATTTTCTTTCTTACAAGATTGAAATTGAGATTCATATATTAAGATTTCTTTCATTTCTTTAATCTTAAGGTCTAGAGTTTATATAAACACATGTTACAACGGATTTCTCCTTGTTTCCTTTGGGTCTCTTCTTGCTTTCTCATCAATTCTCCCTTCTCGATTAGCCCGCGGGATAATCGATATTCTATCCAGTGTCAATTGGTATCAAAGCAAGTCAGATCCAATGGAAAGTCATTGTGGTCATGGTCATGATCGCAGTCGCAACAACATACAGGTTCCAATGGAGGAAATCGAGCACCGCAATCGTAGCGTCCATGACATAATGACGAATGAGAATTTATAGAGACAAGTCGTAGATTTGACCTAGCGTCTAGCTAAGACGATGCGAAACTTGGAGGATCGTGAGATCTCATATCGTGGATCTAAGTCTACCTTTGAGAACTCATATCACCAGCAAGCTACAGACCAAGAACATCGTGGTCGGGAGGAGCCCAATGGAGACCTTGGTTTTCGGATGAATTGTTTGAATTTTTTGGTACATTGCAAGCAAAGGACTTCATCAATTGGATCAACGAAGTGGAACAGATCTTCGATTATAAGAATGTTCTGGATCGGATAAAGGTGAAGTTGATTTCCATCAGACTCAAAGGGCGAGCATCGACGTGGTGGAAGCAGATGCGGCGCTTACGAGATAGACAGGGCAAATCCCAAATAACCAACTAGGAGAAGATAAAGAAGAAGATGAGGGAACATTTTCTTCCTTTCGACTATACCCAAACTCTGTACCAACGACTTCATTCATTGAGACGGGCACGAGATCGATCGAAGAATATACGGATGAGTTCTACTAGTTGGTTGCCTGAAATGATTTATACAGAGGAGCAGATGGTGACACGATACATAGAGGGGTTATGTCTAGCCTTACAAAATGTCCTTAGCTTTCATTTGTTATTGACAATTTCCAAGGCTTACCAGTATGCCCTAGCTATTGAAAAGAATCGAAAATCAATGGAGAGAAGCGACCAAAACAATCGGCCCACTTGCCCTTGGAATTCTCATCCTTCACCGCAACAACCGCCATAGGTTAGCTCTAAGGCTCTTATCAAATGTTATCAATGTTGTGAACAGGGACATAGGATGAACTAATGCAGGAAACTTGCTCCTGCTGATCCGAAGGGCAAAAATCTACTGACCGAGGAAGACGTGATAGAAAATACAACAGCAATTAGCGAATCGGTGTATGAAGATGACGACATTCTTTACGGTGATGGCCATGAAACTCTAGTCATGCGCAAGAGTCTGTTGACTCTCAAAGGCGATTCAGGGGATGAGTGGTTAAGAATCAATATTTTTCACACTACTTGTACTATCGCAGATAAAGTCTGCAAGATGATCATCGACAACAATAGTTGTGATAACGTAGTATCCAAAGAGGTTGTCCAGAATTTGTGGTTGAAGAAGGAACGTCATCCTAAGTCGTACAAGATGTCATGGCTTAATAAAGACAGCGAGGTAATAGTAGACAAGCAATGTCTCATACCTTTTTCAATTGGTAGTAAATATTTTAATAGTATTTGGTGTGATTTGGTGATCATGGATGCATGTCATGTACTGTTGGGACGCTCTTGGCAGTATGATCGTAGCGTTATCCACGATGGACAAAAAAAATACTTACACTCTTCACATCAATGGCTAGAAGATTGTGTTCGCGTTGCGACGGCAAGAAACCATCCCACTTTCGGTAGCCAAAACTACTAATATGTTCCTAGATGAGATGGAGCATGGAGACGTTGTCTTTGTTTTGCTGTCATGCCAGAGAGATATCCTAACCACAAACACTGAGTTACTTGTCGAAGTACAACAGCTGCTAGAGAATTTTGATGAGTTGATGCCAGAGGATCTTCCTTCTGGGCTACCACCTATGTGTGATATCCAACATTCGAGTTTGCCTAATCGGCCAGCATATCGCCTCAGTCCCAAGGAAGCTAAAGAATTACAGCGACAGGTGATGAAATTACTGGAGAAAGGTTATATCCGTGAGAGCATGAGCTCATGTGCAGTTTCAGCCCTACTAGTGCCAAAGAAATATGGTTCATGACGTATGTGCATTGACAGTCGAGCCATACAGGTTTCTGATTCCCCGCTTCGACATGTTGAATCAGTTATCCGGTTCTAAGGTCTTCTCAAAAATTGACTTTAAAAGCGGATACCACCAGATCAGAATAATGCCTATAGATGAATGGAATATCGCATTCAAGACACAACAGGGACTTTATGAGTGGATGGTCATGCCTTTTGAATTGTCCAATGCGCCTAGCACCTTCATGAGATTTATACATCAGATCCAGCGACCTTTTATGGGAAAGTTTATGGTGGTTTATTTTGATGACATTCTCATCTACAGTCCGACATGGGCATCACACTTTGATCACCTCCATACTATTTTTTGAAAAGCTAAAGACAGAGTGCTTATTTGTCAACATGAAGTGTTCTTTCTTTACGACATCGATAATTTTCCTTGGCTTTGTTGTGTATACTGATGGTATGCACGCAGATCAAGCAAAGATAGATGTCATCTTGGAGTGGCCTTAGGCTAGGACTTTGTAGGATATTCGGAGTTTTCATTTCTTGGCTTCTTTCTACCATCGGTTCATCAAAATTTTTAGCACACTGATTGCTCCCATCATCGAGTGTCTCAAGGGACGAGATTTCAAGTGATTTGAAGAAGCCAAGGCTAGTTTTCAACTGGTCAAGCAGAAGTTAACCAAAACATCAGTTCTAGCACTTCCTAATTTTAGTCAACTGTTTGAGGTCAACTGTGATGCATCTGGCATTGGTATAGGAGGTGTTCTGAGTTAGCCTGGGCGTCCAATTGCTTTCTTCAGTGAGAAATTTTTTGGATCCAAGAGAAATTATTCTACCTACGACTTGGAGTTTTATGTCATTGTTCAGTTTTTGAAGCATTGGCGTCACTACCTAGTATAAAAGAAGTTCATCCTATTTATTGATCACAAAGCATTGAAGCACATCAATGGTCAACACAAACTAAGTAGACGGCATGCCAAGTGGGTGACTTACTTACAGGAGTTAATCTTTACGCTGAGACACTAAGCTGGAAGTCTAAATCATGTCGTTGATGCCCTGAATCATTGTTCTTCATTACTCACGACTATGAGTACCAGCATTGCAGGCTTTGAGATTTTTCCAGATATGTAAGTAACTGACCCATCATTCTGAAGGATATTCCAAGAGGTACATGATGGTCACTGACATGATTTTATTTTACATAATGGCTATCTGTTTCGTGGGTTGCAATTGTGTGTTCCAGATTGGTCTCTATGGTAGCAGATCATGAGTGAGCTTCATAATGAGGGGCACTCCAGACATGATAAGACGTTAGCCTTCATCTCTGTCGATTTTTATTTACCCAAGTTGACCAGTAATGTAACTCACTTTGTAAATTGTTGTTTTCTATGTCATAGGTCTAAGGGGGTTCTCACCAATGTAAGTTTGTACACTCTCTTACCTGTTCCTAAAGCTCCTTGGTTCGATGTTAGCATGGATTTTGTATTAGAATTACCCTGCATCCAATGAATCTCAGATTCGATTCTTATTATGGTTGACAGATTCTAAAAGATAGCACATTACATAGCTTATAGGAAGACTATGGATGCTGCCCAGATTGCCCATCTTTATTTCAAGGAGATCGTGTGTTTACATGGCGTTCCACAGTCCATGACTTCAGATCGAGATATCAAGTTCATTAATCATTTTCGGAAGAGCTTATGGGAAAAATTAGGCACGCAATTGAACTTTAGCAGTGCCTACCACCCTTAGATAGATGGACAAACTGAGGTGGTGAATCAGAGTCTGAGCAATCTTCTGAGATGTCTCACGAAACTAAGCCGAAGTAGTGGGACTTGGCGTTACCTCAAGCAGAGTTTGCCTATAATAAATCGAGAAACAGGATTGAGTCCTTTTGAGATTGTTTATGGGGGAAACTCATCAAAGGTTCTGAACTTAACCACTGTTCCACATGTAGGATGCTTTAGTCCTAAAGAAGATGAGATAATACAGCATCTTCGAGGTATTCACAAGTAGGTGAAACTGACAATTCTGGAGAGTAATACCAAGTAAAATACTCGGGTTGATAGTTATTGTTGTCAGGTACTTTCGAGGTTGGAAATTTTGTCTAGGTTGTATTGACTCGTGATTGTTTCCCTGTTGACGAGTATAATAAGTTGAAGGATCGGAAGATTGGACCATATGAAATAATGCAAAAGATCAACGATAATGCCTTCAGGTTGCGCCTTCCTAGTCATTTGAAGACTTCTGATGTTTCAATGTGAAGCACTTGCCTCCTTATTCGGTGGATGTTGATGAGGCTATAATGAACTCGAGAGTGAGTTCTTTTCAACCCGAGGAGACTTATGCAGGATCAACTCAATATGACCACCTAAATTTTAAAAGAGCATAACTTTTGACTCAAAACTCGGAATCAGGCTTCGTCTGCACTCACGCGTGCAGAATTTGAAAATCTACATTTGTTTAGGAGGAACCCGTAATCGCTAAATTTCGGGCCCAAATTTTTAGTAATTTTTATTTTTTATGGTATTTAGAATAATTTTGGTATTTCTGATATTTATGAGTTAAGGTTTGTCTATGTCAACGTCCTATTATGTTAATTTCTTTCTGAATTTTCCTTTTCTAGTAGTATTTCTTTTCTTTATTTACAATATTGAAATTAAGGTCTATATATTAAGATTTCTTTCCTTTCTTTAATCTTAGGGTCTAGAGGGGATCCTCCACTATATGAAATTGAGGTTCATATATTAAGATTTTTTTTCTTTCCTTCTTTTTCTTTCTTTAAGCGGTACGAGGAAGGATCCTCCACTATTAACAAAGTTACTTATTTCTTTGGCAAACGGTGGATTTCTCCTTGTTTCCTCCGGATTCTATTCTTGCTTTCTCCTTAATTCCCCCTTCTCAATTAGCCTGTAGGATAATCGCTATCCTGTCCAACGTCAGTTTGCTACACAATTAGTCGATTGATACCAATTGATTGATAGCACTGTAGCAATTAACAGTGAATTTAAAACTTAATTGTTCAACTCGACTTCTCGTGATCAATCGACTGATGGCACTGTTCAAGCGAATAGAAGGTTTGGAATTGCAGGACTCGACTATTGAGGTAATGATTGATTGATAAATGTTAACAATCGATTGATTCTGCAAAAGGTGAAATTCGTCACCCTGACATCCCCCCACGACTGCCTCACACTATTGGGAGGGAATAAATCAGGAAACTGAAACAAATCACCACATGAAAAAGTATTTTCACCGACTTCGCCGAGAATCGACCCTTGTTCAATTCTGCAAATCTACCATGTGGATGTTAGCAATTAACTGATGTTTGAATATCAAGATGATTTCAGCCGCATATCAGAAGTCAGTAACCGTTCAACGATCGAGTCAACGGTCAAACCTCTACAACTATCGATTGATGAGATACAACAATCGATTGATGGGCGAAAATTAACCCGATAACAACCTTATAAAAGAGGCTTTCAAGGAAGTTTGAAAACGTCGATTTTTTAGGGTTTGGAAATGATGTGCTACTGTATTTTATACCATCAAGAGATAATCCAAAGTGACAAAAAAAAACATCCAAAGCAAAGTTTTCATTTGTAAAATCATTTTTACTTTATATTTCAATTTTCTCTTTATATTTTTCTATTGCTTGTATTTGGTTGGAAATAAATAGATTGTAAAAAATTTCTCCGTCTCCGAAAGATATCTGAGAAAGAGAAAGTTTAGTGGTGATAGTTAATAGGTCTAACCTTAGATGTAGCAATCTTGAAAAATCATTAACTAAGTAAATCCCGAAGTTGTGCTTATACCATCAATTTGTTCAAGTTTCCACTGCACAACGTGAAAGGAGCTATTCATCCCCTCTAACTTGCAATGATCCCAATAAAAGGCTCTTATTCTTAAACATCCTGACCTCTCTAAATCATTTGAGGTAACATATGAGGCATCAGGAGTATGTATAGAGGGCACATTAAGCCAAGATGATCACTTGCATTTTTTATCAAAAAATTCAATGAGACTTGACAATATTATTTCTCTTACAATAAAGAGTTTTATGTCATTATTCAAGTCCCAAGATAGTGTCATTATTAAAGTCATATCAAGAAACATTTGAGTCCTCTTATTTGTCTATTTATTTATTTGCCTATAGGTCATGTCCTAAAACGGCAATTTCGACACTCCCATGCATAACACCACCTTCTCATTAGATTGGGAACATTATAAATCATCAAACAGTGATCTCTCCGGATGGAAGTACTCATCGATACAGAACACTGAAAATGAACTTTAAAGCCTAACCCCCCAAGCTTTAGGAAGAAATGGAGCAACAACTACTTGATCCAACTAAAGAGATGACACCACCTCGCACCAATATGTTGCATTAATTGACAAAATTGATTTTCTTTAATTGCGGATAATAACAAAGTTAAGAATTTAATTTATTAAAAGTTGTTTAGTTGTTAATTTTTATAATTAATTGAAACTTTTAAAAAAGTTATTTAGTTTTTTTTTTTAAGTCTATTAGGTTTTTAATAGAAAATTAAGATTTCATTAAAAAAAAAAGTCTCATATTTTATAAAGAATAGATCATGTCCTCCGACTATAAAAATGGGATTAATTAATAAAATTTGTAATTTCCTTTTCTTGGATGAGAATCGACAACTTTCCTCTATGTGAGGATCGTATTCTTATTCACTACATTGTGTTGCATTAGTTGATCCTTCGCTAATAATTCTCAATGTTCTAAATTTCAGACTAGGCGATTGTCAACCGTACCAAAAAAGTGTTCAGCGGCCAGCCTAGGCACCGGACACCTCCCGCGACGCTTTCAACGACGTCGAACACCTCCCACGCAACCGAACACCTCCCGCTACGCTTCCACAACCGCCAATAGTGACACGATCGCAAGCCCCACGATACTATGGATAAAGAAATCTTTTGATTTAATTAATTCAATTAACTCCCAACTTAAATGGGATAGTTCCAATAAGCTTTCATAAAGCCTAATTAAATTATTTCAATAAAATATATTTAAAATTTTAAAAATTCTAATAAATATTATTAATTTATATAAATCAACTTTAAATATATAAAAAATATATTTAAAATTTTAAAAAAATCTAATAAATATTATTAATTTATATAAATCAGATTTAAATATATAAAAATATATATTTAAAATTTTAAAAATTCTTTAAAAATTCTAATAAATTTTATTAATTCATATAAATCAAATTAAAATATATAAAAATATTGGAAAAATATAGAGACAAGACTGGGTTATTTGAAAAAATATTGGCAGCAAAAGCATGTGAAAAAAATGATGATATATTTGATCCATGTGCATGATGGAGTATACGCGGCGCTCACACACCCAACTTGCTAAGAGTGGCATTGAGGATACTTTCATTAAACTATAAGTTCATCTGGATGTGAAAAAAATTGGAGTGCATTTGAAGGAGTAAACTTTAAGTCTTTAATTAAAGTAAAGTATTAATTTTTAAAATTTATATTCATGTTACTAACTATAATATTTACTTTCTCTTTTTTTAACTATAATATTTACTTTCTCTTTTTTTTAAGATTAAGAAATAGGTTGGATGTCAACAGGTTGAACAATCTAGTATCTGTCCAATTTAATGTTAGATTGTTGAACAAACAAATAAAAAAAAGAATGTCGATGTCCTTCTTGCAAAAGATACTTCAAATATATAAGGTTGGATTATGGATGGTGGGAAAGATGATGAAATTAAACTAGGTTCCGAACTCACTTGAAGTTATAGTATATGATTTATTATGCAATTTATGTTGATATTATGGAATCCGCCTAGTGACACTTAATCCCCACTTAGGCGGCCTAGGCATTAAGCGTTGGTCTGACATCCGACTAGCACCTAGCGAATTTTAAAATCTTCATAATTTCAAAAAAAACATTCCCGAAACTACGTCTGACATCCGACTAGCACCTAGCAAATTTTAAAATCTTCATAATTTCAAAAAAAACATTCCCGAAACTATCACAAGGCGGTGGTGGTACCACTTCCTAAGGGGAAGTAGTCGGTACAAAGGTGATAACCTCAAGAACAGTATCTAAAGCAGCCACCTCGGGCGCAACCACCCTAGGAACATCCTCGACGTTGATAATGA
>JBBUKS010000017.1:13092864-13107728 GCA_038050645.1 Hedychium gardnerianum
TTACCTCCTCCGTGTTGGTCCTGGGACGGACTGGCGGGGGCGCTGGGGGCGAGCGTTTCGCCTTTTGCCACAATTGTGTAGAGCTTCTTGCATCTGAAAATTGAAAAGGAAAGAATCAGAAGGAAGATCTCTTTTAGTCAAATTATATGAACAAATGTCTAAATTAAATTATACTATTATTGCTATTGAAATTTGTAATATTTGGCAAAATGAAACTAGATAAAATTCACCATATAAAAATGAAAAATGCTTGTTGCACTTCCCACTATTAGTGAGGAGACCCCACTTGATTTTTCAGAATATTCACAAGAACATGATGTTATTGATAAATTATGAATTACTTCTCTAATTATTATTATTATTTTTTTGATGTTTTCAGGAAGTTATGAAATCTGGCACGTAGGACAAACTGAAGAAACAAATCTTTCTTTGCAAACTTACAGTGGCAGTGATCTTACAGAGCTAAGTCATCGGTATGCACAAGAAAACAAAAATAAAAGATCTGATCACTACAAATTAATTGGTTCATATATTCTTTCAATTTCTTACTGCAGTAATCAGAGCCCAAAGAACTGCAGGTCTTTACAGTTCAGGAATCTATCCGATGACCATTGCAGCAAACTTTTGGATGTTATGAATGTCCTTTACTAGAACACTTAACGAACCATAAGAAATTCTGTTTTCTTAATCCTGTTTTGATCCTCCTAGACAAAGGAAAGCAGGGTTTGAGCATCTCTAGCCGCCAAGAAACCATCGTAACACCGTCGAAGATACATTCGATTTGCGATGAGAAACAATGCCATAGATGCCAATGCAAAACGATTGCCTTTTGCTACAACTTTGAAGCCAGAATTTGCAACCATCACAATTTACTGTCATAAATAACTGGATGTTGTCACCTGTCACAGTTGTTAAGTAGCAATCTGTGCCAGAAGACTAAATCACTAGAAGGTGCTGACATAAAGCTATAGGTCAAAAAGAAAGTCTTTCAGGAATCTCTGAAGAATGTCGATCTCAAGATTTCCTGTCCAGTGACAAGGGAGCTTGCTGACTGGTCCTGCAACATTTGTCTGCTTCAAGATTCTGCAAGTTGTACAGGTAAATGATTAAACTACACAAAAACTATTCAAGTGAAACTCAACTCATTAGATCAAACATTCAAAAAGGAAAAGAAAAAGGTAAGACACATCTGAAGAATTGATCAAGACTGGTGAGCCATACTCCTCTGCAACATGACAAAGTAGCTGCCAAGTACCCATCATTCATTTTCCAATCTTAAGCAGATTTGAAGTTTGAAAGTGTTAAATGATTAGGTTGATCCAAAAGGTTCTGAGAGTCCATGGCAACAGCCTGCTTCTTTAATTTATGGTCCCGGAACATTCCAAGAGGTGAGTTATTTTTGTATACCAACTTGTCTGAGCTAGCATTTATAGCAGTGCAAATTTGTTCATCCTTAGTTTGTGAGCTGAAGATCATCACCTGCTCATCATTTCACCATAAGTCCATGATTGGAAGTTCATGAACTCTAATGCATGACTGTATCACTGTTATTCAGACAAATTCTAGTGCTTCTTGTTAGGTCTGTATATATTAAGATAACAGAGGGTGATTTTAATCTAAAAACTATAAATATTATCATTCAACAATTTTAAATAATTAAAGAAAGAATTTAATTGTGCTAACTTGTTTGGCGATTTCCATCCAAATAAAGTGCTAAGAGAAAACTGATTAACTTGTGATGGAGATAAATTTAACAGATACCTAATTATTACAACAATGATATATATTCAAATTTCAGAGACTGAGCAGGGATCCAAATGAATAAAAAGATATTGGCGAATCCAATCAAAATATACACTATACATTAAGACAGGCAACTGTAAAAGCTTGAGAAAAAATCCTACTCCCTTTGAATTCCATGTCAATTGTGTACACCATGTGAAGACAACAACACCATTCTATTCCGATTTTGGGATTGCTGTTTATAAATAACCAGAAAAAGAAATCACCATTATTATGTTCCGAGTTTAGTTTCATTGTGAGTGTGATGTGCAGTGGCGTGGAGCCAAAAATTATATTTTATCCTAGCTAATCGGGATGATAAGAGTTATATATATAAATCAAATTGAAATTTTAATTTGAGAATTTAGGACGAATAAAATGAAAATGGATTAAAATAGTTAAATATATAAAGAAATTCAGTTTTCTTTTCTAAATTCTAAAATGTCCCAAGCTAAAGTCCGGTTAACATATGACTCCGTCCGTTTTTTAGTTGGTATCAAATATTTCAACCTGATTAATTCTGGGATAATCGGTTCGGTCCCACAGAAATTTTTTATCGACTATCAGAGTAAGTCAGAAAAACACACGTGCAAACTCATCTTAACGATCAACGTTTTTAAATTCGCTATCCATTAAGAGAAAAATCTCTCATAATACATTGCAACTAAATTTCGAACTCTAAATATTTAATTTATCGTTAAAAAATCTCATCACAATACTTCATCCTATGATGTACTATGGCATCTATAATTTTCACTTCCCTTTATTCGATTCCTTTATTGATCATCATACGTGTGAATATTAGTTTGTCATCCTTTTTGGTAGAGAAGAAAGGAAAAAAGAAATAAGAATAACAAGGGCAAGGATGTTTCGATGGTCAAAAGCCAAACCCATTATTTAATTTTCAATTATGTTATAACTTGAGAATTTGTGATATTATATTTTATTTCCTTATCTTCAGTGTAAAATAATGATTATGTTTGTTTCAGCGTTTAGTTATTTTTTTTTAAAAAAAATAAATAATTAAGTCGGTTAACATCGAATTTAAAATAATCAATTCAGTCTTATAAAATAAATTTATTGATCATCAGGATAAATTAAAAATTATTAATAAAGACGTGTTCAAATGATTAATATTTTTAAATTTATTTTAAAAATATATCATAACTAATTTCTTAATTATTTATTAAAAAATTTAATTATTACATAATTGCTCTCGACACCGTTACCAAGAATCAATATGAGAAAGAAAGATATCTCGTAATAACTGAAAGGTTATGTGAATCAGGGGATGAGTTATGCCAAGATGCTTACGCCCTATCAGCTCGGGATTCCCTATTTGTTGATATGACGTCCCTACTTTATTACTAAGTAAAAATTTTTAGAGGGGCCAAACAAAAAGGATGCTTTTATTATTTTTATCTTCAATTAAAAAAGAGCACCAATTTTTTTTTAAAAAAATATTCTT
Organism: Hedychium gardnerianum; assembly: GCA_038050645.1. NCBI lineage: Eukaryota > Viridiplantae > Streptophyta > Magnoliopsida > Zingiberales > Zingiberaceae > Hedychium > Hedychium gardnerianum. Next base: position 13,096,115 of record JBBUKS010000017.1, read on the forward strand.
ATTGTTATAATTTTAATTAGAATTATGATATAAAAAAACATCAAAATTATAATATATTATTAATTCAGTTTGAAGAAGAAGGGATGAGTCAACTCCCATTCATCTTCCCTCGTTGACTTTTGTTCATCATCTACTATAGATCTGACACGTCATCTATTACGGATCTGACTCACAGTCGATTCTTATTGGATCAGCTTTTAACGGCTCTGTTTTTTTTTTAATTGAGGTTTTTAATTTTTTAAATTGATTATTTTTTTTTTAAAAAAAATCTATAATATATCATAATTTAAATTTAAATTTAAATTTAAATTTATTTTTTTTAAATTATTTATTAAAAAAACTTAATTATTATGTCATTATCGAAGAGCAACGGATCTAATAGGTAGCAAACATGTCCTAATGAAACGGCTTCTTTTTATCTAGTTGAAAATAACTAATAAGAGATTAGAAAGGGGCAAGAGCGTGGCCCATGCTCAAATCAAGTCGGAGAAAAGTAGTCTCAAACTAAATTTTGTATTGCATACATTACTTGTTGAAAATATCTACCTTATATCAGAGAAGCAGCTGTTGCGTCTCTTTTTCGTCTTTATTTAAAATTATAGCATAGTTTTGATTAAAATTGTTATAATAATACTCAAGTAGTTTTGGTGAAGATAAAATAATTTTAATTAATATTAAATATTATTTTTTTAATTCAGATATCAAAATTTTTACAGGCCAGATTAATTAAAGGTGGACGGTCTTCTCTCATCGTGGTAAAAAGCGAAACGCTCGCCCCCAGCGCCCCTGTCAATCCGTCCCAGGACCAATACGGAAGAGGTAAATTACGGAGACTAATCTAGTCAGTCCGAATAATGACTAATGCATAAGGGGACAAGAACCTAACTACTAGCCAGGATTTAACCTAGACGATCTTCTCTCGATTCACCCATTGAGAGCTAGCAAATTCAGAAGTGCTCGGGATAATTTGTCCAATAACCGATCGTAGCCAAAAATTTATTATAAAATTTATCTTTATCTCAGTTGGGTTTCAAATCATGATATTACGTAAATCCACTAAATATTGTTATATATATATACACACACGAAAGAAAGTCATCAATTCAATTCTATAAAAATTTCACATTAATCATTAAAATAAATCAAAAAATCACGAAAGTCAAAATAGAAAATACTCATAAAAACTCATCTAAACTATCAATATTTTTAAGATTATTATTCTATTTGAAAAAAATCTTATAATATATCGCTTCAACCACTTTTAAATGCCTGATTAAAATAATTTTGATTAATGCTGAAGGAGTTTTGATCGGAAATATTTGAATTAAATTTGATTACAATTTATTGCAATTTTAGATAGAACTGGTATAATAATTGAAAATAAGAGTAAATTAAAATAATAATTTGCATGGAATTGGATTGAGTTGAGATCCAGACATGCTCAATTAAAAGGTTGGCAATTTGCAAAGAGGCCAACAGCCCAATTGGGCCAGTTGCCGAAGCAAGATGGACTTGCTCCCTTGGCCCAATTAGTTGGCAAGAGGAGAAGGAACCCTCAAGCACCATCTTTTCCTTCCCATAACGCTACTAAAATACATTAACAACCAAATTTTTATCCCACAAATGAAGTCGACTATAACACGATTCAAAATATAGCAAGCAAATTATCCAAATATTTAAGCATTAAACACGTTTAAGTTACTAAAAGAATCATTAAAATTTGAGTCATGCAACTGTACAATGCAGATACAACTGGTTTCTTCTTCAAAGATGCATACATTAAGATCAGCAATGATGCAATCATCAGTGTTCCAAAGGAAACATTGTTGAACTTGTTTCTGATAGCAATAAACATATGAAGTAATGCAGCTCCATAACTTTTTAAAAAAATAATGTTTATTTATTTGTCTTGATAGCTGTTTAATTTGATTAATGATCAGAAGGCCAAAAAGAGAGTTTGAGGTCAAGTAGTTACTCTATCACTTTCATGACTCCCTGGTATTAGAATAGGAGCAGCAGTATTATACACCTTTTTAAATATAAAAAATAAGTAAAAAATGGCTGGTCAATGTGAAGGTTTTGAATATGACATATAATTTCTTCTTTATGGTTAGAGTTTAAGAAAGTATATATAATTTCCTCTATGCTATACATATTTACTTATGTCATAAGAGATCTGTTCAAATATAATAAAGAAACTCAAGTTGTTACAAATCTCTATATGTTTTATCTCATGCAATATCAAATTTGAGGTTATATGTATTGCAACTTGATTATCATAATAGAGTTTTCTTGGTTGTATAAGGGCGTATCTTAGGTCGATCATCAAATATTTTACTCGAGCTCGCTCGTGTGTTGCCAAGGTTATAGTCTTATATACTCTTCATCTGCACTTAAACCTAATACTAGAATCTAGGGATTATGGGGAAATTGGCTTATTACTGACTCAGTATGATTGGTTGGGGAATGCTCTTGGGTTAATGATATTGGCTCAAGAGGAGGGTAGTTTCTCTTGAACAAGATTCTTCTGCAACTCAAGTTTAACCATTACAAATGTTTATCGACCGACCAACGAAAGAAAGATAGACACAAGAAGTAGTGTTCTGAAGAGCTTGAGGTAATAGGCTATGTGGTTGATGATTTTGGTGCAAGATTTAAGATCTAATCATTCATCAATTGGAGATCAATGGTGCAACAATTGAAATTCAGAATGCCATAGCACGAGCTGCTTGTAAACCAGTAGCTCTTGAATCGATTAGCATTGAGTAAGTTGACACCAAGAGTGCTCGCAAAGAGACTGCAGGGATGTATCAGTGATTAACAGTATGCATTCATGGAAAATAAGGGTGCAAATGACGATTTTATGTCAACCATAAACAAAAAAAGATTGAAACAACAAGTCTCACCTCTCAACCTAACACTAAAAGTACCTCTGGGAAGCTTTTATGTGTTAATGGGCAGCTTAACAACCACGAAGATCATTCATATTTCCCCTTAGTTTACTTTTTCCCTCCCTTTTTTCAAGATCGACAATGATATCTCAACTGCACATGACAAAAACACAAATCTGCACCATTCTTGAGCTTTCTATCTAGTAAGGGAACCAACATAATGTGCTTGCCCACCAAATCCCCAACCATCAATAAAGAAAGGATATCAAAAGCAAAGATGCAAAGCAAAAGCTATCCAACATCTAAACTTTCGCCAATCTCTCAGACCACTGTCCAAGAAGTATTTGTAGATGATCAGATTCAGAAGAACAGGTAATGGTGAGATTTTAGAAACACTAAGTATCAGTTGAATCAGATCAGTTCATAAAGTAGTGTTCTTAAACTGGTACTAGAACTGGAAGAAAGAACCAGGAATGGAAAGACCACCAAGTGAAGTATTTCGATTTGATCAAAACAATTCACGCTCGTATCCAAATTAATGAATAAATCAATGAGTTCAGAGAACAAGTTTGCAATCCGAAAACACGCCAGCAAATCAAATCACCAAGAACTTTTTTTTTCCTTCACAGTAGACGGTATGGAAACTGGTAGATGATTGCCTGATAAAGATGAGATTTTCCGTCGCCTTCACCGTCCAGCAGCGGCGGCGGCGCTCCTCACGGTCGCTGCTCCGGCAAGTATCCAAGGAGCTTCTCCGCCTTCATTGATGGAGAGAGTGAATGAGACTGGATTGAAGCTAAGAATGATTGGATTGGAATGGTGGCTAGTTTTGTTGAGAGATACCTTTTGCTTGGCACGGGAAGAGCCGGTCTGCGAGAGCGCCACCAGCGGCGGAATGGCGCCTTCTCGGGCAAGGAGACCCCGGTTGGTGGCGCTGTCAGCGCAGAGCTGGAGCAGAGCTTGCACGGCGAACTCCCGCCCGCGGGTCGGCCCTTCCTGCATGGCCTCCACCAGCACCGGCATTCCTCCGGTGTCCACGATCGCCTTCCTTCCTTCCGGTATCGTCGAGAGGCTCCCCAGCACCACCAGCGCTTTCTCCGCCATGCCCCCGCCGTGATCCCCCGTCAGCACCAGCAGCGGTGACACCGCCCCCGCCCTGACCGCTCGCTCCTTGTTACGCCTAGACGAGCACAACTTGTACAGCGTCGTTAGGGAGTCTTTTTTCCCCCGGCTCGTCCCGCCGACGAGGAGCGCCACGAGCGGCGGAATAGAGCCGGAGGCCCCGATCGTGACGCGGTTCTCCTCCTCCATCGATAGGCTGAGCAGCGCGCACGCCGCGTTCTGCTTTGCCACTGCCGTCCCCGTGCGCAAAACGTACACCAGCGGCTTGACGGCGGCCGCAGCCATAATCGGGCCCTGGTTCTCCTCCTTCAGGGATAGGTTCAGAAGCGCCGTGACCGCCGTCTCCTGCGTCTCCGGGTCCGTGCTCTTCAGAAGCGGTACCAGCAGCGGTATCGCCCCCGACGCCCCAATTAGCACTCGGAAATCGGACCGGTGCTTCGCCAGAAGTCGTATAGCTGCTGCCGCCGTACGCTTAGTATCCGTCGACGTTGAGACCAGTCCCTCCAAGCATGCCTTAACCGCCGGCTCCACGCTCTCGATAGACGCTTCCTCGATGTCGCCTATCTCCAGCATGAGCGTCTCGATGTCGCCGGTCAGGGAATCCACTGCGCTCGGCGCCGCCTTGTCAGAAGGCATCAACGCCAGCCGCCGGAGCTCCCCGGAGACGTCGCAGTCAAAACTAACATGGCGGGAGAAATCCCGCGAGAGGTCGAGCAGCTCGGTGGCCGACTCGCCCAAGGTCGGCGAAGAGTGAAACCGCAAGGAGGGCGCTTTGGCGAGCTCATGCAGCTGCAAGTCGACGACCGAGTCGGTCAGCTCACCGGACACGGTGGAGGAGCGCCGCGAGGCCGAGGGCGACACCGTCCGCGCAGACCGACCGAGGGAGCGATCGACCACGGAAGCGCAGTCGGCGAGCGACAGCATCTTTTACGATAATCCACCTAATCACGGAGACGATCAGAATCAATCCATGCGCCCGGCGACCAAGCGGCGGAGCGACCGACTCGACTAATTCCTTGGGCGAGGACTACGACGAGAGCCCCATGGCGGTGGTCTCGTCCTGCTTTTGCCGAAACAGGGGAGACGCCACGGCGCGACGGTGTGGGCGGGATGCGTGGATGAGCGACGCGTGGCGAGACGACGATATGGGGTCTGGATTGGCGGCGGATCGGGGTCATTCAGGGGGGTTATGAATTTGGGGTTTTGCATTTGTAGGGTTGGGTGTCGTTTAGGGTTATTAGTTTTGGGGTTTGGATTGGTAGGGTTGGGTGTGGTTTAGGGTTATTAATTTTGGGGTTTGGATTGGTAGGATTGGCTGTCGTGGACTACAGCTGGCATAAAGGACCGAGAGGTTTTGGTTGGATGGCTGGTGACGTGGTGTGGGCGTCTGCGTGATCAGTGAGGTCATAGTTTGGATTGCGATGGGCGGCGTTGCTAAAGATTGAAACTGCACCCCTTTCGAGATTGGATAGTTTTTGACGTCGCCGGGCTGTCCAAACTCAAAAAGCATAATGAAAATATGGTAAATATCAGAGTGTGGTCCTTTTCTAATGTGTATATAAACCCTATATATACATACACACTTAATTATATTAGATTTTTTTTTAAAAAAAATACATTTATGTAAATAGTGCATGACTATTAAATTTATTTTAATCAAAATTATTGTATGAGTTATATATTAAAATTTTAAAATTTAAACATAAGTACTAGGGAGTAAGTGATGTTAGTCAAAATTCCTAAATGATTATTTTAATACAGTCATTCAGTAATTTTAGTCAAAATTCCTAAATGATTATTTTAAAATATTTTGATTATTTTGAAAGTATAAATTTATATAGTAGTTTTGGTTAAATAAGTAAATAAAGTGACTGCCCTTTAGTCTTTCTTCATGATTCAAAAGTGTGAGACCATTTCGATATCATCTTTAAAAAGAGTGGGAAAATAACTCTAAGAAAATTCTTTCTTCTAAATTTATTACTTTCATTTCAAATTAACATGAATCAATATTATATTATATTATAACAATACTTTAATTCTTATTATACTAATGATATTGTAAGTACTTACATAACTATCACAATATAAACACTATATATTTTTATCAACATTGATCAATACTTACTACCATTGATTAAAATTAGTGGTTATAACTATACAATTATAGTAATTATAAAATCATAACAAATACAATTGTGTAATAATTATAGGATCCTAATTATTATAATTAAAACAGTTATAATAAATCATAAATATTACAACATCAAAAATAAAAATAATTTTGAAAAATAAAATATACAGTGATGAAATAAGACACTCTTTGTATTTTTATCCAATAAAATTCACTGTTGTACAAATCAATTTTGCCGAATTCATAGTAAAAAAAAAAAGAAGCTACACTTCTTAACATCATCAACAAATTTACACTATGAACGTTCATGGTTATTACTCCGATCTCCAATCCCAACTGACGCAATTGCTGCCACATTTGCCAGCACACGAGGCGATCGAGTTAAAAGCATCTGTATTACTACCATCAGCAGTTTTTTTTTTTCACTTTATATGCTACATATCATAAACATTTTAAGGATCTTTCTACATCAAGTATAATCAGATGAAGGTAGCTTTTTCCAAAAAGAAGAATATTTGTACAATTGCAATTCAATTCGGCTTCATTTTATGCCTTGGAATTAGAATCTCTTTTTTTTTTCTTTTCTTCAGATCAACTCCAAAGGAAGGTCCACGGTCCCCTCCCTGCTCCGATCCTGTGGATCAATTTTGAAGAAAAAGTTTCAGTAGTACAAGTAAATGCATGGACCATGCAGCCAGCTGAAGCTGAAAAGCAATGACATCTGAAGGCAAAATACGGAGCTGAGCTGCAAAATGATGACAAACACACAGATTGACCAGGAAACATGCAGTATCTCTAGGTGGTTCTGGTTTGGGTTGGTCATCTAACATACATTTCCTCCTTTGGAAGTTCAAATTTTTCTGAGATACTATCGAGCAGCGTTGTGGTGGGTTTGGTTTGGAAAAATGACTATTTTGTTCCTTATGAAGATGTACATTTCCTCCTTTGGAAGTTCAAAATTTTCTGAGATACTATCGAGCAGCGGTGTGGTGGGTTTGGTTTGCAAAAATGACTATTTTGTTCCTTATGAAGATGCTATCTGTTTGTTTAGTAAATATAAACTCGAATTACCAATTCCTATGAGATTGCTATTCTCTAATCATCCTTTGTTATCTATTCCATACTCCATGCCAGGGGATAACTATTCTATATAGATATTGAAGAATAAGCAGGCAATGCATGCCAGATATAGTGAGCGGAACAAGTGGACCAGACGAGCTGAGTAGGCTCAACGGACTGGATGAATCGGGCAAATTACATTGTCACTAAGCATTTCCTATCGATTCCATTTCATGAATCAAACCTAGCATAAGAAGCTTACGAGTGGATGTTTCTCCTCTCGTTTTTCACTCAATTCCTTACTGAAGAACTTGCAAGGTTGCAGCTTTTCAGATGAGAGGAAATTTTCCCACTGATGCAAAGTCGAACTTAGAAGTAGTGCATTTACCGAGCATGTTTCCTACTCAAGTTGAATGCTTCTTGTGCGTCAGAAACAAAAAATAGACAAATACATCATCAAAATTAAAAACCTTAATCTGCAATTGTGGCCAAAATGAGTGAATTTTCAATCCAAGATTTCTTCCCATAGGTTCAGATTCTAGGGGTTCTGAAATAGATTTCGATTTCATTTTTTTTCATAACTCGAACCAATTTATCTAGATTCCACCTTGACAGTCCTAATTTCACCCCTGTTAATATATCTACAAGCATGTGATAGTGTAAAGGTCTACAGTGAAAATTGAAATGTAAAAGACATTTAAAATAAAATAATAAGAGACTCAGTGTTACCTCCAGAAACCAGCAAACATTCGCAAACTCATGTAGATCGTTAGAGCTATCCAGATACCAGCGAAGCCATAACTAGAGGATAGGACAACCAGACAAGTAATGCTAACTATCGCCACCAAAATCTGAGATAAAGTATAGTCAGATGCTGGTGGAGCATGAAAGCTTTAGCATTTTATGGAATTCCTGAAGTTATTCACAATTTACCATGGAATATGCAGAGTATGCAAAATCTGACGCCCCATAATTGACACCATCAAAGACAAAGGCCAAAGCATTTATTGGCTGAGTTAGTGCCACATACTGGAAAGGAGAATAGCATACATTAAGCAGAAATTAGATTTCTCAAAAAAGATAGTTTACGAGACACTACAAGCAATATCTTAAGGCGAGGCAGACTAGTGAATGACGTTCAGGAAGCTGCCTCTAATATCCAAATCACAATATTTCTAACTGAAAATAGCATAACTATTCCAACAATGAGTTAATCAGATACCGGGATTCCAGTATGAATGAGTTGTAACACTTCAGCATCCTTTGTGAACAATCTTGATGCATACTGCAAACCAGTCCCGAGTATGATGCATAGGACAAGTCCTAGAACCATACCCCACTGCGAGTCACAATATAAATTACCTGTAGCATCTGAAGTATGAAGCGTGAGCATTGAGTTTTTAGAAAAATGTACCTGCAGTACACGTGATGCAGAAGATATTGCTCTCGTATGATCATTTCTAGCGAATGCGCTTGCGATTACTGCCTGCAAAAAGTTGATCCATCTCAGTACCCCATAATGAAAACTAGGAAGAGGCGTCAAGAAGTTACAAAATTGACATAGTCAAACAAGTTCTTAAGGAGAGTAGACAGGAAAATTGATGAGCTCAAGTGCTCGACTCAAATTAGACATGCATGTTTTGAAAAATGTCTTCAGCATCACTCAAGAGGATGGCTTCAGTCCAAATAGAGATAAATTGATCAATGCTACAGAATGCCACACAAATTAAATAGCAGGTATGTATAATGGCATTTGGAGAGAATTCTAGTGAGATTAGCATATAGGAAAAGCACAAACAGAACGAAACCTAGGTATGGATATAAATTACTACAACAGAGATTATTATGCATGATTACTAAATATCATACTCATCACTTCCAAATGTCACAATGCACGAAGCTCCTTGCACCCATCAATTTTCTGTGTTAATTGCTAAATAATGCAAAATGGCAACACTATTGTATTGCATCATTGGCAAAACTTAACAGAAAAAGGTTAACTTTCAGCCTACAAGTCTTTTTCAGTGAATCAAGTAGAAAATAAAAGAAACACAAAATGAACGTGAAAATAAGAAGAAGAAAAATGGAAGAATTAAATGTAAATGCAAAATACTTTCGCTCTGCTATGTAGTAATTTTGCATATATGTTAAAGTTGTTTCCTAACCTGCCCAGCAACAGCCAAACCATCAGCAAGAAGAGAACTTGCCAGCCAAATCTGCAAGCATATCTGGAATGCAGCCATGGGAACTGATCCTTCCCGTGCAGCCATTGAAGCTGCTAGTGTTACACAGAAAGTTGCTGCAATCACACGCAGAAGCAATAGAAAACCTGAAGAAGAAAAAAACAAAAATTTGTGTTGTAGCTCCAAAGACATCAATTGGGTAGAAAGCACCCAACAGATCCAATCCTTTGAGAACCAAGAGTAAGAAGCACTTATAGCATGCCTAAGAGGTTAAGGCTAAGTACTTGTGCAAATAGGAAGAGTAACTACTACTGAAAGTCAATTCTAAGAAGTGATTTCTTCTTTCTACAGAAGAGTAACAATAGCTGCCTTTGCAAAGTAACAAATTGAAGCAAAATAGTTGATTATGGCTCAAAAACACACAATCTACAAGTTGGTAAAAATCAGACATAAGTATACTGAATAGAGAATGGATAACTTTGACATTGAACACGTCAGTCGGATACATGGAACTACTTACCATTTTTAAGGAATCGACTAAATTGCAGATCTTTAATACCAGGAGGCAAGATATCAACTTGTCTTAGCAATCTCCATAAGAGTATTACTGCCATCAAGTATCTGCAGTACATAACAAAAGAAAAAAGGAATAATTATATTTGTATTCAACAGATACATGCAAATAAAAAGACAAACCAGATGTAGAAGACAAAATGTGTACATACTGAGAAATGACATGAGCAATTGCAGCACCACTAACACCTAATCGGAGAAAGAAAATAAAAATTGGATCCAAGAATATGTTGATTGCATCTCCAGCCACTGCATTAGGGAGAGAGAATATTCTTGGTACTTCATCCACAAAAATTAACAGTTGGAAAAGATCACAGCAATATGTTTCTTAGTGTTGGTGATATTTTGCCCAAAAGTTTCAAAAATTTGTAGATGAGGAGTACAAAAAATTTACCATGACTGCAACATGCAATAGAGAAAAAAAGGGACACATTTGCTAAGTTGGTGGAACATTATGTGCTATAGTACCAAGTACCAACTCGAAACAAATTTTTTGCTCAACTCTTATGGTAGCAAGACTCTAGAATATCTGTAAATCCATGTGCAAATTTTCAGCCATGGATATACAAACATGGGATTTTTTTTTATTTGATAGACAAAGAACAAGACAAGACTATATCCTACCCACATTCCATGCACCCTCTCATTTGTCCATCTTCCATCATCACACAGTGAATAAGAACATACGACCACTAGAGTTGTTGACAGACATGTAAATGGAAGGGAACTGTTAAAGAGGCTGATTTTGCAATTTTCTAGAGAAAGAAGAGCCCAGGCCATCCAATTTAAGTATTTAACCAATAGACACAGTTAAACATAGACTGCTAGATTCCAAATACATGCAAATACGATAAGATTAATCTCGAGTATCACGTGGAATAAACATGAACACAAAAGGCTGAAGACAATAAAAGCACATTAGAATTACATGCAAACTCCAAAATAGAAGAGAGAAAAAACTGCGAGAAGGAAGAAGATTTCAAATGGCACAACAATTCTTTCAAGTAATAAAAAGCAATCACTCAGAAATCCGTAAAAATAGACTCTCTGAGGACATTGACTATACCACCACCACCATCACGTCGCACTTCATTGACGCCCTTAGTATCACTGCAAACAACACAACATTGAGATCGACTACAGCATTGTTGTCTCTCCCTTCACTTTTCCCGTCAAGGAAAAAAAAACAACGACAAGTGAGAGCTGAAGGGTAGTTTTTACACCCTTCGGCATTTGGCATCAGGCAGTCCATGGGCAGTGCGTGGCTTGGGCAGTGCAACTCTTGGAGACCCAGCAGGAGCAAAGTGGGCAGATAACCTCACTGCCAACCAGGGTGTGTCCGGAATGGCAGTGGGCAGTGTGTGACATGTGCGTGGGCTGAGCAGTGGCAATGGATGGCACATACGGAACGGAGCAGAATGGGCAGAATAACCTCGCTAGCAGCTAGATCATCTGTGGCACATGCGTGGCTAGGCAAGCAGCAGAATGGGGCACATGCAGGAGGGACAAACCAGCAGAATAACCTCATTTGACAAGCTGCAGGGACTACCAAACGCGCAGCAGGGGAGACGGTTCACGGCTTGTGCGTTTCTTGTGATGTTTGCTTGTACGTTTCAATGTTTTCAAGCCATTGTAGGCTGAGTTGTGGTGTGTGT
>JBBUKS010000017.1:13107828-13137263 GCA_038050645.1 Hedychium gardnerianum
TATGAACACCTGTTGAGGTGGTCACCTGCACATCATTGATCAAAAAATATGTGATATGATCAGTGATCAAGATTATGCCACCTCAACAGGTGCACATGATTATACAGAGTAAGGTATGTAGGCTATCAAAGTCATATATATATATATATATATAAAAGAATCCATAAGAATTATATTTCCACCTCACTTTATTGTATATATATAAAAGAATCCATAAGAATTATATTTCCACACTTTATTACAATAACAATAAAAATCCCAAAGTTTGATCTTTATTCAGGCAGAAGAGAAATGGATAGATCGAACCATCAAAGTGCCAGTCCAATCCATTGGATGAAGCTGGATGTATCAATTGAAGAATTTGATCAACAAGATGAAGCTTGAGCTTGGTTGGCTTTCATCAGTCAAGCTTGGTTGGCTTTCATCAGTACAAGTTCTTCTGTCGTGACACCGATAATATCGTTTGCTTGCCCTAGGGTAACAGGACGAATCTTTCCATCGCTCTGCAAATGCAAACTTGTCATTTCATTTCATTACATAAATACATCATAAAGAGCAACAAAATAAAATAGTACTGGAGCAAAGGTGAAGTTATCATCTCGACGATCTCTTTAAGACAGCGTCATACTCTCTGGAAAAAAATAAATCACAGGGATATTTGTTTTTGCGCAACGGCCCTTTGTATGAAGAAGGTCAGCCATCCAACAAGACATTTTACACCCATTGAGAATTGATCCAAAATTTATTAGAGCAACCACTCATGCAGGTACCAACTGCGTCAACCCGTGGGGGCAACAAAATAAAATAGTATGTTCAATAAGAAGATAGACTATCCCTGCTATATTATCATTTATATTTAAATAATTTTTTATTCTATTTTATCGTTGTTAGATCTTCTTTTTCCTCATTTAACGTGCATATTTATCATAATTTCACGAACATTTATTGGTCGTCTAAGCATATATCCATACTATCTTAAATGTGTTTCTCGAAATTTTCCTTCAATAGACGCAAATTCAACTTTCTTCTTAATATTCTCATTTTTAATTTGTTCATTCTCGTATGTCCGCACATTCACCTTAACATCCTCATCTCTCACTCTCATCTTTTGCTCGTGTGCTCGAGTTATAGCCCAACATTCTACTCCATATAACATAACAGGTTTAACTCATATTTTATAAAACTTCCCTTTAAGTTTTAGATATATCTTACGATCACTGAGTTTTTCTTCAATAGATACAACTTCAACTTTCTTTCCAATGTTCTCATTTTTTATTTTTTCATTCTCGTATGACCGCACATTCACCTTAACATCCTCATACTCTCATCTTTTGATGTGTGGTCGAGTCATAGCCCAACATTCTACTCCCTATAACATAACAGGTCTAACTGACATCTTATAAAACTTCTTTTTAAGTTTTAGAGATATCTTACAATCACACATAACACCTAACACTTTCCTCTATTTTAATAATTCTGCTTGTATTTTATGTAAGACATCTCTCAATCTCTCCATCCTTGCAAAAAATAATCTTAAATACTTCTCTCGATTACAAGTAACTCGTCATTTCCTATCTTACAACAAAGAAATCTTGTTCTCCCACAAATTTGAATTCGATCCATTTTACTTTTACAATTCATCCAGGCAGTAAATGAACTTTCACAAACCAAAATCTATCTAGCATGAGGTAAAACTTGAAGTGAATTAGCTAAAAATGAAGCAGATGCAATCAAACTTACTCTTGTAACAATACCAAGTTTCTCCAACTTTCTGATTGCATCTTCAACTTCAAAATTGCAATTCAGCCCAAACTCTTCTGTAATAAGTTTCTCACAGTGATGATCAAGAGCCTATATTTGGATCATGAAAATTGTGAGGTTAAGAAAATACAAGGATAATAACAGAGAATGACAAACAAATTAATTCCATGCATTTTTAAATATTTTAGTAAAAGAAAGAAGTCATACATCTTCTGTCAATTCCCTTTCCCTCATTAGAATAAAGTAAGAAACTATCACCTCTTTGACCTGCACATTCAGATTTTGAAACTAAGTATTTCCCAAACTTCACTTGAACTTTGGTCCAACCGGATGTATTAATATAGAACCTACTTCTTGTTGGATCACATCATCACACAAATGCAGGAGTGTGGCTTTGCCAGTGTCAAGTTGTTTGTCAAACATTGATTTGGTGATTAAGTTTTGGTAAGTTGCTATGTCTTGTTGAAACCTGCATGCTTTCAAAAGATTAGCATAAGAAAATACATTATACTCAAAATATAACATGATCATGCCATATTCATGTTCCCATCAAGCATAACTTCTTTATCAAATCTGATGCAAAACAATATTCCTAAGAGACAAGTGAATATTGCACACTAAAATGGTAATGGTAAACAAAAGTTATTTTTATTTTTATTTTATAGGTAACAGTCAAAACCGCCTAGGTCGATCCCAAGCCTGGATGAAAAAGATCGAGGGTTGCGTTGGTTGCCAACCAACGTCAAACACAAGCGAATGTTCTAATCTATCAAACTATTGTGCTAATGCTAGATAGTTCCTCCGAAGGAATATGTTGCAGGATCCGACTACAATGTCTTGACAAGGACTGTTACATCTCCATGAGAACTTAGGTATAGTGTTAAATATGCAAAAGTTCTGACACCATCAGTTAGATAAGAACAAACATTATAGGAATACCGATTGTCTTGGATTTGAAACATAAGAACGCTCATTGATAAAGCAATGGATGTAGTAGATACGATGATTAAGAGAAGAATTAATATTTTTGTGTTTACAAGAGATTGTTGTACATAGAAGTAGTAGGAGTAGTTAGGAAAGGGAATAAAATTATAACTCTCAAGATAATGGTGGTGAAAGAAACTATTAATGTAATTAGCATATATGCATCTCAAGTATGATTAGATGTTAAATTTTGAGTTTGGGAAGACCTAAGGTAGTACAAAAAATGAGGAATATGATAGGGTGCTTATAATTTTGGAATAAGAAATGAAGAAAAAAAAAACTATATTGAATTTTGTAATAACATATGAATTTAGTCAGAAATGGAAGATTGTTGAAAAAAAAACTCACGTGAAGTAAATTTTAGCACAATAGCCAATGAGACCGAAAATGATAGTGAGGACAATGCGATTTTCAGCTTTTGGCATTTTAAAAGAGCCAATGAGAGTAATCTGAAACAGTATGTTCATTATTAGGTAACGGCAAAGGAGAAAGAAATTGAAAAGCCAGTCAAATTAAGTCATCAGGATTCAGAAACTTACAAGACCAAGCACCATCGTAATCAAGAAGTTGACCCAGTCCCAAGGAGTCAAGCTTGGGTTTTTCTTTTCAGGCTGCAAAACCAGTGATTCACACTTTATGAAAAAGGAGCATCAAAGTGTTGTTCAATAAGTTGTGTACTTATAGGAATTTGAATTTAGAAGTCTCACTAAAACTAGTTCCAAATCAGCCATGGGAATATTTCTGAAATGTTTTACATAGATTCCTCGATCTATCTTGTCATTTGTGCTCGCCCGCCTGCAAGGTTGTGTGTTTTAAGTAGTATCGAAGAAATGGATCCAAATCCAGAATCTCCAACTTCCATGACTTCTCGAAGAGAACTTAAATGTAGAATAGATACCTGTAAATGACAATTATTCTTTTAAAAGTTGGTTCTTGGATTTCAATCTTGCCTAGTAGGTCTTGGGTTCTGCAGAAAACAAAATGCAGATTGATTATGAGATCATATACTGTCCAAAACTAGTTCTAGGATATCAGACCAAATTTTATCAAAATTTACTTGGGAAAGATAGTTGACCTGAACTCCATGTTTTCAATCCTTTTTCGTTTAAAGAGCTCCTTTGAATTATCAATAATTCTAGTTGTTTCCTCTGTATCTTTTCTCGATATATTGCTTGAACTTTTTGAGATGAACCTCTCGAGCCTGAAATCATACAACTCACCCAAATGCAAATGGCCTTGTGAAAGTAATGGATTCAATTTACCATGTTTGAAATAAAAATTTACCTAGTAGCCCTCAGAAATCTAGTCCAAATACGAGTTATAATCATATTCAATTTCTCCATGAAAAAGTAACCAGTTGTATGATCAGTTCCTACTCCTCGATGAAAAATAATGTACTTCCAAAACAAGAGAGACCAAGATAAGAAAGATGTTAACAATTAAAAGATAAATCATTATGCTATTTTAAAGTTCAATGAATTAATCAACATTGGTGAAAAAATAAAATGCCATGCTTCTATATTAGTTAACAGAAACATATTTGCAAAAAGTCATATATATATATGAGCAAAGATTTAGATACTATTTCATATCACACATTTGACAAAGAGGAAAATACAGGATTGTTTTGGTGTTTTGCAACAACTTTGATGACAATGAGCATGGATCACGTTGGGTACATAACAATCCTCCAATTCGAATCCAAATCCAGATTTATGAAAAAAAAATTCAAAATCAAAATTTTGAAGAAAAGTAGGGTGGTTTGGATTATAGGGGTCTTCAGGTTTAAGGCCTTTATTCAAGTTTATGGGATTTTCAAGTCTTTTTGATTTTTGGATTTTATATTTGCAAGGTTATGTAAAAGTTTAGTAATTTTATATCTAGATAAAATAAAATCATATATTTGGGTTCATTTATTATTATTTTGATCTCCTATGCTACTTTATTAATAATAATTAGAGAGTATACTAATTGCAATTTTATGTACAATGCACTAATAGATTATCTAACCCCTAACCCAAACCCAAAAGAGAGTTCCACAGCTTTTTAACGCCTCAAGTAAATTAGCTTTAGGTTTATGTACTAAAGCAATACTAAATGAGTAAAATCCATTTGTACGGTTTTAATACATTGTAAAGTGTGTGAAGTATCTTGTACGATACAATGTAATATTTTCATTAAATTGACTATCTAGTTGCAAACGTTGTATCCATTGTAATATTTAGTAATTTATTAGTTTTAAATTATAATTAAAATTATTTGTAGTTGCCATACACATATTTAGAATTTAACAAGCTAATTGGATGAATATAGATTAAAACATATTTGAATTCATCTCATCACACTTGGGAGTATGTCGATGCATTAGAAGTGTCGACACCCAACATCTCTAAGTATTAGGTGTAAAAAATTTAAGAACAATGGTGTTAAGCTCATAAATCCACACTTGTGTGGATATTGAACTCGAGGTACAAGTACGTAGATTTTCTCATATAGAACATATAATAGTGCCAAAATTTGAAATTCATGAACTTTTAGATTGATATAGTTGAAATATTGGGTAAAAAAAACTGCAAAGCAGAATATTTTAGGAGTTGACTATACCTTTTCAGAAAAATTAGGAAGCTTTTCACGAGGATGTTTCTGAAAATACCTTGGAAAAAGCTTGTTATCCAACTACATTACCAAGAAACAACCAAATTAAGCTAACATGCAAGTTCACAAGGTTCAAACATTGAGAGAAATTGATAATCATATAAACCTTAGACTCATCTACTTCAATTGGTAAATTTAAGAGATAGTGCTCCGAGAGTGCAACTTCAATTTCTTCATCAGTTGCTAGTTTGAAGTTGCTCTTTTCCATAACCTGTTTCAATCAGAGAAGAAATAATGTGATTGCTACGAAGATAGAGATTGACTGCAGATGGTTACTTCTTTGGTTTCCTAATTTAGTTAAAAGATTAAGAGGATTGAGCAACAAGAAAAAAAAAAAGATTAGTGCCAATGGACGATGTCAACCAGGGTTTTGTTAGACAATCTATCATCAAAGATATAATAGGTTTATATGTAATAGTAATCAAGGCAAGCGAAATATGATTATAGGATTAGATTTCATTTAAGTTAATCTAGGTATATTTTGAAATTTACCAAGCATCTGCATGGCATAGAACCAAACAATACCATTTCAGTAGAAAACTAAACTCTAGTATGCAACAATACATTAAACCTTTATATTTGCGATAGGCAACAATTCTAAAAGAGCATATGATTTCCTTCCTTATCAAAAAGGAGTATAATCTTTTTTGGGGTCTTGAAACACAAGGTGTACACATTGAATGTATGACTTTCTAGGGGAGCAATAAGATTAAACTGCTCATGATAGTACCGATATGCAAAATTGATTCGTCCGATATTGGTGGAAAGTATACCAGATCTAACTTGTTTACCACTATACCAAGCAATTACTGGTGTTTCCTATCAATTTATGATCCCCTACTCCATTCTCAACATTTTACCTACTACAAAGTGATTGTTGAATTTCTGAAAGTTAACAAAGAAATTTCTGAAGCATCCTAATTGTTCCCTGGTTGTTGCTGAAGCATCCTAATGTTCCCATTATTGAAATGTCTGAAAGTTAGAAATTGGCAAACCTTGAAAAAGTGTTCCAGAAAGTTTAGCTCCAGAGTGTCTATTTTTTCACTGGATAATTTCCTCTGTTCCAGTCGTTGGTCACCATCAATAGGATCAAACAGAAGATAAAGTTGCTGCAAATACAATGTGGTAAAAAAAAATAGAATGCTGAATTAAATGTTTCACTAGACAGAGGAATTAGTTCATGTTCGTGCATACAACCATCATTTCAGTTTGTTCCTACATGATTGTACTAAATATTCTGAAGATAAATGACTTATTTTACAAGTAGGTATATGCCTACAATTATGAATAAGTTTAACAAGAATGACTAATGCATTAAATTTGTTTATTTATTTATTTATAAATGTTATGACAAATATGAATCAATTCTACCATCATTTTTTCAAACTCCATAAGGTACCAAGCACGAATAGTGTATTCAATCCTCTTGCACAGCTTATGAAACTCTGCTGGATCCTCTTCCACAACTTGTTCAGGTCCTGAATATGGTGGCAAATTCATTGGAATTAAATTTAAAAATTAACACCAATTCAATGTAATAAACCCAACAGGAAGCTACTGAAAATAAATCTAAAAAACAATCGTCAAAGAGAAAATAGAATCAGGCAAATAAAGATCGAAAACCCTAGAACGAGAGATAAATGCTTACTAATTAGCTTTGTGAGAGCCGTGATGAGATCAGCCTTGGGCACCGGAATGACGGACTCTTGCTCCACCCTTATCACATCCTCAACCTTCGCCTTTCCCTTTCCCTTCCCGTTGCCCTTCCCTTTCGCCATCAGCGTCCGCCACAGGAGGAGACGATTGATGAGGCAGGCAGAGAAGGGAGAAGTAAGGAAGCATTTTATGCTGAAGGGAGGCAGATCGAGGTTGCGTGCGATGAGAGTACTGGCGGGGAATTAATGGTAGGATTCAAAGTGGGAAGGAGGAAGCTTTGGAGGTTGGTTCGATGGTGGCTTCAAGCTTCTACTCTTTCTCCTTTCTCTCTTCGGAGGAAAGCATATATTTGGTGCTTTGGAGCAGATGAAGCTCCTGATCGATGAACCAGAGTAGAAAAGAAGGTTCACGAGCGTTACGGCGGCTTTATTCACTCGAATATATAATAATTCTTTTTTAATTTCTTATTTTGGCATCGAAGACGGTTTAGTTGATAGAAATATTTTCTTACTTTGCATTTCTATTTGAGTCGATTACGAAGCTGACTATTGTCGGAGAAATTGCTAAATTAAAATTTAACTTTAATTTATCCGTTAAATGAACTAAATAGATAATTTTAAATTATGAACGGAACTGATTCGGCTGAGTTTTTACGATGGTCAGTATAGAGAGGAAAGTAGAGTGTTAAGTTTCAGTCGAGATATCATCTGATTACTAATTAGCTATTTATTCGGGTCGCCAAGTGCTAAGTTATCTTTTTGAATGAATTATCGAGTATTAATAGATTATACTTATTAAATAAAAATGTATAAAATATTAAAATTATATATATATATATATATTATTATTATTGTGTAAATTTTTTCATGATTTATTTGTTTCAGATAGGGAAAAATCATTTTGAAAGCACCGTCGAGATAATATTGGAAAACGATTTCACTCTACTATCAATATATGTAGCTCGATCAGAAGATTAAATTAGATTAAATTGGATTGAATTAGATTTTGGATGAAGGATGCATCCCATAACGACGAACGCTGCATGTGGAGCAGCGTGCGTCATCACGAAGATTCTTGGTCGATTTCTTTTGCTAAATTATTACATGTTATGCATGCAAGTTGATGCACCTACGTATGGCTAGAACTCCACTGGCATGGGTCGGGGCATTATTTTCTCTTTTTTATCAATCTCGTATCAAAGCAAAGTCACTCGCAAACCATTACCCGAGACAAGGTGTTTAGTGCAGATCCTCTCATGATAAATAAATATTTAGAAATTTAAAATTCAATTATAAAATATTATAATTTTTTTTCTCGACTGATAATAAATTTTAGAATGTTGATTATTAGGATGAATTTATATATATATATATATTTTTTTAATTTATTTAAATGATCAATAAAATTTTGTATGAGATTAAATTGATTATCTAAAAAATAATAAGATTTAAAATTTAAATACCTAATATAAATTTTAAAAAATCACTCATGTTCCCGCGCGGAGATTGTTAGAGGATAGGTCATCGGTGAGCTGGAGATTCGTTGATTTAATCATCGTTGAGCGGAGTGATCCTGCCGGTCTTCCGAGGTCTTATGGCCGATCAAAGGGGTTCGTTTATGGAGCAGCGAGCGAATAAAATCCTTCTGTTCTCTTTGGTCGGGAATCTGCACAGATCACAGAAAGAGAGACGGAGGATTAAAGGAGAGCTCCAGGCGAGAGGCCTGGAGATCCCACTTCGACGCTCAAGTCAGGTCTAATCGTGAAGAGGTATTGAAACAGTAAGTAAAAGTGTTTTAGGTTAGGAAAAAATCTCCCCTCCGCAGTGACTCCCATTTTTTTATATATTCCTCCGAAATGTGTACGACCAACATTAATGATGCGTACTATTGAGGCATAGGTGAGCATGTTCTGGTCCAAAAATATCATCGTTCCTCGTACTTCATGGGAGTGCCTGGGGTAAAGTTGGGAGTGTTATGATCGTACTATTGAGGGGTGTTCTAGTCATACCGTTGAGGGGTGTTCTGGCCGTACTATTGAGGGGTGTTATGATCGTACAGATGGTGTTAGAGTCAACCCTTATAGTCAGGCCAAAACCAATGATAAGATCATTCCAGTCAGTTATATTATATATCCGACCGAAAACATACTTCAACCGACTGGGCTTCATAGAGCGCATCCGGTCGGTCAGCATAATATATACCCGACCGAGAACATACTTCAACCGATCGGGCTTCATAGGGCCTTCCGATCGGTTAGAATAATATATATCCGACCGGGAACATACTTCAACTGATCGAGGTTTGTAGAACACAACTGGTCAGATTATAGACATGATCAGAAACATACTTCAACCGACCGGGATTCATAGGGCGCATCTGGTTGGTTAGTATAATATACCCCGACTTGATACCTTGGTTCCGGTCTGCAATGTTGATTGACTTTTTTCGACCGGGGTGATGATAACTAGGCCCGGCCGGCTATATAACACGCGTCCACCCGAAAGTTAAGAGGCCCCAACTGGGTTCAGCTAATCTTGACATTGACTATATACCACGTGACACCTGTCCATACTATCAGGGGGCTTAGACTTAACCACCCATATCACAAGCCCTCCCTTTGAGTCTGGTCGAAGGAGGTATGACCGACTGACCGGACAACTTTGTGTTGGGTGTCTTGATCCGATCGGAGCTTGGCAAGCTCCTCCTACCGGGCGATGGTAGCGTGCCTCAGGAAATGAGCTTCATAAATGCTATTTAACGCGGGGGTGCTTAAGTCGATGCCCGCAGATCCAACGGCTGAGGATCTAGGGCCGCGGCTATATAAGGTCTCTGCCGGAAGAGGTTTTGGCTGTTTGTTTTTGCCTTTGCCCCCGTCTAGTAGCCTCTGATCCCTCCGCTCGATGTTTGCGCTTCCCGACCCAATAAGTTGCCCCCGCTCGATGTAGGGTCCCTGGGTCTTAGGTTAGTTTAAGGTTTTTTGTAGGTCGGGCGTCCTCTCCTTAGGTTATGGCCGAAACATCGACTTCTGGTCCTTGTACGGCTCGATGAAGTCTACATTCACTTCCTCCGACCTGGAGGAGATTAGAGTACAATACGGGACTCCGATCGGCTATAGGCTAACAATTCCCTGCCAAGACCAATGAGCCCACAGACCGCTGGCCGAAAGCGTGACATTTTTCCTCGGTCAGTTGCAGGTCGGCCTTCATTTTCCCCTACCCCCTTTCTTTGAGTCAGTGTCCAGTTACTTCGGTATCCCCCTGAATCAACTGACCCCTAATGGCTACCGGCAGCTCTGTGCGTCGTACATAGTCTTTAGGGTATACAATATTCCACTCGAGGGTGAGTCGTTCCATTTCTTTTTTTACCCGAAAATGGGGGAAGAAGGGACTTTCTTCTTTCAGTCCCCGGCTGGGTATTATTTCTTAGACGAGTTGCCAACCTCCAACAGGGGATGGAAGGATAAATTTGTCTACATGTCCTCTCCAACCGGCTTCGAGTGGGCGTCTGAGTGGACCGTGGTCTTGCCGAATGCTCCCCGACCCACTTCTTCCTTTAGGGAGGCGCACTCTAGGGCGGGCGGCATTCTTGCCGACCTGAGATTCGACGCCCGGGCGTTGTTGCAGGAGGGATTACTCTACGCGATCGAGCTGAGCCCGGTCGCAACCCCACTGCCTGCCTCTTTCGGTGGGCTATTTTATGGTTATAGTCTCATTTATATCTAACTAAGGATTTTTTTTGTGTTTCCTGCAGGTCAGACAATGTGGAAAGCGGCGGCTGTTCAATCAGGGAGGCTTTCCCTGGGCGAGCTGGAAGAGCGCGACATAGAGGTAGCCATTCGACTGGCCCTTCCGCCGACCGAGCTACTGAAGAGCACCCACCGTGGTCGGGCGACACCAGATTGTTGGGTTCTACGCCGATCTGTATTTCTCCCGTGGCTCGGACGGGACGCTCGGCGGGCGAGCGACGATCGGTTGAACTCCCTTCCCCGACCTCAGTCGAGACCCCCATCGAGGTCTCTTTGATTGGGGAGGGCAGCGGCCGGCGTGGACCCATCATTCCCGCCAAAGTATAGTTGGATGGGCGGGCAGTGGCTGCTTGATAGTTGTCCCAGAAGCGTATTCAGAACTGCTCCGACAAACAGATGCTGGACTTCCTGGCATCTAACATGGGGGCGGTAAGTTTCTGACCGACTTTATTTATTTATTTTCCGACCTTAGTATTGACACTCGCCTCGCAGGCGTGGTGCGGGAGGGCGGAAGTTATTGCCCGAGGCTATCGACTCTTGCGGGCGAACCAAGGGCTGCAGTCTCGGGTATCCGAGCTAGAAAATCAAGAGGGCCTCTCGAGTGAGGAAGTTCGGGCAAAAGTGGAGCAGCTTCGAGCTGATCTACAAATCCAAGCCACCTGCCTGACCCACCTTGAGGGGGCAAAGCAGGCCGTGGACTCTCAATTGAAGGAGTCGCGGGGACAACAGGCTTCTCTCGAGGAGGAGCTCGTCCGGGCATGGTGGGCACAAAGGGAGGCCCAGGCTCAATTGGAGGCGGCGAAGTCCGAGCTGGCCTCCCGTAACAAGTCGTTGGAGAAGCTGAAGGGCGCCCATCTGTGGATTATCTACTGGATCATTTGTGGCACATGCGTGGCTAGGCAAGATGGATGGGCCGAATGGGAAGAATAACCTCGCTAGCAGCTGGATCATCTGTGGCACATGCGTGGCTAGGCAAGCAGCAGAATGGGGCACACGTAGGAGGGACAAACTAGCAGAATAACCTCATTTGACAAGATGCAGGGACTACCAAACGCGCAGCTGGGGAGATGGTTCGCGGCTTGTGCATTTCTTGTGATGTTTGCTTGTATGTTTCAATGTTTTCAAGCCATTGTAGACTGAGTTGTGGTGTGTGTGGTTGTTGTGATTGTGTAAGGGTCATCCCATGATGTATGTGTGTCTTTGATGTGGATAGGCCATGGTTGGGCCATTTGATGGTTTGTTTGTGATGTGGTGCCGGCCATGAAGAGCGAGCAGTAGTAGTGATGCAGGCAAGTATTTTGTTTGATGTATTCTTTTGGCACAGTAATATATTTACCAATTTTCAGTGAAGGGTAGTTTTTACATTTTAACTGTTTTTAGCACTCCCGTATGATTTTGGCAGGCGGGTTTTGGAACAAATCGATTCCATGGAGCGAATTGAGTCTCCCTTCTTGCAGCAACAGCTTTCCAAGAAAACATCAGATAGGGAAGACAGTGCAGTACCTTCCCTATCACAGCACCCTTCCTCTAAAGTGAACAGAGCCTTAGAAATCACAAGCCCTAGGCAAATGGTGGATGAGAAGTGCAGGACTTGCATGTGCATCTTCTTCCTTTGTTTTTCTTCCTCTTCCTCCTCCCTTCCTCCCCCTGAATATCAGCTCCGGTTAAGAATACTGGCATGCAACTGTAAGGTACAAGGATCACAACTGATTCTGATACCACTATTTTTAAGCTTGTCTCAAATCTTCTCCGCCTTTCCACCAAAACCCCTAACAAATATTAATGAAGTTTCATTTTTATGTTCAAGTAATGCTCAAACTCATGGTTACCTGTGTTAATCTTCTTCAGAATAATATCACCTCCAGAAGGATGCCAAGAACAAAATAATATTATCAATATGATTAACTCTCTAACAAAACATCATACTCCTGTTAGGTATATGACACTGACTGTTACTCATAGAACACATTAACTGAATCAGAATTGCCACCGACATAATTCATCAGCACCATGGTTAAGTAAAAGACAACATATACATTCTAACAAGAAGATGATTTCACTACATTAACAAAGTACAAACTCTCAATTAATACAAGACAATCATTCAATGACAGCTATAGAAAATACCCTCAAAAGCCACAAGGAAAACACATCTCAACTACATGTATAAAAAAATTAATCGGATACACATATTTCTAGCATGAAGAAGGAAGCCTGCTGCATCCCATGACTGGTCATGATTTGGAGCCTACATTTGCCTCCCAATTTTTCATTTAAAAATATTTTTCTGGAAATCAATGAAATTCTAACACAAAAAAGATACACTTAATTTGAGGCATACATAACACCAACAAAGTGTATGGTTATAGTCCCATGTATACGGGAGCATTTGTGCAAGAGTGCAACAACCAAATAGACCTATAAATACATTTGGCAGATAATATCAATGATTTCATTAAAGGTCTCAAGACAAAATGATGAACCATATCTTTGAGAAACAATAGCATTCTAAAAATTAAAAACTAGGCAACCAATCTTGCATACAAACTAACAATAAATCTTCCAAAGAAGTATTCAAAAAGATGTTTTCAATAAACATAAAACATCCTTAGAAGCATAATATTGGAGAAAGAAAATAATTATCTAAATAAAAATTAAAAGGGATAGGAAACAAGGACCACAAAAGGCAGATAAATTGTAAAGATAAAACAATGGCCCTGAAAAAGATAAGTAGAAGATTAAGGTCAGCAGCAAACAAGAAGTAAATTTCAGCTTTAGAGGTATAGCTAAGCCCTTATACTGACATAATGCAGGGCAACACTTAAAAAAAGAACACTCCAAATTAAACATGGTACAACATTGGTTGGACATTTACAGTTATAATTTATCTCACCAGTTGCATATAGAGGAGTTTTTGTATCCTTAAATCCACGAAATACTCCTTGCATGGCCAAAGACAGGAGAACGGCAGGAGCACCAAGTGACCGCAATGTCAAGTATTGGAATGCTGGTGTCATCATAGGAGAATCCTGTTGATAAACATACCCAGTTATTGTATAGCAACAATTCACGCAAAACATGGAAATTGATACTTCAAAAAGGATTGCATCTAATTTGCCAGCTACAACTAGATATTAGGAATCGAGAAAGAAGTAGAGTTACCTGGCACTTAAGAAGCAAATTTACAGGAGTTCTGCAAGGCCTTAACAAAGGATGACTCTAAAGACAAGAAAAATATATTGCACCTATTACCTTGGTTCTCATCCTTCGCATGTAAATCATTTACAAATTTACCTAATTTGCCACTCTCTCAATCCTCCTCCCACACACACACACATGCATGTGCATACATGCACATCCTTTATTAGTCTCAACAACTCACCTAAGACATATTACGCATGCCATTGAAATACATGAATTTGCTGTCTAGCAGTAATAAAAACAACCATAATGCTTATATAATCACCAAATTCCAAGTTGTTAAGACACTTTATAGTTTATACTACTTAAACAATGTTTTCAGCAAGGCTGCCATGCCATGGTTTGCAATAGCAAAACTTGACAGAACAATGGACGAGTAATTAAGCTGGCCAAAACAAAGGAAAATTTAAGATCAAAACAGAATTATAAAGGAGATGTGTAGTCATACATTTTTCACACCCATATAATTCAAAATGGGCTTTGCTCCCAAAACTAGGAACAGGGTTTGCAGAAGACCAAGTATCCCTCCAATTATTAATGCTGAAGAGGCTGAAGGAATACGTTTTCGATGACCAAATGCAACTGTGTCAGTATCAGAGAATGAGGATGAGGCTTGCAGTTGCTCATCATGACCTGTGGAAAAGGTGATTGAGTATGCACCAATCCAAGTGGAACTCACACCTAATGTTGTATCCTAGATGTCTTGTTTTTTTACTTTGTGAAAAAAGATCAATAATTACAAAATATCAAACATTAGGAATTGCATACCATTGTGAGATATCAGTTCCTTCATTTCACTATCTTCAGACAAAAACTCATTGTGCTCCACATTTTCAAGATCAGCACTTGATAATTTGCTTGCAGCATCCTCCTCAGCAACAAAGGATGTTGTGACACTAACAACAGGAAAGATAGCAATTTTTGATGCTTGATTAAACACTGCAATAGCCACACCTACAGCTGCAAGTTCAGTTGGACCTGTAATAAATAATAGCATTGATTAAAGCGTTAGCTTAACAATATTAATATCCTGAGAAAAATGACCAACTTGATGCAACATTGCATGCATGCATTCATGAAATGAAAAAATTATCCAAACAAAAACTCGCTAAGATGGTGAAGGTGAATCTAAGTGTGGAGGGATGGGGTTGATCCCCAGTTTGAGCATATCTTTGTGCACATTGTGATTTTTATTTTTTAGTAATGTATTCCTTGTGAACCCAAAAGACAGTTTAGCAGAAAAAATAATGAACAAAAGAGAGACAATAAAAAGAGTTTCAAAATATTACTGTGGCCCATGAGTCTCGATGATTTCTTAAGACATGAATAAAAAATTCATCCATCTTATTATACTGAAACTCCTAGGTAGTTTGTCGTTCTATTAGTTTCTCTTCATAATCACTCATGAGATCAAGAATGCTGTTGAAATTCAAAATCATATCCTTTCACTGCCCTAATGTGAAGACAATAACCTGTTGTGTTGGGTTATATGGATCAAGTTTGTTCAAAGTTCAAACCCAAAACAGATGATTTAGCTGAAGTGAAAGGTCAGAGCATAAATGATCATCATGGGTAATGAAGGATGTTGCCTTCGTGCATGCTATATATACTCAGCATCAATGTCCATATATTAAGAAATTGTCATAGTTAAGTTAGCAATTTGGCAGGAGAGAACGTTGGACTGCATAATGTAATCCTGGAAGGCATGCAGCCATTTTGGTGAAAATCCCCGCTGAATAATAAGACCAACCTTGGCAACTACCAATATAATGGAAGAAATTTGCATGTGTTAGCAAATTTTGATAGCTCTAAAATTACTGGTGTATATACATTAGGAAGGAAACATGGCTGTGAGATTTTCCAGGACCTCCACAGGCCACAGCTCAGTACTAAAGGAATAGGAAGTAGGCATTTCCCTGCGGGTCTTCAATTGATCTTGTACTCAGATGCAGTGGCTAGTACTCTTTAAATAGGAAATCAAGGAACATTTTTACTCATTTCAACCAGACAAAAAAAAAAAAATCTTGCAAACTATGACAACAGTAATGCGCATAAATCTAAACGCAAAGAGTGAGCCATGACGCAAACAGACGTTCAGAGCAGACTATACCTATGTGTCCAATAAAGGCGGTATCAATGAGAGAAGCAACGGGATCAGCCATCAGCGCAAGGGCTGCCGGTAAGGCAATGCTCATAATCTCCACTCCGAGCTCATCCAATTTAAACACGCGCCTGCGCCACAAAATTCAAGTTAAGAAGAGGAAAACGTAATAAAGCCCTCACTTTTAGATTCACGTCGACGTTTTAAAGGAAATCACCAAATCATGAACCTCATACCCGGCATCCTTGAAGAAAATTCGAAGAGGAGAAGACATCATCGATGTAGTGGCCGAGTGCAGAAGACTAGTATCCAAAGATGCCATTTTTTTTATAGAGAAACAACCGATCCAAGCCACAATATCTCCCCCATGGGAGCCAGAAAGAAAGGGCTCCCAAATACCTCCCTTCCGCGATCTGCACCTCAAATTTCTCGTCGAGAAGACCCGGTGGCGGAGAAGATAACGATGAAGTCAAATGTTGAGCATTAAAAAATCGCAAACCAAAGATGAGATACACCCCAGAAAAGAGAAAGAGAGCAGAAGGCCTGCACCAGGTGAGACCTCGTCTTCCTTCTCCTGGAAGAGTCAAAATCTCTTCAACTTCCTGGGGTAGTGGTCAGTGGATGAGTGCCAGAAACATCAAGAATCGCGTGTTCTCCTTTTATAAAAGCTTGGAAATTACGTGCTCCATTTATTTTCTTTATATTAAAATTTTACTTTAAAAAATAATAATAATTTATACTTTTTTTACATAAAGTAGGAATATTCGTTATGAAAAAGGCGCAATAATAGTTTAGTTTTTAAAGATATCCTTGGATGAGTTTTCTAATAACTTTTATTCTTATATAGGCATAATTAAAAAATAATAAAGATATATATATTTTCACTTTTTAAATATATAAGTATGTTTTTATAAGACAACACACTACTAGTTTTTGTGTAAAGTTTTTAGAGCCTTAAAATAATATATATTTTAATTAAAATATAATTGTGATTAATATTAAATAATATAAAAAAACCAATTATTATATGACTAATGAGGTGTGAAATATTGGGCAATTATTATTTGGTGCTTACCATTTATTAGTTTTTTTTGATAATTTAAATATTTGTATTTAGATTCAATTAATTTTGGAAGTGAATTATCTAGTTCGCTCCTCATTTGATAGTCAATATTTCTTTATCCTATTAAAAAAAAAATTTATAATGAATTCGTTGAGATTTAAATCGTGAATATTTAGATAATCAATGACTTGCTGCACCATGCCCTATAGAAGGAATCGACTAATCAATAGGATTAGTTAGAAATTTAATTCTACAAAAGAAATAAAAAAAAAAGAGTAGGTTTGTCAATTGTCATCAATTTATCGATTCATTCAGTTCAATTTATAAAACATGAACCCAGTATCGGCCCAATATATCATACCGGCCCATTATATTATATCGGCCCAAATATATCGTCCCTGTCGAAACAGAATCTGGTGCCTGCGAAAATCCCGCTGTTCAATTCCAATTCCCGCTTCAAAATTACCAAAACGAAGCTTCCCGCGGAAACGAAACTCCACCCGCCTTTTCCCCTATATATCCAACATGTCCGGTCTGATGCCGCAATCCAATCTCTCTCTCTCCTCTCTCTGTTTAGCAATGGAGAATCGGTCTCGCCCTTCTTCCTTCTTCGGCGATCTGCGTTCCAGAGAGCTAAATGGCTTCAGAGGTAGTCCTTTTTAATCCTAAATGCTGCTGGATCTCCAGTCTCTTTCACTTTCTGATCGCAATCTATTTCCCCCTTTTGTAGTTCGTAAAAGGCCGCATCTCGGGGACCTTACGTCGGATGCCAGCGGAGCTGGCGCAGGAGTGCTCGCCATCGAGCACGATGGCGAGCCCTCGCCTCCCACATCCGTCTCCTTCTGCAAGGTAGAGTCTTTTAATCAAAACTTTTCCTCTATTTGATGATTTGAAATCGTTCGCCTAATGCTAAAATGATTCGCGATCCATAAAAAAATATATGCTTCTCGGTGATTTGTTTGGGCAGAGTAGTAGAAATCCCCACCTCCTTGCGGTGTCTGATGAAGAGGGATACATCAGCTTCTATGACACGCGCCGCAGCTTGCCGTCCTATTCATCTTGCTGGGAAGGGGCAGGTATACGCTATTCTTCTGCATGATACTTCTCTAATCGAAGGCTAAAATCCTTATTTCCTAAACTTTGAGCTAGGGTTTTCGACGAAGTTGGCTCTTCTAGATGCGTAAACATTTTGCTGTTTAACATTGCAGGACAAGCTAGGGTTTGCAATTGGGTTGCCCATAGCAATGCTATATTTGACATATGCTGGAACAAGGTACATTTCCTTGACATTTGTTATTCCCAGATACATGCATCGGTACCCATACGTTTGGTCCAAGCGCTTCCAGTATCTGTTCTTTAGATATCTGTAAATTATTTCGAAGAGTTTATCCAAGTGATCTCTATGTATCTGCTGCAGGAAGATAATCAGATTTTAACTGCTTCCGGTGATCAACATGTAAGTAGGAAGACAAACTGTACTAGCCCTTGAATACCTGCTTGATATGTATTTTCTTTGTTCATTCATGACAATCATTAAAATTTCAATTCTATTGAATTAGATCAAGATTTGGAATGCTGAAAATAGAACATGCACTGGGAGCTTGGCAGGGCATACAGGCAGTGTTAAAGCAGTTTGCTCTCACTCATCAAATCCTGGTAGACACTTGTGCTACTTAGACTATGAGGTCGTTTTGGTTATTAACCTTATATTGAGTATCTTGAGCAATCAAGTGTCAATCTTTTATTTGCAGACCTTGTTGTTTCTGGTTCAAGAGACGGATCTTTTGCTCTTTGGGATCTAAGATGCAGTTTTAGTTCCACAAATTGCTTTGGGGAAACATGTTTATCGTATGAAAATCAACCTTATAATCCTATAATTGGCTTTTTTCCACTTATTGTAGTCTTTCAATTCAATGGTGATTTACCTTTAAAATCTTGTTTAGGCCTATTTTGCTTGTCAATGATGCCCATGCACTCACTCGAAGAAAGAGGGGTCGGCGAGGAAAGGTGTTCATTATTCTATTGTCATTTGTGATAGTAATATATTTTTTCTTCTTGTAATTCTATCGTAATTCCTTATTTGATATGTAGGCTGATTCTAAGAGCATCACTTCAGTTCTTTATCTCAAAGATGGGATCTCCATTGCCACAGCTGGAGCAGTAAACAGGTTTGAAAATATATTTCAAATTTTATTATAAATGATATAATTCATTCTACAACAGAGAACACTGGAAAGTAACAACAGTTTTTCTTTCCTCTTAATCAGTGTTGTGAAGTTCTGGGATACACGCAATCTGAAAACATCTATAATTCAAACTTGCCCTGCTGCAGAGCCATCAATAAAATCAGTAAGTGTAGTGATACTACAAAATGGAAAAATTGAAGGGAAAGAATGAAACATAGTGCTCTACATAAACCTATTGGTGTGTTCTTATATATATATATATATATATATATATGTTGCAATGTGCCTTTTATCATTTGATAAGTAATTTCTATCTGAGCCAGAGGACTTGCCCTCTGGTCTTATCAAATAGCATTAAAACAAACCAGTATGTTCTTTTATGCACAATTTTTTTTTTCTCAAAAATGATATATACTTTTTTTTTTTTTGCATATATAAGGAAAAGATTCAACATGGAATTACTAGCCTTTCTCAAGATTCCTATGGTGTTTCGCTGGCAGCTTCCTGCAGGGATAACAGGTGCTAAAAGCTACATCACTTAAATTCAACAACTTTTATTCACCCAAAACACTGAAATAGTTTGTCAATGGCTATCAGGATTTATTTATATGATGTGCTGAAACTTGATAGAGGTCCCATGAAGATTTTTTCTGGAAGTAAAATTGGGTCATTCTATGTGAAGGTAAGAAAACTCTGCACATACTCTCTAAAATCTTTTTTAGCTAGGTTTTGTTAATTTATTAATGATCAATCCTGTCATGTGGGTGCAGTCTGTTATTAGCCCTGATGGTGCTCACATTCTTGGGGGTTCTAGTGACGATAATGCTTACATATGGCAGGTACTCAATTCATTTGTACCAATTATTTTTTCTTTGAGGGGAAAGATCTCACATTTATCCTCTCAGCATCCAACATTTTCCTATGTTTTTGTTTAAGGTGAGGAGACCAGAAATTGCACCAACTATCCTGAAAGGTCATCAAAGAGAAGTTACTTCTGTGGATTGGTGAGTTAAAAAAAATGCAATAACTTTTTTTTACTGTTCTTATTACTTGATTTAATCTCCTCAATTCTCAAATACCTGAATGCTCTTCCTCTTCAGGTGCTCATCAGAACTTGGAAAAGTAGCCACTTCTTCAGATGACTTTATGGTAAGCTTGTCAGGTTTTCAGCAGGCTACAATGAGCAAGCCAAACTAGAGTTTTCTAACCATGTCATATTCCTCAGGTGCGTGTCTGGAAAATGAAAAAGGATGGCTTCTTAAATACAAGATCTCCAGCAGCAATTAGGAAGCGGATAATTGCTCCTTCAGTTGAGCCCAGAAGGCTGATATTAGATGAGCCTCCTACATGTTCAGCTTCTATGGAAGATAATTTCCAAGCTATGGAAGCAACAGTACATGAGCCATCCTCGCCTGCTCAATGCAAAGTTGTTGAGTTCAGAACACCTGAATCAGGAAGAAAGAGAAGTGCTTCATTTCTTATGGATGGAAAAGAGATGCAGGAAAGTCTTGAAGCTAGTTCTGATAGCCCTTCTTCTGTTTTGAGTCCTCCTCCCTCTACTAAAAGGAGAACTATCCTGGATTATTATCATTCTGTTTGAAAGGAGGCATTCTTTTTCTCCACTGCTCTGTTAGGAGTTCTTGTACAGCAAGAATAGTGCCACAGATTGTAGATTTGCCTTGAGACTGTTTTGTTTTGTTACTCTAATCAAATGCCTGTTTGATACAAGAGATACATCTGCTCAGTTTTGACAAGAGAATTGTTCTTAATGATAATTTTGGAATATGATTTTTTTGGTGTAAACATGTTCCTTTTTAATCATTCTTTCCATTTCAATTACTTAACTGAATTTTTATGCATCGTCTCCATATCAGTGACTCATTATAATTAACTCATGTTTGTCTTAGCCATTTGAAGTTGGCTGTTTAGATCTATTGCAATTAATTTTTAAATGATTTCATGTCATAATTATCAATAAGATGATTCTCATTTCCCTTCAAAATTGATTCTACTTTCCAAACTGATTTTCAGTGCTCTTATCTGACATTTAAAGTGTGTGGTTTTTGTGAATTCTTGAACCTTTTTAGAAGCATTTGATACATAATTGCTAACTCCAAATAATTGCAATGTTTTTTTTTCCAACAATATCCATCTCATTATACATCATAATCTCTTCATTGCACAATTTTTACTATCCGTCATTCTCTATTCTTGATTTTTTTTTTATCATTTAAAATTTTTTATCCTACCCAAATGTACTTTATTTTATTAAAGTATTAAAATAATTGTTCACTCCTTTCAAATAGTTTAATGGTGATTTTAATGTGTTCGCCTGAATTATCAAGTCCAAAATTTTCATTATCTCCTTCACAATCATCCTTGAAAATTATGAAGGTTTGTTATCTTATATTGCTTCTATAACTACCAACTTTAGTAAGGTTAATGAGTTTTGGGGCTCTTGAACATATTTTTTCTGAATTACTCTTGAATATATTTTTTAAAAACGAACTGTTAATATGAATGGTGAAGAGAATGATGCTTTACATTTTTTTTTGACATGATCATGAATCAATGATGATCTAAACTATTCTTGGCCAGGCTATGATTTCATCTCGTATCAGGGTTGACCTAGCATGAATGAAATAAGTAGTTTTTGTTCAAACAATAGACCTCTAATTAAAATGTAGAAATACTGCCCCGGATCAATGGTACAATGATTAGATCCTCAAATAGATAATTAAGAGATCTAAAGTCCGACGTTACTTGACCTAGTTAATATTTTTTTTTAGTATGTAAAAATACTAATGGAACAAATCTATAAATTGTAAGATTCATGTT
The DNA here is from genome assembly GCA_038050645.1 of Hedychium gardnerianum. Classification (NCBI taxonomy): domain Eukaryota; kingdom Viridiplantae; phylum Streptophyta; class Magnoliopsida; order Zingiberales; family Zingiberaceae; genus Hedychium; species Hedychium gardnerianum. Next base: position 13,130,019 of record JBBUKS010000017.1, read on the forward strand.
ACACTTTGTATAAGGTTACAAGTTGTATCTCTTCTCACTCTAAACTTGTGAAAATGCAGCATCTTTTTTGCACATCACATCATATTTCACAAGTGGCAAATATTTACAATCACATACCTCATAATGAATCACTTTACTACATCAATGAAACCAAAAAATTCTAAATCAGACTGAAGCAACTAGGAAGACGAATATCGTAAAACAAACTAATGGATTTGAAATTTGAAGTGCAGAGATTTGGCCCATTCACTTCTCACTTTTTGGAAGCAAAAGACCCATCTTTCATCAGTTTTGCACTTAGGCTGTTGAACCTCTCCCTTGAGTACTGCCGTGAAGCTTTCCTCCAATCTGTACCTGCCTTCATCATTGCGGCAAACTCTTCGTAACTTATTTTCCCATCCTGAGATTTGGGGAAAAGGAAAACTTTAATAAGAGGAATGTTTTCCAATCTACAATCCAGCTAGAAAAGTTTGTGAATTTCAACGCCTATCCCACAAGAAAACCAGAAAGAGTCCTTTTATATCTTTTATTTTTTCTGATGCCTAAGAATATTTCAAAAACAGTATACTGGTATCATGCCTGAATTTGTAACACTCTACGAGAGGGTGCTTTATAGTAGGGATAGGAGCCGAAACAGAAAGGTATGAAAATTTATATCTAACATAACTGTTGGTAACTGACCTTGTCTGTGTCTACATCACGAATAATGGCGTTGATAACTTCTTCGTGATTCAAACCTAAGTCATCAGACAAGCAACTTTTGAGCTCTTCAATTTCAATGTACCCACTCTTATTTTTATCGAAGTATCCAAAAGCTCTCTGCAGGTGCTCATTGTTTCCAATCTTTCTGAGGTGAATGGAGACAGCAACAAACTCTCCGTAGTCCAGGAAACCATTTCCGTCGGCATCAGCCTGTCATGAGGAAGGCAAATAAGTCCATAGAAGAAAAAGTATTTTTCATGTAATAGACTTGCATTTTTTGGTAACTACCAACTTGTAGTTGCTTGCTGTTCATTCTCTCTTAATTCATTGTTAAAGTAATCAAGAAAACTAAGATGATCACAATCATGAAGTCACATGTCATCTCGTGAGATCCAAATGAAACAAGATACTCATGCATCAAAAGTATAAAGAAGCCTGAACTTAGCCCCAACTTTTCGTAGGATACTTATGGCATAGTCAGTGGGGTAATGGGGTGGTTTGGAGATTTCCTTTTCTATTTTTAGTCTGCTCTAACTAAGATATTAAGTTTTGCCAGCTGAATTTGTCAGCGCCCCCTCTTTGGATCTTGTTTGGCCAGCAACTCTTGATGAATTCCTTGATGGATCTAGTAGATTTGGTGGGCAGGATAGCTAATGAAGGGGAGGAGTTGAATTAGGAGTAGGAACCAGGTGGATTATTTTCTATAAGGTCAGTATTTCCTCGATGGCCTATCTGGTGTGGAACTCTTATTTCGTTAACAAAGTCAAAATGATGATTTGGCTCCTCCTGCATAATGAGTGAGGGTGCCAGCTAACTGCAACCTCGGTTCTATATAGTCCATATATGCGTCAACCTTGGCTCGATTTACTCTATACATGGAGAATGAGGGTGCTGGCCAGCCGCATGACTTTGACAATTAGGAAGTTAACCTTGCTTCTAACCACCAGGAGTCCTTGTTCTTGGGTTGTGGCTTAAGTTTGTGCCTAGTTTTTTGTGTTTGTTATCCCTTGTCATCGCATAATTGTGTAATGCCTATTCTCTAATGGAAATGGTGTGATTGCCATAACCCACAGTCATTTTTTTATTAAAAAAAATAGAAGATTGCATCTTCAGCAAGAACTTACTGCTTCCAATAATGCTTTGACATCTGAATCAGCAACCTGGTGTCCGAGCTTGCGCAAACCATATTTTAACTCATCAAAATTTATCTGCCCTTTTTTGTTGATATCCATATTCTCAAACATTTCCTTTATGTCGGCAATCTCTTCCACAGACAAGTGTTCAGCAATCACCTGCAGTAATGCAGTTTTAGAATGAACATAATAATACTAGGTGTGTCTTGGAATATAAGGGCAGGATGGAATTTACTGAAAAATATGTGGATATATATAATCAACTGGACAAATGTCAAGTATTGACACAGAAAGAACCTTTCATGAAAGAAAATATTCTTACCCTAAGAGCTTTCTTTTTAAATTTATTCAGCACCGAAAATTGCTGGAGTCTTGATCGAACAGTTTCACCAAGATTTACATTGGGTGCCTTATTGGCATTCTGCAGCCAAGGGTGATCTGTAATGTGAATCATGAGGGTAATTTTGAGAATACAGAAGATCCGTGCAGTATTAAGGCAAAGGTATCAGCAGATATTGCAATATACTGATAAAACAATGTTCAGGAGGAACAGAGAATCGATTTGAACAACAAGCTTGAGAAAAAGACAACCATAGGACTAACAGAACTATTGGTTTTCTGAAAAGTGAAAACCAAATCAAATTAATTTTACTCTACATTGTAGGAAGCACAACGAAATATTAGTTTCAAAAGTATTATTTTGTGTTTTAAAAATGTAGAATATTTAATTTAGTAGAGCATGAATTCAACTGCAACTAGTCAGTTAAAAGTCACAAGATATAGCAATAGATTGGAAATTAAGACTTACCAAGCACTTGTTGAGCTGTCAAACGTGTCTTAGGATTTGGGTCAAGCATCCGCCTCACAAGGTCTTTAGCATTAGCAGAAACCTTCGGCCATGGTTCTCTTTTAAAATCAATGACACAGCGAATGATTGCCTGTGCAATGCCTTGTTCCGTTTCTGCACAATCATTATACATTAAAGTAAGAGATGCTTCATGGAAAATCTTACAGATTATGGAGAATTCATCAATAATAATAATAACAATAATAATAAATGGAAGCATCTACCAAACTAAAAAGTACAGTGTTCCACTAACAAAATCTACCTGCCCAAAACGGTGGTACACCACAAAGCAAAATGTAAAGTATCACTCCTGCACTCCAGACATCAATTTCTGGGCCATAATTTCGTTTTAAGACCTCCGGGGCCATGTAGTAAGGACTGCCAACTATCTCGTCGAAGCGTTGACCTTCCAACAAAAAGATAATTAGAATAATTAGCTTACTAATGCAATAGGGATGAGTAAATGCTAATTTATTTACAACCCTGGAAAATGAATCAGTTGCAGCTCAGGGGTTTAATGATTTAAATTTAGAACTGGAAGCCAAGATGGTATAAAAAGTCATCATATCAAACTGTAAATTACCTGGGCTAAAAAATATAGATAACCCGAAATCAATTGCTTTTAAAGGGGCATTTTCCTTTTTGTTTCCAAACAAGAAATTCTCAGGCTTGAGGTCTCGGTGAATCACTCTTTGCTTGTGGCAATTCTGCAGTGACATGGAATGGCATAAGTAAATTGCAGACTGAAAACAGACTGCAGCAACATTGCAATTCAAGTCATTTATTAAAGTACACAGCATAATCAAGTCACAATTCCAAATCCAGCTTGAACAGACAGAATAACATTTAACTTGACCAAAGAAAATTAATATAAGTTTTGATTTAATCTCATACAAAGAGTAGGACTAATTAGTAACATAATTACTGCAAAAAGGAGGGAATCGAAGTGTACTATGAATTCTTCAAAACATACATCTGAACAATAAGTTAACAAATCAAATGTACTCTTCTCTTACTTTATAAATGCTCGAATGAACTACACTGTTCACTCCAATATTTTTCAGAAAAGAAAAAAAAATGGACAGAGACGAAGCCATGTAATACAACATTAAGTAACTTAACACATCTTAAATTGGTCTGCCAACAGATTAAGTAAATCCAATGTAATAATGAAAGCTTTTGGCAAGAGATGCTCACTATGTAAAGTGATCTAAATGATAATGGTTCAGAAATCAGAGAAGGCAGCTTTTTAACATATATTAATTTATTTTAAAACTTTTAACACAATTCTTGAAACTTTTAAATACACATAATTCTTGAAAGAAGACGATTGATCTCCATGCATTAGCTAATCATTAGATTCTGCAAGGAGTAGTACCTGAACCACTTCAATAATAGTCTTGATGACCATGGCAGCAGCCCGCTCGGTGAAGTGGCCCTTCGCAACAATCCGATCAAACAATTCGCCTCCTTCACAGAGCTCCATGACGATGTGCACGGCATCGGAATCCTCATAGGTATCCTTGAGCTTCACTATATTGGGGTGCTCCTGTAAATGCTTCATGATCTCGACCTCCCTCCGCACGTCCTCTATATCGACCGCTGTCAGCAGCTTCTTCTTGGAGATGGATTTGCAGGCGAAATGCTCCCCTGTCTGCCTGTCTGTGCATAGGTAGGTCACGCCGAACTCCCCACGACCGAGCTCTCGGCCGAGGTCGTACCGGCTCTTGATGTCACGGCCGGTTGGGTGCTTGAGGACTTCAAGGCCGGGTCTGTGTTGGGATTCTCGATTGGGATTGATCGCGTAAGGGTTCGGCTTCTTTCTCTGAACGTCGCTAGTGCCGTCCAAAACGGTGGGGGCGGCGCAACAATTACCCATAGGATTTTACAGAGATTTCAACAAAGATCAAACCTTTTGTCTTCCTCAGACTAATCCAATAAGATCGACTCCTTTTCCCTAAAACAAGACAATCACACAAAGGGTGGCAAAAGCTAAAAAAAAATCAAATCTTTTCGCGCAAGTTACCACAAACTTCCCAAAATTCGAAATTTTCTGGAAGATCAAAGCTACTGCTCCCTTTCAAAACCCTACTCCTCAACCCTTTGGTTACCTCCAAATCGGAACTCGGAACTCGGAACTCGTAACTTGCTCCTCCCACTCGCTTGTTCTGTATGATTGCATCTACTCCTTGCAATAAAAACTGGGCAAAAGAAGCGCTTTACTGGAGGCAGACGCGTGCAAGAAAGTACCAGGAAGCCGTGATTTGATCCCCGGGTTCTAAAAATCATGGGTCAGAGGGGAAAATAAGGAGGCACTAGTCGGGAATGGATCCCAACTTGGAAGGCAAGGAAGAAAGAGGAAGGAAGGGAGGTGGAATCCGCCATGGCGCCGGTCAAAAATTCTCCGCTGCGTTCTTCCGCTTTCGCCGACGAATGTGAAAAGAATCCGGCGCATACGTCCAATTCCCTTTGTCGGACAAACCAAAATAAATAAATAAAATATTTAGTGCAAGAACACTCACTGCTGAAATTATGTTTTGCCCCTCGTACTTTTATGGATTTACTTTGGCCTACCCTGACTTGGTCAAGTCAAGCATGCTGAAACTAGTAGTTCTACGGTGTTCCTTATTTGATTAAACACCCGAAATCTAGCTCATTCTAAAAAAAAAAATTAATTAAATCGAATAACAATGAATTTAAGATGATCAATTTAATTTCATGAAATTTTTTTACTGATCATAGAATAAATACAAATCAAATAACCCATCTTAGTTTATAATACAAATCAAATTATATATTTTATTTTTTAAATTATTTTTATCATAGCCAATACTCCCAGCAAAACAAATACAAATCATATTTGTATTTCAATTGTTTAATATATATATAGCGACACATAATTCGTTATAAATTCAGAGTCAACACAACCTCTATTTTTTTTTAATAGGAATCAAATTCTCTCTTAATTATTCCTTGTTTTACTATTACATTAGCAATGAATTTATAGTACAATGATAAAATATTTAAATTATCATCTCTGTATTCATGATTCAATTTTCAATTATAACATATTTATAAAAAAAAATCTTTTAAATAAGACGCGTAATTAAAAAATATTTGACTTTTGGATCGTCGAGTGCTTTCCGATTTATCCTAGTAGCAGATGGAAAAAAATTCATTAGATCGAGTCATCCCCGGATTAACTGGGTATATTATTTTTTTATTTTACTATTACATCACATCCAGAGTATCTTAATTTTTTTTAAAAAAATAATCTAGATATTCAATTGTTCAAATTGATTAATTATAAAAGTAATCGATTCGATCCTATAAATTTTTTTTACTAACCATCGGGATAATCGAGAAATGCTCATGGTGCGACATCTAACAATCAATGTTTTTAGGTCTTACTGGAAAAAAATTACTTTTACAATGTCATAATTGAGAATCGCACCTTATATACTTGATTGATATTCATAAAAATTGTTTGACAATCCTATCACCCTAAGCATATATGACTTTTGACCCAAAGATATACGTAGCTTTTGGAATTAATCAAAAGGTGTAGATAATTACCAAAAGACGCATGAATTTTTCTGATCGTTCACATTCTACTCCTGTGCCAAATCTAACTTTTCTTTCTCTTTTATCTTTCCTCTTTCTTATGTATGCAATCTCTCTTCTCTCTATTGTATGCATGCAATAATTATTGGACAAAAATTAATATTGTAGCAGATATAATTTCATAATTGTTACAACTTAAATGTCACATAGTCATAGTAGCTACGAAAACGTAGCTACTACAATGTGAATATTTAATCCTAAACTTTAAGATGTCATAATTTTTTTCTCGATTTGAACCATAAGACACATAATATATCAAATTAAAGTTCGTTCAAATATCTTCAACTTGACATATTGTACATCACATGATTCAACTCGAATCAAAATTTATGGTCTCTCAAAATTTACCCAATATACACATTGTAGCAGCTACGAAATCCTTGCTGCTACAACTATTAGTTCAATTTTAAAAGGTCATAATTTTTTATTCGAGTTGAATCACGAGATGCATAATATATCAAATCGAAACTTGTTTAGAAATCTTCGATTTGATCTATTGTGCATCTCATACTTCAATCCGAGGCAAAAGTTATGACCTCTCAAAGTTTATCCAACATACACGTTATAGCAGCTACGAAACCGTAGTTGCTACAATTGTGTGGTCCTGGTCTCCGAGAAATTAGGCTCATGTTGTAGCTACTACGATTTCATTGTTGCTACAATGTATAAAATTGAATATTTCTAAACAAGCTTCGATTTGATATATTTTATGTCCCGTAATTTAATCCGAGTCAAAAAAATTATAATCTTTTAAAATTTAGAATTTAAATTTATATTATAATAATTATAATTTTATAATTACTACAGTTGCGTTGCATCTGAATCGCATAAATAGGAGAGAGAAAAGAAGGGGGAAAAAAGGAAAAATTAATTTGATAGAGAGGTTCAAACGGGACTAAAAAAATTGGTGCGTCTTTGATAATTAACAAAGTGTGATGC
>JBBUKS010000017.1:13137363-13149249 GCA_038050645.1 Hedychium gardnerianum
CAATGGATTCTCCTTTGTAATTTATAGCTATTTTCCAAAATCAAGTTTCTAGACCGGGTAATACTTCTTTCACTATCCTAGGCTTATCTTCTAACGTGTAGGTTACAAAATCTAATCCTAAGTACTTTTTTACCACGACACACACATGTTCTTAAAAGCAATATCATGGATTCTTTTATTGTGACCACTCTTCTCTCATTTACATTGAAAGGTATCCCTTATGTATTAGTCATTGTTCGGGCTAGTTAGACTAGTTCTCGTGATTTATCTCCTCTGTATTGGTCCTGGAACGAATTGGCGGAGGTGATGAGGGCGAGCGTTTCGCCTGTTGCCACAATTTACATTGAAAGGTATATTCTTTGATTCGATAATTATCCTTCGTATACATTGGGAATTCATGATTATGGAAAAAAACAAATTAATATACATTATTATTTTATTTTTAATTGACATTAAATATTTAAATTTCTGATTCAACTAATTCTAAAGATGATTGACTCGGTTTCATAAAAAATTTCATCGACCACTTGATAAATTTGAGAAAAAATTTCACAATATATCATAGTTGAATTTCGAATTTTAGATATCTGATTTATTATTGAAAGACTTAATCATAATATCCTACCTTGAAAGCAATATACACTTCTATTATTTGCATAACTAATGAATAAGTCCAATCTTGATGCCCAGTTTTGATCTATTGGATTTAGGTTAATTTGACCATAGAACCTGCATATCTGAGATGTTTGTAGGAAGACTGATGTCTTTTCCACAGTTCATCAGGACTTTTGTCTCTATTATTGTTAGGTATCTTATTTAGAATGTATTTGGCGAAGAGAATCACTTATCTCCATATGTTTTGAGGCAACCTCGTAGCAAATATTGGCTATTAATTTTTCATTCAGTTAAAAATTAATTATAGGACAATTTACACACGAAATTGATCGTCCATGTTGCTACTCAATTTCACCGGTTAGAAAAACTAATTTCGGTAGCTAAAGCAGCTAGATGCACAAAGAATATTAGTAAATCTTACCACAGATTTTCGTTTCACCCCTTTAATTTATCCTATTTCTCAAAATTCAACTAAGTCTAGAAATATTTCACCATAAATCTTCCCATGCAACGCGTATTTGGACGTATGGATACCATGTTAGGGTAGAAAAACTTGCCCTATGGAGAACTCGGGAGATCCAATTGGGTAGAAAACTCAAAATTGAATTTGGAGAGGAGAGCTCTTTATTTTTGATCAAAATATCCTCCACCTTGAATTTGATTTCTTTGAACTGTAATGAAACAAATTATGAAATTAAACGACTAAATTTTTTAAAATTTTAAAAACTATAATGTAAATACCTATTTAGTTTATAAATTAATACATTACAAAATAAAATAATCTTAGTCAGACATATTATCCGGTGAAATCACTACACTAGTTGAGATAATTCATTTTTAAAATAAAACATAATTGCTATGCATTAGTTTATATTATTAAATAGAAAATAATTTATTTTTATCTTAATTTTCATTCATTTAAGTTGTTCCACTAAATAGAATGCAATGGGTTAATTTTATTTATTTTAAATTAAAATTTTTATTTAGATTAAATAATTTAATTTAATTAATCTTTAATCAGTCAACCTATTCAACCAAACCGTTTCCCCGTCTGAAATTATTATTTTAAATATTAGAGAACATTATTTTATAGTTAAATGGATATTTATGGTTTAAAAGGTGATCAAATTATTTTCATAAATACCCTTGCACTACATCATATTAGATGTAAGTATCGAGAAGGACCAACTTTTTAAATCCTTTAAAATATAAGGTCTAGTTTGAATATATTTTTCTAATTATCTCCCTCTTTTACTCTCAAGTCTCAGCGAGGTTCGCAGCTCAAACTTGTACGCACGGAATCGATCCCTCTTCCTACGATCCGATCTTTACTCGATTCAAACATTTCTACGGGGAATCGATCCGTCGACGAAACGTCCAAGCGATCGCGATCGTCATCCGTTCGGTCCGTCGCCACCGCCGCCTCCTTCTCAGTCGTTTTCTGCGCTGAGATTGGCGGTGGTTCATTCGGGAGGATCAGAGAAGCTTTGTTGAAGTTGAAGGGTTCCTTGAGTCGGTGTAGGAAGGTAGGGAGCGAGGGAGGATGGCGTCGGAGAAGGTGGCTCGTACTTCGGCGCCCGCAGCCCGGCGAGATCCCTACGAGGTGCTTTGCGTGTCGAGAGATTCGTCCGATCAGGAGATCAAAACAGCCTACCGGAAGCTTGCTCTCAAGTGAGCCCTCTTCTCCTCTGTTCCTTTCGTAACTGCATCTCCCAGTCAATAATCTTATACGCTGTTTCGGTTTCATGACCTTATCTAGTTGTTCTCCTTGCTTTTCTTGTACATGGGTGCTTAAATAAAGTGGGTGCTTTTTTGTCTTAAAATTGGGAGAAGTCTTCTGCCTGTTTGCTAAAAGTGCAGAGTATTTATGAAATCTACTCTATGTGGAGTCTTCAACTTCGTGTCTAAGAAATGTATGGTTACTTGACTGAGGCCTGGCCTGGCTGCGGGCTCTTCTCGAGTCGACAGTGGCCTTGCAGTTAGGCGAGGCTGCAACCAGGTGATGCTGAGGCCAGGGGAGGCCGCTGTGACCTCGTGAAGGCCTTGCGGCTATGCAAGGCCACTGCGACCTTGTGGAGGTCTCGCGGCTAGTTGAGGCTACGAGAGGCCTCATGGGTTGGTGAGACCGCTGTGACCTCGCAGAAAGCTCACCACTGACATCGTTTGGTTGATCATCGGGTTGTTTGGAATTGTTGGAGTTTTGGTGAAAGGAAGGAATGAAATTGGTTCCGACGCAATCCACCACCGTGTTGGTGCTGAAGCGTTTTAGTGCTTGTCGGCGGACGGAATGGTAAATTCCGCTTGCGTCGGGCCGACATTACACGACACCTTAAGCCTTGCTGCTAACATATTGTTGTCAAGGCCTTGAATTTGCAAGAACAAAAGAAAAGAAATTTGAATTTACATGTTGTGCCTACACCCCCTGCAAATGCACAACAATCTCACCAAAGCTTTGTGAAATGTCTAAATGGTATTAATAAAGTGCAATACTAACATTAGATAGTCTAGAACAGACTCAATATCTTTATAATTGAGTCACTCACAGACTTAGTATTGAGTCACTCCCATACTTAGTAACACCTGTAAATCCACTTGTTTCAAAAGTGAGTAGGCAAGAAAAGCTTCTATCACTTCTTTAAATAAGTGCTCAGGCTCAAATGTTAGAGTGACGAGTGCACCAACATTTTTCTCATGCTTATTATCAATGTGTAAAGCAATCTTATAAATGCGCATGGGAGCTCCATTTTTATGCTTGCTGTTTGACTTAATTTGTGTAGATGGAAGGGCAGGATAGTGGCAATGCAGTAACAAAATTAAACCCTTAAATTACAAATAAAAGTAGGATAAAATTGATGAAACATGGGATAATTATGTCAAAGAGAACCTCAAACAGAGATTAATCAGAGGGAACTTTTGTTAACTGAAAAGATCAGGAAATATATTAAGATCACAACACTTTTGTAGACTGTGCTCCCTTTAAGATAGGAAAGAAATACCATTAATTGGGAATGGCGAAGACAATAATCCCATAAACTCCTATCAAATCAAAAGATATTCTCTAAATTAACTAGTACCAAAAATTACTTAACACCCCAAAATAAAGACAATTACCAACATTGTCATTTCCTTAAAAGCTATTCCTCCTAGAGATGTGTTTTTACCAAGATAATCTTTTAAAAATCCAAAACTTAAAAATATAATTTCCTTATTTGCATCTAGTTGTTTGCTTGCTCGTCTACCCCCACAAACAAATTATCATCATTTAAAGGAGTTGTTGAGTTAACAACAATTTTGGCATCCAGATCAATGTCTGCAAAAGCTTTTGTAAAGGTCCTAGTTGCAGTGTCTTTTCTCTGAATGGTAGCCATTTCATCATACGTTTCAGTCTTTTTGTTAAGATTTTTTTTTCATTACTAGATGTGCTTGTCAACATAATTTAATATGATGCTGAATGCCATTCATTCCTGCAAATAAGCAAGGATAAGACAATATACCATCTAAAATATTGAGTTGTTCAAATCATAATTGATATGAAATAAATAATAAGCTGTAAATGGATCTTATAGTCACTTCTTCATTGTAGACATCTTTGTCTGTAGTGATCTTTTTAAGTCCAAAACTATTCTGTGATCAGAGTTGACATGAATGCCCACTCCATTTGGAATGTTCTAAGGTGATTCTCAATGTGTTCAGGTGAAAAATTAACACATGACATTTCACTTATCTCCTTAGCTACTAAAACTTGACAGAGGCTTGTTACCAGCCTTAAAAATTGATGTAAGCTTGATACCTTTTATTGGTTCCAACTAACATCTTAATGCAATATATAAGTTTGGTTTATTTTGAAGTACCAACTTTTAAATTTTAGAGTTATTTTAAGTTTTGTTTAAAATTTTATTATACTTGTTGGGAATAAGTTAGTCTTTTATTAGGTGATTTGGTCTTTATTATTTGGTTTATAAAAAGGGTTTGAATCCCATGTAATTGATATTCTTCGATTTTATGAAAATTTCCTCTTTGTGAGATTCTTTATGTGAGATTGTTCCTAGTGCTACATCACACATTACTCCATTTTTCCTTGCATTCCACCTCATGCTGGAGGAAGAAGATGCCCCCCTCATGCATTTTTAGATGAAGAGCATCTTGTGAAGAGACCTGGTTCTGGTGGTTCAAAGCATTACATATTCCGGTCAGCCGGCAAAACTAGATGTTTTATCCGATTTGATCTACAAAGAATGGTTTATAAACCATGATCCAAGACTAACTGGTTAAATGGAAACTCTAATCTGAGTTAGAAATCTTTTTGCATTCTTGTAGTCATCTACATATACTTTGTAAAGCCCAAACCAATCTGTGTGAACTTCTTCATGTGACTTGGAAGCTACGCTGGTTTAAATCTTGTAAATTAATATGAAGATTACGAGTTTTAAGTGAGCCTGATGATTAAAATAAAAAAAAACTTTTTGAAAATTAAAGGTTCCAACAAAATAAATTGGTTTGTGGTATACTTAGTTTATTTTGTTCTACTTTAATTATCTCTAGCAATTCTATTCTAGTTTTTTCCTGAGTTTTACAATGTCAGGTTATAGTAAGTCTTATAAAGAACCTCCCTTTCATTGTTTATCATTTAAGCAATAATACAATTTTATGTTGGATGTTTAGCTTCTGAGGTCACCAGTTGAGACACAAATCTATGACAAGTTGACTAAAATGCACTGTTTATTTTGGTGCTGCACCACTGTTTTTTCTTGGGATTATTTGGTTTCTTTTATGCTTTTGAAGCACTCTCTAATATTGCTATTTCATTATTCTATTTTCTATTTCATTATCATGAAACATTTGCTGTTTTATTTTTGCAACTACACAGAATTTGATACCCCCAGTATTCATTGCTCAATATTGTTTATTTCTGTTGACTCTTGGTTTTCTTGCTTGAGTATCGATAGTTTTACATATTCATCACTTAATGAATTTTCTCCTTTAGCTTTTCATCTCACATTGGAAATGACTTATCTTGTAACAATAGGTACCATCCTGACAAAAATGCTAGCAATTCTGAAGCTTCTGAGCTTTTCAAAGAAGTTGCATATTCCTACAGTATCTTGTCAGATCCAGAGAAAAGAAGGCAATATGATGCTGCTGGTTTTGAGGTCGGTGTTGTTGACAATTAAGTCTAACTTAAGCAAGAATATAAGTTCATGCACTTTCTTTGCATAGCATGTGCCTGGATAGGCTTAAGGAGTATGCTTATCCTTAAGCCTATCCATTTTGAAGTTTCTCCTAGCCCCTCAGGCCCAGGACTTGCTGACTTTGTCAATTGATAGGCTTGATTTTGCATGACAATGCTGCTAAATAAACCCTAGAAACCTGCATTATTGTGATCTCCATATTAGGTTGAACATCATAGCAATTACAATATTGGTTCCTAGTAGTATAAGTATTATAACCAGATAATCATGTGAGTACAAACTATTATGCCTTTTGATTTGTACTTTTTTGTCATGCAAGATTGTTGATTGTTGTGCCTAGCCTGCTAGCTCAAACTGCATACCAACTATAACTCAAATTTCCAACAGGATTGTGTTATCTGGATGAAAGTGAAGAATCTGGTAAATCAGATTGTTTTAACCTTGATGCTGAAGATGAATAATGAACAAGTTGATTGCAATAGAAACAGAAACAATTACATGCCTATTGAGAGTATAAGAATTTTGTTTACTTTGTATTAGGCATTACCTATGTCTTCCTCATGTGATGATAACTCAATTCTGAGAACCTAGAAGTTGGATTTCTAACTTCTTGTTATCTTATTGAGAAGAGAGTACCACAGTATCTGAGTGATAAGGATTTGAAAGATAAATCAACCATGAAACCAGACTAGCGTTCCATAATTATAGTTGTATATAAACCATATGATAACTGAGCAGATTGTCGTAGACATAAATAGTTATCTTGTTGCTGCTGTTTGCAACTGTAATAAATACTTGATCCCGGGCTAACAAAATTGGTCTAGGACACTTGCCATGGCAGAAATTCCATCATTGATGGGCAAGGGAGTCTCATCATTGATGAGCAAGGGAGTCTCACTATGGGCAGCCTTTCCAGCATGCCAAAATATTCTCGTGAATTAAATCCTTATCACTAATATCATTAAAGAGCATAGATGGGAGCATGCCTCATGCTTAGCATTGCTATTAGCCTATGACTGAGAAGTTGAGGTGCTTGAAGCTCATTCTGCTTCGCCTTTTTTTCCCCCTAAAATGTCTTTGATGCTGAGGTTTCCTTCGATCTAATCCAACACTTCCTATTGCTTGCCCAACATAACAAGTAGGCAATCAATTTACTTACACCAGATGATAAAATCAGCTCAGCTTAGTTCCTGTTAAAGAACAAAGGAAAACATGCCTGTTGTGACTTCTGTCATTCTATGATTGACCTATATTTCTTACATTCTTATGCTCTCAAACTGTACTCGTGTCTCATATTTTGATTGAATAATCTTTTATCAACTAACCATACATCCAAGTTGAGTTTCTTAGAATTAACAATACCATCAACTGAGTTTTTGGTCTGTTTCTTTCTGTAGGTCTACTTTTTAACCTCAGGTTTATTAGAAAAAGTTTGACGTGTCCCTTTTAGTAGCTTATTGATATTTCTTTTGCATCTCAAACACTTGTATCATTATTTTGCAAGAAAATCTTTATGAATAGGAGAATCAGTATTGTCCTGTGTGGGATCCATATTCTGTCAAGTCAATTATTTGCAATGATGTAATGCTCTCAAAAACCACTTTGTTTATATGGGTTATCTTGGCTTAGGCTTTGGAAAGTGAGGGCATGGATATGGAAATTGACTTGTCGAACCTTGGAACTTTCAACACAATGTTTGCAGCTCTTTTCAGGTGATATTCAAACAATGTTATAGCCATGGGAACCAATTATCATGCTATTTCCTTCTTAATAATGTACTAATTTGTGGAAGTTATTAGCAAACTTGGAGTTCCTATCAAAACTACAATTTCTGCTACTGTCCTTGAAGAAGCGCTAAAAGGAACCATCACAGTCAGACCGCTTGCTCTTGAAACATCATTCAATGGAAAAGTATTCATTTTTTGTATCTTGTATTTGACTGAAAGCCATATCGACATTGAACTTCCTTTCTTATTTTTTTCAATATTGGTGTAGGTGGATAAGCAATGTGCTCATTTTTTTGGTGTCACAATTAATGATCAACAAGCCCAGGCAGGGATTGTTGTGAGAGTAACTTCTGCAGCACAAAGTAAATTTAAGGTGAAGAACATAGACAAATTAGCATAATTATTTATGATATCTGTGATATTTGAGCTCATTAACCAATTATTGGCTCATGTGCTCTTTGTTTATTGTTGTCTTTGTTACTCTGCAAAGCTAATTTTTCTGTTTTGTTGGCTCAGCTACTTTATTTTGAGGAAGCAAATGGTAGCTATGATTTAGCTTTACAGGTATTACTTTTTTTTTTTAGATTTATGCTCTCCAATTGCTATAACATAATATGCGTGGATTTTTTTAAGCTATATTGTTCTTGTTCCTTTTTGATATTGTTCGTTTACCTAATAGAAGAATAAATAATCAACACTTTATGGAGGAAAATATATTTGAATTACACTTGGTTCCATAAAGGAAACATGTCTGGATGATATTCACATAGGGTCTTGGCTTTTGATGACTATAAAGTATCGCTTTCTGCCTTTAGGTTTTTTTCTTAAGCATCTAAGGTTATGATTTGCTACTTTGGGATGCCCAACTCATATAACTGTAGAATATTTTATCTTAACAGATGCCCATCATAATTTAGAAGAACCTTAGTTAGCCTTTGGTACTTAAAATGAAAGATGCAAAAACTGATGCTGTTTCTACCTAGTTAGTCTGTATTTTTCACTAGAACATTCTTGTTACAGTTCTTCGTTTGGCCATTGGAGCTAGAAGTCTATGAAGGGTTATTTGATTCTCTAAATTATAGTACTTTGCTGTGTAGTTAAGAACTCTATCCTTATGTCAGTTTCTCCAGCCAGACATACTACCATTCTTTGGTCATGTGAACAATAATTTTTAGTTGAGGCAGCAAGTTTTAGTTGTCTTTTGCAGGAAATGCTTGGTTGCTGCTAGATATTTACTGCTAGATAAACTTCAACTCTTAGGATATTCTTGAGTTTGAGCGACTTGATTGGTAATGATACAATGCAGCAAATTGTTAACTGATACATATGATTCAATCAATAAATTAAATTAGCAAATAGTCGAACTTGGTTTTTTGCGCAAGGCGCAAAGGGGGATTCATTTTATATACATGCTAGGTAATTGCTGGTTTACTATTTATCTGCATAACTAGATTCTTTCATCAAGTCATCACTTTTGCTTATGGCAATCCCCTTGTTATTTTTATTCTAGCTAAAAATTTAGTGGTTCTTCTAACTTGCACTACAAATCATAGTTCAATTGAATATTTCTAATGCTTATTTTTTATTTCATTTTAAATTTGCATAGTCAGGAGCATGTTGAGCATATAATATTTCACGTTTATGATAAAGTAATGCCATATTAGATACTGTTCTATATTTTTTATAAAGGAATTGTATGTTGTGTCTTGGATATGATGACAATTTTAATCATCCAATGTTGTTAAGTTTTATATATCTATTTGTTTTGTTCACCTTCAGGAAGACAGTGAGAAGACTGGCAAAGTAACATCTGCAGGGATGTACTTTTTACACTTTCAAGTTTATCGTATGGACTCTGTGGTTAACACGGTTTGCTCATCAACTGCTTTTGGATCCTTATCGTTGCAAAGAATAGATGGAAATACCCAGTAGAGGAATTTTATTGTTTATTTTTATTTGTGCAGTTAGTCATGGCAAAAGATCCTGAAGCGGCCTTTTTTAAAAAGTTGGAAGGTCTCCAGCCATGCGAGCTGTCTGAATTAAAACCTGGCACCCACATATTTGCTGTTTATGGTATGTAATGTTTTCCCATTTTCCCCCGGTATTATATCTTGGTTCATTCAATAGTTCCTTATATTATTCAACTCTCTTCTTCAGGTGATAATTTTTTCAAACCTGCTACATATACCATTGAGGCTGTGTGCGCTAAATCATATGGAGATACCACAGAGAAACTAAAAGAAATTGAGTCTAAACTTTTAGCAAAGAGAACTGAGTTAAGGCAATTTGAAATAGATTATAGAAAGGTACACATTGTTATTCTTAGGCATCATAATTACAATATTGTCGTGAATTGATTCTATATTTCCTTGTGGTCATTTAGGCACTTGCTCGGTTTCAGGAGGTATCAAACAAGTATATCCAAGAAAAACAATGTGTAAGTAAGACTTAATTTCACAGAATCACTTAATTTTCAGAATGTTTTTAATCTTGATATCGAGAAATTCATATCATACAATTAAGATAGTGTTTGTCCACGCACACGAATGATTTCTCCTTTCCCCTCTTCCTAGATTTGAGTAAAGTGATGGCAATACTTAATTTCTTTATTATCTTTCTTCTGATTTGAACTTTTGCTAACTTCATAATCCTTATACATAATTTTTCCTTGCAAGTGCAATTTATGGACTTTGTGGGTCAAGTTCAGTTAATGTTACCCTTTAATTAATAGAAAATTTTGGTTTAGCCTAAAATTTCTGCCTGATACTTGTCATGTCATGAAACTTTGAGTCTTTTAACTAAAAGTCGGCGAATGCACTATCATGACCTAGGGTATACTTCCACAAACAAGGAGACATCTCAGTAGTGACAAGCTCTAGTTTGATCTTTGTATAGATCAACATATCATCATAATAAACCAACACAAATTCTCCCATAAATCATTTGAAAGCCCAAATGATGACCATCCATTCATACAATTCATTAGGGCTGAGTATTCGGTCAAAACCGAACCTACTGAATCGAATAAACCAAAAATCGAAAAAACCGATTTTTTGTTCGAACCAACCGAACCGATCGATTTTCCTATGAAAACCGAACCGACTGAACCGATAAAATATTAGTTAATTCGGTTTTCGACCGAATTAATCGAATTAACCGAAATTTTAAATAAAATTTCGGCTTTAAATAAAAAAATCAAATTTTGTTTAATTAATTATATTTTTAAATAAAAATAATTAAATTAATATTCTTATTCGGTTTAATCGAATTATGAAATTTAAAACTGAAATCGAACCCGAATTAACCAAAAATAAATTTTTAAAAAAAACCGAACCGAATTTCAAAATTCGGTCAGTTCAGTTCGGTTGATTCGGTTTTACTGAATTTTTGCTCACCCCTACAATTCATACTTTGATCTTAAAAACTGTCTTCTACTATTATGCTCCTTTGGTGACCTTCGGTAGTGAGATAAGTTAGGTACAATGCCACATTGAATCAAATCAATGTGATGTTGCATATGTCAGGGGTGAAAGTGCTCTTGGGAGCTCTTCTAGTATCAAAATTTTGAATTGAGAAAGCAATTTAGCAATTTTCGCTGGAACATCAAGAGCTAGCATCTTCTTCTTTTACCTGAATTGTCATTGACACAAAACCCTCAATGCAATACTTTTCAAAGAACTTGTGGTATAATAAGCATGTTTTATTGTGGAACACTATTAAAGGAACCATTTTCAAGGGATTCAACGTAATCTTCACTCCTTTCACCAAGGAATAAGTGTTCTCCCTCCTAAGATACATTTTAGTGTTTTGGGTGATCTACACATTTCAATTTCAACTTGTTCCCCATGACCTTTGACACCATATTCTCATAACTTCTCAAATCAACCATAAACAACACTTCTTTTCATAATCTATACAACAAGTTTTAAAGATGTGTCGAAGCCATACTTCTTGTACCACCATGATCCTTTGAATCACCGAGTTTTTTGCATTCATAAGGGATCGCAAACATACCCCTCTTCCATTTCTTCATTATAGATTGGTGGATCTTGATTCTTATTTTCTTCCTCAAATTCTCCCTTTGCTAATTGAACTTTTGGTCTTCTTCTCGAGGTATTCGTAGACTTTGATCAAGTGTGTCACATCTAAAACACTTGAAACTTGTGGCTTTCTCCTCCCCGTTGTATTTGTTGGCAACCAAAGTGTTCAATGTAGCATGTCTTTCCTCTTTGTCTATGCCAAACTTTAACGCCTCCACTCTCTTATACAACAACAACAACAACAACCAAACCTTATCCCACTATTTGGGGTCGACTATATGGATCCTTTTACACCATTGGGCTCTATACCCTACT
>JBBUKS010000017.1:13183618-13205360 GCA_038050645.1 Hedychium gardnerianum
TTGAATCTTCTTCTTCTCCTTCTTCTTCCTTGGCCGAAACTCCTTGGGTGGTTGCTAGCACAACCTTAGGTGGTTTTATTCTCCAAGTTTGTGAGTTCGTGAGACGGACAGAACGTGTTCGTGTGGATACCGAAAGAGGCGTGAACACTTGATTGTGCTGAGGTCCAACTAGTACCAAAGTTGCTGTCGGGAGAACGTAGCTCACGCAACAAAGGTATAAACTCTAATAATCTCTTAGTATACAGTTTCCTTCGCATGAATCTTCTGAAAAATCTTGATTTTATTCTGCAGTGCACTTATATTATTTTACGCTAAAGATCCTAACACTTTCATGTATAGAATAGTTGCTCTCTGTTTGGGAGTCAACAGGGCAGTTGATTGAGGGTAGTTTAGAAGAATACAACAATCATCAGATTGCTCAGGTGATCAAGCAAATCAATTGACCGAAATCAAATTAAGTTCACTAAAGTATCTATTGCTAGGTAGAAGTTTACGCGATCATGAAGATAGTTGATTGAAAAGGATTAGTCGACTAGGCTCGCACATAACAACAATTTGTAACATGTTGGAAGACAATTCAATGGTTGTTAATAAAGGAGCAAACTTGAAAAAAGACTTGAGAAAGTTCTCTGCAATTGACTTTGTGGAAATACTTGAAAAATGACTAGAGAAAGTGCCCCACTTTCTTATTACTCTATTTTTTTTTGTCTTATTGTTGTTTTTGTTCATGCAAGTTGAACTTATTTGTTCTTGTTGTAAAAAAAGTGACTAAAAATAAAATAAAATAAATTAATTAAATTTAAAATTTTTCATTCGATTATTTCATAATATCATTTTTTTTAAAAACTAATTATTTTAATTAACTTAGTTCAATTTCAATTTTAAAAGTTCTTATTCAATTTAACCAAACTGAGCTTAAATCCCTAATTCATTCGCCTGTTACTCACCTCGCGACTCCGTCGCTCTCCCGTCGTGACTCCTAACCCTACCGTCGCTCTCGTCGCCGGACGCCTACCTCGATCCCCTCCCGTCGCTCTCGCCATCGCTGTTGGGCGCCTGCGACTTCATGTCTCGCTCGATCCTCAGCCCTACCCTCACGCTGTTGCGGCGCTCTTGCTGCCCTAATTTTCCTAATTTTCAAGGGAGGAGGAAGGAGGACAGAAAGACAAATTGGAGGAGCCCTAATTTGTGATGTCACCGCATAAACATCAACCCAAGCTTGGGTTTCGATTTATTCGATTCTGGATCTTGTTCGACTTCTTTTCCACTCCCTCTCCAATTCCTCCCTATACTTGAGCTCCTCCTTACCACTTCCATGGTTGTGCTAGAGTGGACGCTGCTTCTCCTGCTCATAGCAGCGGTGGTTTAGACGCTTCCGATGGCTACCGGAGAAAATTCGTCGACGCCGAGGGACGGGTGATCGAGGTGGAAGAGGCGCTCAAGTGGGTGTGTAGAGCGGGTGTGTAGGAGGTGGAAGAGGCGCTCAAGCGGGTGTAGGCAGGTCGGTAAATGAATCAAATATTCGTAAATAAATTTGATGGTCAATTTGATAAGAATTTATTTATATTCGTTTAATATACATTAAATTAATTAAATAAATAAATTTGAATAATTCGTTAAACTAAACAAATAATCTTGAACATATATGTTTTCAATTCGTTAATATTCGTGAACAACGTTCTTGAAAAATATTCGTGAACAACGTTCGTGAATATTGTTTATTAATAAACTTTTTATCAATATGCTAAATAAATAAAATAAAATAAATAAATAAATTTGAATTATCAAGCTCAATAATTAATCAAACAAATAAAAATTTTAAATAATCAAATAAACTTAAATTGAGGGCTTGATAAACATCTAAACGAATCAAATTCAAGTCAAACTTGAAGTGAGAGCCCGATAACATCTAAATGAATCAAGCTCAAGCCAAGCTTCAAACAAGTTCAAGCTCGTAAAAAATAAATCAAGTCAAACTTTAAATAAGTTCAAGTTCATAAAAAAAAAATCAAGTCAAGCTTGAACAATTATTTTAAAAGTTTGGTTCATTTTATATTTAGTTAGATTCGATTATCTTATCAAACAAGTTTGAATACCCTACAATTTAATTCGGCTTGATTTGTTTATCGCCTTATGTGTAAGTATGTATTAAACCGAAATTACTGTTTAATTACATTTGAAAAAGTTTAATTAATTCGATAAAAAATTGAAGTGGGTGGGTAGGTGGTGCATTACCCCAAAATTACTGATTAATTATATTTAAAAAATTAAATTAATTAATATTTTATTAGAAAATTAAATTAATTAAAAAATTATGATTTATTAATTTTAATTAATTTAATTCGATTGATTTAATTTTAAATTAATTACTCAGCTTTATTTATTATCTAGTCCACATGATACAAATACATTTAATAAATTCAATATTGCTTTAAAACATAAACAACATATTAATTATTTGCTACAATATGTAAGATAATTTTTAAAATGTTTTTCAACGTTTTATATTTTTCCCAAATTATTTTAAAGCTTTATTACCATTAATTTTTTATAAAAAATTTATTTTATCATTAAAATGCATTCTGTGGAGTAACGTAGACTATAACTTTAGATGAATAAAATATGTATTTTAACTTGATAAAAGTATTTTATGGTAAAATAAAATTTTTACCATGGTTTTAACATTAATAATTTTAATATTAAATATTAAGACTCATTTATTATTTAACTTAATTCATGTATTTATTTTCCATAAACATCAACTTTTTTATATTCAAAACTAACTTAAATTTAAACTCTCAAAATTATTAATTAATCATATATATATATATATATTTCATTTTTAAAATATATAATTATTTATTTTATATATATATATATTTATTTATGTATTATAAACCCAAGAGCGCTAGGGTTTTATTTATTTATTTAATTTTTTAGAATCCCTAAAAAGTAACTAGGTATTTCATCTAGCGGGCGGCATATTTTTAGATCTCTCCGGTCGGCAGCGGCGTCTCTCCGGTGGGCAGCGGCGCGTCTCCAGTCTTCCATTGTTGTTGCAGCCGAAGCCAGTCAGGAACCTTAAAAAGTTGAGTTTTTTTTCTTCCCCTGGTTCTGCCAGTGGCTCACAGCGCAGAGTCTCCTTGAACAGGCGAAAGTTATCGGAGGGCAGTGAGCAGGAGAAATGGACGGTGCCGAGGAGGGCATGTCTTCCACTGGCGCCGGAAGGAGCATGTCGTACAAGGAATGCGTCGATGGCATCAGCAAAAGCCTCCAACGTAAGTTCTTCACACTCTAGCGATTGCGAAAACTCATCCCGTGATTCAAAGGCCAAATGGGTTAATTTGTTGCATTCTTAATTTTTGCGGGCGTTGTAATCAGATCCTACGGTGAGGTTTCTGAGGGAGAAGATGGAACAGGCTGGATGCCCCGTGTGGGGGCGCCTTCTCATGGCGATCACATGCAAAGGACAGACCTCCGCAGGTGGCTATTCGAGAGGCCGTGGGGTAGCTTATATTCAAAATAAAAATTGAACTTTTACTTCGTTTCATTCTTCAGCAACACTAGATATCATGCACTTTTCCTCATCAATATCATGCATTTTTGAAGTCGAAGACTTCTTACTGAAAGTTGGATGAGTTTTAGTAACACTTGTTACAAGACTGTCATAATTTGGTAGGCTAAAATAATGAATTTTAATTCCATAAGCTTATTGTAGCAAGTCATAGAAGAATATCTCTTTGAGCGTTAAGAGTATAGTTGATACCAAAGTTACATCTATGGGAATGTATACAATATAAAATCATGGTGGCAATACAATATAAAATCATGCAACAATGTACGATGACATGATCAGATTGTTGTTGCCAACTTGTATTGGTCTTGGTACTAGTTGCCTTCAATAACATACTGTTCCGAGTTGTGACCAAGAAATTCAAGAATGGTAATAAAGATAAGCTTTAAATTTCTTATACAAATTGGGCTGTAGGAATGTATACATATAAATTCATCAAAGGTGTGAATGCATGGAAGAAAATCTTCTCTTTGTTATCTGAATGATCAAAAAGGTTGTCTAGTAGGAGCTATCCTACAAGACTATTCATTCTGCATCCAATATTCCAACTGTAACACAAGGTTTTGTAACAACCCTGCATTCATGTTTCTATCGGCAAATGATAGACCAAAATGTGTACTGATTGCCTTTTTGTTTTGGGCCACTATGATTTGGTAAGAATGGAGTATATGGTTCTTAGATTTTATGCAGTGCTCTTGGTCAAAATTCCTTGAGTAGTTCATTATTGCCTATGCGTTTGATGTTCTTGTTTTGTTTTAGTGTTGGCAATGGTTGCTGGGACTTGATTTTTAGAAAGGTTTCTTATTTTTCTGCAAATACTGCAGATCTTCAAAATATCTGCCTGTAGTTATTTTACTCATTAAACATGTGCTCTAATAATTATCTTGGTTGACTGGGTGATATTCCAAGTTGTACTTGCTGAACTTACAATTTTGATTTAAATCCTTACACTTTTCTTTGTAATTTAAATGGATGGTATGACTGTTGCCAAATTGTTTGTTTTGTTTTGCTTATACATTAATTAATGACTTTGTCTCAACATTCTTTTTACTTTTAGCTGTATTACATGTGCCACCTTAATTTAATCTTTGTTATTTTTGTATTGCAGATAACAATTTGTTGTAATCATATGTCTTTCCAAAATGAGATAGATCAAGTTATTATTCACGAGCTAATTCATGCCTATGATGATTGTCGGGCAAAAAATTTGGACTGGACAAATTGTGCTCATCATGCTTGTTCTGAGGTACAATATTACTGAGTGCTAAAATTACTGACTTGTACTTGTGAACTTCATGAGATTTGATCAGTTGCTGAGCATCAGAATGTGAGAGCACAATTTCTTACAATGTTTGTTTTGCAACACGAATAATATCTATACATCAAAGTTTTCAGGATCTGCGTTATCTTAAAATATTGCATGTGAGTGATATTCATCTTTTTTCTAGATTCGTGCTAATCACCTGAGTGGAGATTGCCATTACAAGCGAGAGTTGTTGCGTGGATTTTTAAAAATACGAGGCCATGAACAAGTGAGCTTATCTTACTCTAAAACTTGCAAAAAATAGTTATTATGCCATTACAACTACTATAGTGAATTTTGGAGGATCTATTTGTTTTAGAATATTGTGAAATTGCGCATCTGTATACTGCAGTTGCTTGGATGCTGGGATATTAAGCAATGACTTTCTAAAATCAATGTTGTCCTTTTTCTCCATCGACTTTTTTATTATTCTAAGGAAACAAATCTGTAGATGCATACATTTCTAAAACAAGACAACTTTTGTCAACTGTTTCAACATGGTTTAGTTGTTAAACTTGTCACAACCCAAAAGGTTCCATTCCTATACAAGGGATAAGCCTCCTTGCTCACGACAACATTCATCCCTGCACCATAACTACAGAATGACACTATTAAGGGCGCACAAAGTTATAATAACAGCAAATGTTGAAAAAATTATTAAATAATATAAAAATATGTTGATTTAATATTTGACTCATGCTGATGACTTAACTAGACCCATGTTGACAAGATGACATAATTAGACTCACGTTGACATATGAGGAAATACAAAAAAAACCAAAATGCATAAAAGCAACAATCTATGAAAATAAAATGAATAGACAATAAAAGAACCATTTCCAGTTGTGGAGTATCTCTGAGTAAGATCATCCTGAAATATTAATTAAAGGTCGCGTCAAGTATGCAAATTGTCAAAGGAAAAAGGAGTGATTACATAAGTGCAAAGTAGGGTAAAAAAAGATGTGCATTGACTCATATCTTTTTATGTTTTTTAGTAATTATTTTTCATTGTTCTTCTTTTATTCCCTTTATTGAATAGTTTCATTATCTCCCCTATGTTTCCTTGTTTATAATGTTACACATTTTTCTATCTTATTTTACACAAGAATCAACATAATTTATAAAGAGGTTGAATGACCTATAATCTATCCATCAAGAGATGTATCATATGTAAAGGTGAACGATCCACAATCCATCTAATACGAGACTATATCATATTTAAATATACAATAGAGGGTGAATCACTCGTAATCCTCTTGATAAGAATACATCATATATAGGAGTGAATGATTTTCAATCCGCTCGCAACGAAGTGCACCATGTGTGTGTGTAGAGAACCACCCGTAATCTACTCGAAATGCACTTCACTCAAGAAGGGGTGAACAACCTGCAATCCACCTTGTGAGAAAAGATCTTATGTAAAATAACCAAAGCCTACAAACACACGAAAAGATCCAAGAGCCTATCTTTAGTGCAGAGCCAATGCTCTACTTTTTTTTATTCTTAATTCATCGTAAGTAGTTATGCAACTGTTATAGAGTGTGGAGCTGAAGCTCTATGGTATAAAGCTGCATTCATTATCTTGTTAATTTAGTTTATCATGGAGCTCTTTCAGAGTGTAGAGTCAAATCTCTATTGTATAATTTATCTATCGTTTGATTAGTTTAGTATAATTACTTGTGTAATTTAATTGATTATGGTTCTCATGGTAGTTCAAATTCTTTTAAAGGGACTACCCTAGATTTCCATGTTTTTGTGTGTTTATAGTTATTTCTTGGTAATTATCTTTTCATCAATAAGTTTCAATAGACAACAACAACAACAACAACAACCGAGCCTTATCCCACTATGTGGGGTCGGCTAATAAGTTTCAATAGAGAATAAACAAAATAGATAAACAACTAGGATATAAAATGGTAGTAATATAGGAGAAGCTGTCAAGCTATAAAAGGAGGCAAGGTATATAACTATTTTTTTTTTCTAATAATGTAGTTAAACTCATGGTATCCATTTCATCAAATTAAATCAGATAAATTTTGGAAACAAACAGGCACATCCACATCGGCTCGCTTGCTGTAAGACAACTCTAGACTCCTCTAACTGGTGGATCTATTAGGACACATTAAGAGAAAACATGTCAAAACTTAGATATAATATCAAAGATAAGGTAAACAGATAAACTACGGGCACCAAATCTATTTTTTCATACGAGTTTACTAGGCATTTGACTAAGATGATGCCTTCTATATAAGTTATGGGTTACCCAACACTAATAAAGAGGTTTAAAATTGAAATTTAAATTGTAATGCACTAAAAGAGAAGGAAACAAACTCAAGAAAACCCCTTCAACAATTTCTCATTTTCATATTTAAGAATCAACCCTAAACTATTTATCATCCACCATCATCTTTACAAATATAATACATTCAAGAGAAGGAAAGAAGGGAAAATAATAAAGATTATCTACAAAATTCAATATCTTTATAGAGGAGATCAAAGTGAATGCATCGAGTCTAACTTGCTAGTCTCCTTATACATTTCTAATTTCTACATGATTAAAAGCAATAAGATTCTACTCGATATGATTTGATGGAAATTGATCAAGTAACTTACCCAAAACTCAAAACCTAATGTTATCTGAGAAGAAAAACATTAGCAGCAATTGGAGGCAATGATGGCAACCACGGCAACATCTTCAGTGTTGTTGCTGTAGCTACGGTGGCAAACAACAGTAGGCATGCAGAGATGATAACATTGTGAAACTAGAGGGGGTGTAAAAGGAATGAGAGAGAAAAAGAGAGGGGGTCCATAACAATAGCGCGAGACGTGGGTGACACAAGCGACGATGATGTGGGCGACGACGTGGGTGTTGTGAATGGGAAGGGAAAATCCACTGGTTTGGGTGGGCATGTCAGACTCAGTTTTGAGTGTTCTGTTTTCCAAATTCTAATTTCCTAACTCTTGTATTCTTCCCTTCCCATTCACAATACCCATGCTGACACCCATGTCATTGTTGCCTGCGTCATTGCTGCCCAGGTCGCTGTTGCCCTTGTTGTTGTCGCTTGTGTCATCGCCACCCTTGTTGCGGCTCACGTTGTTGCCGCTTGCATCATTGCTGCCCTTGTTATTGGCGCACATGCCGTTGTTGCCCTTGTTGCTGTCCCCCATGTAGCTGCCACCCGCTTCGCTGCTGCTTGCATTGTCGCCACCTACTTTGGTTGTTGCTTGCATTGTCGCCACCTACTTCGCTGTTGCTTGCATTGTCGCCACCTACTTTGCTACTGCCGCCTGCTTCGTTGTAGCTGGCCACACTATTATTTCCAACACTCTTCCTCTTTCCTTTTATTTCCCCTTCAGTTCCATAGTACTATCATCTCCATGTGCATACTGATGTTCGCCATCGTCACTGCAATAACAACACCGAATCAGATGTTGTGATCACTACCTATGGTTGCCACTTATGTTTCTCTTCTGCAGCAACCCTAAGTTTCGAATTTTAGGTAACCTATTTGATTGATTCCTTTGATTAGGGTCTTATTTCTTTTAATCAAGTAAGATGCCGAAATTTATTCCATTCTTTTTCTTTTTTTTTCTCTTGAATGTATGACATTTGTAAAGGTGATGGTGGATGAAAAATAGTTTAAGGTTGTTTCTTAAATATGAAGATGACATATTGTTGAATTGGTCTTCTCTAGTTTGTGTCCTCTTTTATGCATTACAATTTAAATTTCAGTTTTAAATCTCTTTATTAGTGTTACTTTCTCTCGAAGTGTCCTAACAAATTCATCGGTTGGAGGTAGAGTTATTTTAGGGTGAGCCGATGTGATTTGAGCCCTAGTCAGGTGGGTGTTTTTGCTTGTTTCTAAAAATTTATGTTGTGCATGATTTAATTTGATGAAATATACACCATGAGCTTAACTGTAACTTTATTAGGAAAGAATTAGTTATAAACTCATGTCTACGGTTCTTATTACTTGACAATTTCTTCTAGATTGCTTGTCCTTTTATATTCTAGTTGGTTATCGGTTATCTTTTTTGTTTGTTTCTGTTGAGACTTGTTGATGAAAAGATGATTACAAGAGTTAACTACAAAAAAGAGTATGGAAACTTAGGTAGTCCCCTTAAAAAAATTTGATTCACCATGAGAACCATACAACAACAACAACCAAGCCTTGTCCTTTTAAGTGGGATCGGTTATATGGATCCTCCTACGTCATGGGATTCTATCCTTTAATATATCATCATCTATATTTAAATAAATTTTATTCTATTTTATCATTGCTAACCAAGTTATTTTTTGGTCCTCTTCCCTGCTTAATGCATGAGAACCACAATGAATTAAATTATGGTAGAATAAGGAAAAGGTATAACATTGTAAAAGAGGAAACATTGGGGAGATAATGAAACTATTTAAAAAAGGAATAAAGAAGAACAATGAGAAATGATTAATGAACAAGAAAATGGTAATTAGTAATTTGTAGAGATTTGTTGCTGCCTTCTATGATATGGGATAATGCGCATCCTTTTTTATCTTAAAAAATTAATTCAATGATTTTAGCTAGATCATTGATCACTACACCTCAGAACATTAATTTACTTCATCGGAGATCATTGATTTTTTGTTTCTTGAACAATTAGAATCACATGCTTGAGTAATAGCTAGATCTATAACATGAGTTATTTAGCAGGTCTCCTAAGTTCCTAACCCCTTTAGATCACCTAACCCTTTAGTGTTCCAATTACTTATAAGATATGGCGTGCATCTCCATTATGAACTCAATGATATAGAGGGGTGCTGATGAGAATGCTTTATCAAAACATAATTTATGCTGTACAGATATTCACATGGGCTTCCATTCTCGTGTATACACCACTGTACCTCATTGACGATATTGCTAACGTTTTCACATATTTTTGTTGCTAGGATAAAGTAAAATCATATTTTGCATGGTTCTATGACATAGTGGAATTCATCGTTTTCTAATTTCATATATGGATATCACCCCATTGATGATATTCTTAATAATTTTATATATTATCGACAATATTTGTGTGTAACCATGTGTTGTTAAAAAATAATCCTGTCATTGAAGTATCCGTTTGTTTTCAAACTACACCTACAATTATTAACATATTCATATTATTCAGCATTATGATAAAATACCTAAAACATGGTTCTACATTATCCCGAAGCTAAAATTATTCCCAGTAATCAATTGCCCAATTTAATGCATTAATTGGAATTATGAGTACATAGAAATAATGAGGCAGATGAGTATTCACTGGCCTTTAATTCAGTTCTCATATATAGACATAGCTGCACTTTAATAACAATATTCTTCCATTTTTCATTTATATATATATATATATATATTTTATTTTGCACTAGGATAGTATAAAACATGTTTTGTGAAGACATGAATCTGCATTGTAGAGATAACCATGTGCTTTCATTATGACATCTAGACATCACTAGACCTCACTGATAATCTTCCTAACATTTTCACATATTTTTAGTACTAGGATAATTTAAAACTATTTTTGCTGGAAATAAAATAGTGAAGATTCCATTGTCCTCTAATGCCCAGTGATCCCAAGCAAAGTTTGAATGGTTTGTGGAGTCTCAATCATGCTAAGTTATTATAGAATATGACTAACAAAACACAGTCAAAGTATTCATGTAATGCAAGAGTTGGAGAGGCTATTTGTCTCTTAGGGATGAAGGATTAAGGATGAAGATGGAAGACCATTATTATGGTTTCTCTTAGCAAAGAAGCAGTGTGTTCAGGAGTCGCATTGGTTTGATTTGTACCTTCGCGGTGAGCATTTGTTGAAAATGAAAAGATTGAAGTATCCTTATGCATGACAAACTACATTTAAGGTCATGAAGACAATGAGACTATAGATATGCAGATCTACCATCGTATGGAGAGTGGGATCAGTCTAAAAATGTTGTTGCTGTGTTTACTGTGGATGAATGATTTATATATGGAGTAGAAGATCATAAGGCTCCAAGAAATGAGCTAGTGATGTCTATTAATCTGAATTAAAGAAACAAAAATTCATAATGTCTTTTTTTGTTTGGGTTGATCCAAGCATAAGAAAATTTTATTGAGTTCAATTTGTGTAATTGTAAAATAAACCAAATTGAAAATTATTCGCAATGCTTGTATCTACCTATAGACCATGTGACTCGTGTGCTTTCTATTTCTCAAATCAAAGAGTTCACATTATCAAAGCTTGTCCACACCATTGACATCTCAAATGATGGGTTGCGCATCTAGCGACTCTTTGGGTTACTGGCTAGATTTATATACATCGGTTAGTTTTATCAAGTTTCATGAAATAGAATTTAATGTTATTTTTTGTATAGTTATCTTTCATTGTTACTCAAGAACTCTTGACCTTATGCAATTATTATCAATTTGCGCAGCATCCCTTTTTACTTTTTCCTCTCCCTCATGATAGCTTCCCCCTATCGATAGGATTGTATGTTAAGAATTTTTTTACTATTGTTGCAAAGAGCTCTTTGTTAAATTTTCTTTTTGCTAATATTGGTACATGTATTTAAAAGTTCAAGAAACACCTAGTTAAGTCACCATTCTTGTCACAACACTAAAGTTTCAAAATAACTCTTATTTTTATGCCACTTAATATCAACATTTGCTCTTCATAAATCATTCTACTTAATTATTATAATTTATTCTCTACAGGTAAGTCCATTTAATTATCATCATTTATTATCACAAGTCATTTCATTCAATTTCACGTTTATCACAATTAAATGCATTTTACATTATCACCTTTTATTTTTGGCAATAACTCCACTAAGAAATAAATCATTAGAGTCATTAATGTATAGATAGTGATATCTGATACATGGATTAAAGCCTTAATCAGTGATAAACAACGATATACCACACTTATTGTGGGAGGTTAGCTTCTTTGCTAAAAAGCAAGGTTCACTTTTTGATATTCATAATTGTGATGTTTCACTTTAACTTATTACTCAATTACTAGCCACCTTGGGTTCATATATTATGTAATGTCATTCGGGCAATGGTTAGTTTGAGAGACTAACCTAAATCATCATTTAAGATGAGTTAATTTAACTATTAGATGTTAACTAGATAAAGGTTTATAACACCATATAAGTATACAAGTATCAATATATAAATGATATAAGCATACAAGTGACATCATAAAACATGGAAGGGAGAATAGATTAAATATATTTATCGAAAAGATATATACCAAAGGAGAAATTATAGTTACAACTTTATCCTTTGAAAATAACCCCTTATGTTGATCTCTATGTGATCATCTATATGTAGATAATAAAAAAAAGAATATAATTTAATTAATCCTGTTATTTGAGATAAAAAGAATACATACTCTTTATTGAAGAGGAAGACATATTTATATAGCTAGGAATCTATTTTAGGAAACTATAATTAGCCTAATTGAGAGATATATATATTAACTAATATATACCGATAATATGGTAACTAATATATACAAATATGGTAACTAATATATCCCGATAATACTTCCCTTAAGTTGGAGCATAGATATTAATCATATGCATACGCAACTTGTTAATAAAACCCCATTTAAAGCTTTTGTGAAGATGCTCCTAGTTGTTCTCCAGTCTTCACATATCATGTAGAAATCAAGCTTTGTTGAATTTTCTCACGAACAAAATGACAATCAATTTTATTGTGCTTAGTTTGCTCATAAAACACAGGATTCAATACAATATGAAGAGCTTGGTTATCACACCACAATTTTGTTGGTATTGAAATTTTAAGTATATTCACATTATCTCGCACACAGATTGTACCATAGTCCTATATTCTGACTCTACATTGGATCGTGACACAACATTTTGCTTTTTTACTCTTCCACGAGATTAAATTTCCTTCAACAAAGATACAATAACCTGAAGTAGATCTTCTATCCATTTTGGAACCCGCCCAATCTGCATCTGAAAAACATTCAATATGAGTGTGCCCATAATTTTCATATAAGATATCCCGTCCGGGTGCTCCCTTCAAGTAACATAAAATGTGCTCTAACGCTGCCTAATGATGAACAGTTGGAGATGACATAAACTGACAACACTAACTGAATATGTAATATCTGGACGAGTTATAGTAAGATAATTCAACTTCCCAACCAACCTTCGATATCTCTCAGGATTTTCAAATAATTCCTTATCTCCTATGAGGTGCATGTTCTGAGTCATTAGAACACTTACAAGGATTTGTCCTTAATTTTCCTGTTTGTCGAGGATAAATTTTCTCTGAGATAGAAATATACCTCTTTTACTCGTAACTTCAACACCTAAGAAATACTTTAGCACTTCCAAGTCTTTCGTGTGAAACTAAGTACAACAACAACCAAGCCTTATCCCATTATGTGGGGTCGGCTATATGGATTCTTTTATGCCATTGAGCTCTATCCCCTACTATATCATCATCTATACTTAAATAAATTTTATCTTGTTTTATTGTTGCTAATCAAGTCTTTTTTGGTCTTCCTCTTCCTCATTTGATGTGCATATTTGTCATAGTTTCACGATTTTCATATAACCAATACCTAAATTTCAATTCATTAACTGATTTCATCATTATTCTCAGGAAACAGACACAAAAAAGCATAATACAAAAGAAAACCATAAGCACAACTTACCTGCCAATTTTCTTGTTTAGATAATTGAGCAAGAGGTCTGCTGTTCTCCACTCATCAATCAATTGTATCTCCTCATTGTTTTTCTTAGGGTCCCATCGTCCAGATGAGAATTTATTTGGAGGCCCCCAAAATAGCATAGGATAATGTGAAACAGAAAATGAACCACAAAGATCTGTATTTGTCTGTGCTGCCAAAGAAAATGAGATCAGCAATAAATTAGTGATACCAGATAATAGGATGTTATAGACTAAAAGGTGGAAAGTAGATTCAGAGTAACACCAACTAGCAGGACTCCATGAGTATCACCACTATGAAGCTCTAAAAAATTAAACATTTTGTTTCATCCAAATTAATCTGGTAAAACATAAAAATATTTGGTGGAATTAGAGATGACTATTGAAAAGAAGGGCTTGGATTTTAAGTAAGTTCTAGTTAACTTTCCAAAAGGTCAGAGCTAATTTTCAGATGGCTACTGTTATTTCTGCACAGACTGATAAAAAAGTGTTCAGAGATGGAACTTTGAGTCAATGAGATCATCAAATCTTCAGTTTCCATGGCTAAGATCAATGA
This sequence comes from Hedychium gardnerianum, assembly GCA_038050645.1. Taxonomy (NCBI): domain Eukaryota; kingdom Viridiplantae; phylum Streptophyta; class Magnoliopsida; order Zingiberales; family Zingiberaceae; genus Hedychium; species Hedychium gardnerianum. The sequence continues at coordinate 13,197,760 of JBBUKS010000017.1, forward strand.
GACAAACAGAGTACTCACATCAGCAGGAACAAGAACAATGGGGTCCAGAAGGTTCACTGTATTTTACACCATTTTTCATGCCAAGTCTAAATAGATAATCTCAGGAGGCTCTACATCTTTAAACAGCATGATTAGATCACCTTAATTTAGAGAGGGTGCATTAGGTAACATGGAGGCGGAAAGCATCTAAAGCTCACATATGCAATGAGGTCACAGCCCACTCGAAAATTTCATAATTAATGGTGCTTGACTGCAAAACCGTGTATGGTAAGAAACAAATTTTGCTCCTTTAGATAAAAAATGGCAATAAGAGGCAATTAGGAGTTCATAGGGCAAGAAATCAACTAACGTGAACTAATCATCATGACCTCTGTCATTTTCTTCAGCTAAAGGTTTCCCAATAGGTCATACATTTAATAATTATATCTACAACTTTAAAGGCCATCTTTTTGTCATTTTATAATTTTTTTGCTATACATGCAGCTCATGTCTAACTCAATTATGTGTTGTAAATGTTCTCAGAAAAAGGAATATTTTATTTACTGATTTTATTACATAGGTGATGCAAATCAGGAAATGATTTATCAGTTGAATTGTAGTTGATTTGGGTAATTTTAAATTTTAGGTGTCGAAAGTTTAATATCATTTAATTTGGTATGGGTTTATTGGGTATCTTTTGATTTGGTAGTGTAGACTTTTAGTTTGGTAGGAATTCAGTTTATTAGGATTATTGTGTTTTCCAATCAGTTCTAATTTGACTGGAATTAGTCTAAAAAAGAATCATGTCTCAATGTATTAATCATCTTTCAATTATTAAAATATTATACTGTCAATCTTTGCCTGAGATTGTTTCTTCTCTATATTAGATAGTTATCATTTGCGTCAATTTCATTCTAATTTTCTGCATAATTTGAAAGTTTGATTTTGGTATGGTATTAATCTAGTATCGGAGCAACTCTGCGTTGCGTCATGTGGTATCATAACTGAATCCTTACGTCAATACTCCTACCCTCTGCCATTCACCATCCCATATGTTCATTTCATCCACCGCCTCTACGTCGTCAATGGCACAGACACCAGGAACGAGATTGAGAAGCACAATCTAGAATTCTATTCTGTTAGCAAGAAAGGAGACCCCCAGCCAAGACAAATCTCATATTATGTTTATTTGATTAAGTTGTGGCCTTGTGGAACCCACTTGTAAAAAATGGAAACAAAGAAAAGGAAGCCATTCACAGAAGGACAATTCTCATGGGCCCCAGAGCTTGGTATAGGATCTGCTACAAACATCTTGGATCCAAGTGGATTCTATTGCTACTAATTTCACCTTCAACAAGATAAATTTAGGGATCGATTACAAAGTTGGATTTGGTCCAGTACAAGACCAGAATAGGAAGGATTTGAGATCTATACAGGGGTAAGTCTCAAGCACGGAATAACAATTGATAGTAAATAAGTAAAGTGAAATAAAAAGATATCCATTTTAGAACTCCCTCAAACTTATAGGTAGAGAGCAAGGAGCTTGTGGCAACAATGGAAGTGCTGGGGTGGCAGCAGCAAAGAGAGATGAGGGGAAGGATTAGTTCCTATTCTGGTACCAAATTTAGAGAAAAAATATAGATGAACTAATCACTAACTAGACTAGTACAATCTATCTATAATACTAATACCAGTGATTTCCAAACACTCCCCTGATTTTCTGTAGGGAGCTCAGAAGGAGCAGGCAGATAGAATCCCAAATTAAACTCAGCACGTGGGTCTGTTAACTTTCTGATCCAAGTTGTTTTAGCTTCCTTGGGCAAGATTTATTCATCAGCATCCTCTACTAAACTACTAAATAAATAATGTGGCGCTAAAACACCGCCTGTTACAAATATGACATTTACTACTATTTTGTTATGGGCCACTGTAACAATTTGTATTATATGAATTAAATGATACACAATTTGTATCATACGATCCCATACAATTTGGATACAGAACAATACAGTTCTACCTATAAATCAGAAGTGAAAGGAGCCATGACAATTTGGTTCAAATCAACATGAATCATATTTTATAGATTCTAAAAATAAGAAACAAATTTCATTAAAACATAAATTTAACCAACTAGAAAGTAAATCTGACACGCTAATAAATTATATCAAAAGCACTATACTAGAAGTTAATCTAAATGCATCGTAAAAGAAGAACAAATAATGAATTTTATATTATGCAATAGAAGTATAATGGTCAAAAAAGAGTGGTGGAGATTACACGGAAGAAAAGATGTCAAGTGGAGACAGTTGATGATAATCAATGTAAACTCAACAACAAAGAATGAAAGGGAAAAGTAAATCTTGTCACTTGATACATAGAATAATAAGAAGGCAAAGATTGATAAGAACTTAGAAACCATGCCATATATAAGTTATCTTCTATTTGACGACTATAATTTTTTCTATATCATAAGCATTTGAAGAGAAAGATTATTGCTCATTTCGTTTCAATATTAATGAAATAAAGAATAATTTGTACATTGTCATCAAAAAGGATATGAACTTATATATTTTCAACTTATTCAATCTATTCTATTATGTCATATAATAGCATAATAAAGTAGAATTATTATTAAAACTTACTATTTTCAATTTGCTATTTCCAACTACCTGTTGTCATACAAATTATCTTCTATTAAGTTATTTTAACTTACATTTCCAACTTATTATATATAATGAAATATATTATATTATCTTCCATGCTTTGAGATATCAAAACTATTTAGAATAAAGTACAACTATTCACGATTCGATAATTCATCAAAACAAATTTCATTATACAACCTCAATTTGACAACCTTGACCCTCATCTTTTTCCTCGCATTTCTCCCCATGAAATAGTTAATAAGTCTGTTAGGGTTACATGGGGAATAGAGAAAACTTATTATAATGGTAGGGGTTCTGATATTCAAAATGAACCCAAGTTAAAGACTCGAGGAGCAAAAAATAGCTTGGCAGTGTGGTAACATCTGTGATTGTGTATACCTTCCAATAGTTGGAACACGAGGCTTGATTGGAGTTCAAATGAAGACAAGGAAGAAAGTTTACTTATAATTTGTTCAAATAGTCACCAGAAAGCTGATTCATGCAAGGAGAAAAAAGTCTAATGTAGACCTACCTCATTTAGTTCTACATTTGACTATGACCTAGCTCATTTAGTTAATAAGCTGATTCATGCCTCCTTTAGTTCTTAACCGTTGCTTTGGTTTTACCTTCAGAATAGTTTATACAATCCTTTTGACAAGGCAAAAGAAAAAAAAAATGAATTTCACCATTTGACTATGACCTGAAGACAAGCTCTCCTGTTCCTTCCAGATCCTCCATCCATTTTCTCCATCTAATCTAATAACTTAGGTTCACAAGAGAAAAATTACCATCATTCAAGCTTTTTAAACAATAGTTTTTCACTGTTCTAACAACTCACCCTCCCCCAATCTTTAGAACATACTTTTTTACATAACCCAAACAAAATAGACTTGCCATCAAAGGCACTCCTGAATTCCATAAATTTCATCACAACAAACTGCAAAACTAAGTCCTTATTTTTTAGTCAGCACAAAATATAATTATAAAAAAATGAGAGAAATCTCCAACATAGTGAGCAGAAATTTCTTCTATCCGACCAACTATTAAGCTGATTGTATTTGAAGCAGAGACCATACCTCCAAAGCACAATCGACGCGTGCCAAGAGTATAATCCCAGGATGCACTGCATCTGGTCCGTTGAAAAGCCTAGCAACTTTCTCATATTGAGGCTGAGGTAATTACATTCTCAATATCAAAACAGAATATTTATGAGAAATCAACCAACATGCACACCTACCTTATAGTTTCTGCAAGCAGGGCACCTGTAAAACAATTTTTTGTTTATAAAAAACTGAAAAGATAGAAGGAAACAACTTTTTTAATATGAGACAGAAAAAAAGACAAAGAATTAATTAGTATTCACAAAATACTGATGTGTATATGCACATGATGACATCAATTTTTTCCAGCATCAATAAATCAACCTAGAACAAAAGAATGCCGGCCGAGAAAACTAAATGCATTTTTGTTATAGAGTAATTGATTTTAATATATGTGCTTTTTGTTGAGGATAAAATGCTCCACCCTCATAGTCCCCTATAAGGAAGACCAAGAAGAAGTAGACCTTCGACTAAAGGTTTTGGTTTCAATGAACCAAGCCGCAAGGGAGTGGAGTAATATGAGCAAGAATTAGATCGGGAAAACAAATTTCATTGCATTCATTGATATCTTCAACTGAGTCTTTTTAATTAGCTCAAGGTTTTTCATGAACATGGACATGTCTATTGTGCCTATAATCTATAAATTAAGGGAGTCTCTTCTACCCTAATGAATAGTCATTTTGGAATGGGATGGACTTCACCTCACTTAAACAAGGTTTGAGAGCGCAAATAACTTGCAAGTCATAATGAATTAATGAAATTGAGATGTGCTGAAGATAATATGCCCCACTCCCATAGTCCTACATGCTTAGATGCAATTGTCGATGATGTCCATATGACGGTGCCTCCCTTCTAAATGACTTGTTGTTTTGGATGGAATGGACTCCACCCAATTTCAAAACTTTTAATTTGTTTTATATCTATACCATGGAACTTGAACATCTTAGTATTGAGATGGTTTGTAGCTGAGAAAGTGTCTATTTATCACAAAGCAAAAAGATTTACGGATCCTGTATAGGAGAGATTTTAGTTGTGAGCATGTCAATAACCCAATAACTGTGATTCAAAAACTTTAGCTAGAAGAAGATGATGAGTCTGAGTCCTCCCAATATTGACGTTGAAAAGATGATTTCTTATTACTAGATCTGATTATCCTATGTTGTTGACATGGTCAATTGATTTATATAGATGTCCTAGAAGTGTTATTAGAAACAATACTGAAAATCTTGCACTATCTCAAGGGAAATCTCTGCAGAGATATGCTTTATGGCAAGAATGACCATGAGTTGGAGACTGTAAGACACCAAAAGGCATTCATGGTCCTAGAGTAAAAAACATTTTACTTCCTCAGCTGAATCCCAGAAACAACAGTAATAAACCAAACAGATATGACTATATTTCTTATTCTTAACAGACATGCTATGCCCACATTTTAGTGGCAATCATTTTCTAGTCAAGTAAGTTTGAACAATCCAGCTGGAAACATAAAGATTACCGATGTTTGTATACCAATTTCACATAGATTCGTAAATTAAGCAGCAAGGATTATTTTGACTATTACAAGTGAAGAAACTGCAACTGCACTCAATAAACCAAAAAATTTGTTATCTTGTCAACGTGAGTAGAGAACCAGTAACGGGGGTTATAGCAGGAATCCATATTTACAATTAAAGACTTTCCCATTCAAGACTCACACTCAACATCAACAATGGCCATTACTGTGGCGCTTGCCGAAACCCAAAAGCCACATCTTTGCCAGCCGTCCGCGTAATTTTGCAACAAGAACATAACAAAAAAAAGATCTCTTTCGGATACAACAGCCGCAATACGATCAGAGGGAGAAGAGAAAAAAAGAAGAAATACGATACCAGCTAGCGAAGAACTCGACGACGGCGAACTTGAGCGGTGACTCCTTCAAGAAGCTCCGGAAGTTGGAGGCGTTGAGCTCCACGGCGGCGTCACCTACGTCTCCGCTACTATCCCCGAGCGCACGGAGGGCGTCCAGACCCGAACAGAGGAGAAACGACAGGGAGAGGACGAGGAGAAACCCGCTTCCGGTAGGAGGCATCTGAGCGAAACGATCTGAAGACACAATAAAGCAGATCACGCGAATCGATTCCTCAATAAAAGAGAGAACTGAAAATGGGGGATTCAGACGGGATTCAGAGCAAAAGAGGAAGGAGGTATAAGGGTTTTAAAGGCAGGTTCTTCTCTCCTCCCCCTTCCTCGATTCAGTTCCAAGTTTAGGTAGTCCACGACCTTCCATTGCTTGGTTTAATATATCATCGTTACTTATTTCGGATCCGTGGAGCAGAGCAGCCCGTTACGAGCGGGCTAGTAACGGGGTGCACGTAACAACCATTAACAGCCCGTTACACGACGAAGGGTAGTTTTGTCCTTCTAACTTCATCAAAATTTGCACTCTTCCTCTTGTGGCTGACACGTCCGATGAACCTTTTCCTCCGTACGCTTTGTGGAGTAAGCGTAAAGATTAAGCCTACGTAAACATAGTCAATGGTTGGGACGCTTGATAATATTCAACACAAGTTGGTAGACAATGTTGCGATAAGAAGATCTGAGAGTAAAACAAAAAACCTGGAACCAAGTTGGCATCCTCATTTGATATGCCTCGTTTACACTTCTTTGAATAAGATAAAGAAACAATCTCCAAACATGCCAAATTGCATTGGCTATGACTAGTTCAAAATACACGATTAAATAGGAGTTTGACAGGTATGTTTCTTGATGCGCAGTAGAAAGAAGTCCACCTAGTCCTTGATTATTGGCAGAAGGATCCCAGAGCACTCTGGCTCTGCTGTGAGAAAATTGAGATTCCGAAGTTGCTTAATAAAACAAAAACAAAGAAACTGCCGGGTCTAAGAAAGATAACTTCTACATTACTCAAATTATTGAATGTTGGAATATAAACTTATGAGGCAGCTGACTCCTTTGCGATCTTCTCAGCCTTCGCAATGACTTCCTCGATACCTCCGACCATGTAAAATGACTGCTCAGACAGGTCGTCGTATTTTCCATCCAAGACACCCTACAAAACAATAAGGCAACATGAAGATTTGATGTGAAATGCATACGACAACGGTCGTTTCAAGGAAAACCAGGATGTGGGGCAAATCAAATCATGCAATTAGAATAGAATTATAATTTGCAGATAAATCGAGTGAAATATTTAGAAAGACAAGGAATTAAGTACAAAACTACAAGTTGCATGAAAGCCTCTAAAACAAATTGATCTAGCATTTTCACAATATCTCCATAGTTTTGTCATTTAACCTGACAAGAAATTAGCAGAGGATATATAATTGGATACCTAGTCTCATTGCTGCTGTAAGCCTATACTATGATAAAATGGGATTTCAATTCACAAAACTGTGGGTAAAGCTAACTGACCTGGAAACTGTTCACACTTTCTTTCAGTTCGACGTATTTTCCAGGAGCACCAGTAAAAACTTCAGCCACGTGGAATGGTTGGCTCAAGAACCGCTGGATCTTTCTAGCTCGAGCAACCGTCAATTTATCATCTTCACTAAGCTCATCCATTCCAAGAATAGCAATAATATCTTGAAGATTCTTATAATTTTGGAGAACCTTTTGAACACCACGAGCAGTGTTGTAGTGTTCTTCTCCTAACACGTGTGGAGAAAGCATTCTTGATGTGGAGTCAAGAGGATCGACAGCAGGGTAGATACCAAGCTCAGAAATCTAATCAGCAAAAGAATATGTTGTTGCATTTAATTTCTCCTTAAAATTTTTAACCGATCAAAGATATAAATAGCAGAAAACTCTATGGAACAAACCTGTCTTGACAGCACAGTTGTAGCATCAAGATGAGCAAAAGTAGTTGCTGGAGCAGGATCTG
>JBBUKS010000017.1:13233479-13251597 GCA_038050645.1 Hedychium gardnerianum
CTAGTATCGGGTCCTCCAGACCTACTAGGGCTTTTAGAGTTGAGATCCTGCACACTGGATTAGTTCATCAGATAATATTAAGACTTAACTTTAAACCTTTGACAACATCAAAACATAGGTTTGATTCTGATGCTCCCTGCACCAACAATGTAGAGATACTCACTAGTTATGATCCAATCACAAGTTCTCTCATATGATATGAATCATATTGCATACATTCAGTAAATAAGTTTAAGATCCAATCATATACATTAAGAATGTACACTCAAATAGTAAATCACTATTTATCCTATAAATAGTATATTCCATAAGACAATTGCCTTAGGACATCTATCAAATATAATATACTCTCACTTGACCAAATGTCAATCATCATGGTATCCAATACCACAGGCCTTTACATGACTCTCAAACTTATTTTTAGGCAGACATTTCATCAAAGGATCCGCTAGGTTACTTTTAGTGGAAATTTTCTCAATTTGTATTTCATTCCTACTTATGATCTACCTAATCATATGATAGCGGTGAAGCACATGTTTGGATCGTTGTTGAGACCTAGGTTCTTTGGCCTAATCAATGGCCACATTGTTATCACAGTAAACTCGTACTGCTTTAACAATGCTCGAAACCTCATCCAAGTTTAGCGACGAACTTCTTGATCCAAACTGCTTCCATTGTTGCTTCAGAAGATGTAATGTATTCCGCCTCAGTGGTAGAATCTACAACGATTTCTTGCTTGAACCCTTCCAACTTATTACACCTCCATTTAAGGTAAATATGAATCCAGACTGGGACTTGGAATCATCCTTGTTCGTTTGAAAAATGACATCAATATACCCATGTATAATTATATCACCCCCTCCATATACTAAGAACGAATCCTTAGTACTTAAGGATTGCCTTGATAGCCACCCAACGATCCACGCCTGGATCCGATTGATATCTACTCATGACACTTAGAGCATACGATATTTTGGGCCACGTACATAACATAACATACATGATTGATTCTATAGCTGATGCATATGGGATCTGACTCATGTGAATCCTCTCGTCTTATGTATTCGGGCATATAAACTTCGAAAGGTGAATCTCATGTCACATGGGAAGATAACCTTTTTTGGATTCTTCTAGGTTAAATCATTTTAGTACTTTATCAATGTATATAGACTGTGAAAGATTAAACATCATTTTCGATCTATCTCTACATATACTAATTGCAAGGATATGTGTTGCTTCTCTCATGTCTTTCATGGAGGATGTCTTAGACAACCAAATTTTAACTAACTGTTGAACGAGCATATTATTTCCTATAAGTAATATGTTATCAACATATAACACTAGGAACACTACTGCACTCCCACTAACCTTCATGTACAAGAAGGGTTCATCTGGATTTTGTGAGAAATCAAACTCCCATCCATGTCATTTTTTTGTCTTGAAAAACCCATTTGCAACCAGTAGGTATTACACCTTCGGGTGGCTCCACCTATTTCCAAACATGATTTGCATACATGGAATCCATTTCTGATTTCATAGCTTTTAACCATGAATCCCTTTCTGAACTTTTCAGAACTTCTTCATAACTAGTAGGGTCCTCATCCTCAATGAGTAACACGTCTCTCGATTCACTTATAAGAAATTCATATCTCCTGAGAATTAGATGTACCCTACTAGATCTTTGAAGTGGTGGTGTATCAATAGGTTTAGCCATTATCTCATCCCTATGAGTAATAGGCTTGGCGTCTTGATTAGGCGTCTCTTCTGTGTTTATTGGAGTCTCTTGAACTACTCTTAGTTCAACCTTACTCCCACTATTTTCCTGTACGAGAAACTCTTTCTCTAGAAATACAGCATGCTTTGAAACAAACATCTTTTATTCTAAGGGATGATAAAATTGGTAACCCCTAGTTCCCTTAGGGTAACTAATAAATATACACATATTAGACTTAGCATCTAGCTTATCTGATACTTCACTTAAGCAAGACAACCCTATATCTTCAAGTAAGATAGGTGAGGTTTTTTACCAATCCATATCTCATATGGAGTAGCAGAGACCACCTTGGTCAAGACTCTATTTAGCAAGTAAATAGCTGTCTCAAGTGCGTAACCCCAAAAGGATTTGGGAAGACTCACATGATTCATCATTGACCTAACTATGTCCAACAAGGTTCGATTTTTCCTTTCATATACACCATTGTATTGTGGCGTATAAGGCAAAGTCCTTTGAGATAATATTTCATTGTCCTTGTAATTTTGAAACTCTTGATTTAAGTATTCACCACCTCGATCAGATCGAAGTATTTTTAATACTTTTGCCAAGTTATTTTTCTACTTCATTTCTAAATTTTTTGAACCTTTCAAAAGCCTTAGATTTGTATCTTAATAGATACACATACCCAAATCGTGAGTGGGCATCAATAAAGGTAATGAAGTAATTATAGCCTCCTTGAGCATGAGTTGACATCAGTCCACATATATCGGTATGTATAAGGCCGAGAAACTCTTCCACTAGTTCAGCTTTTCTAGAAAAAAAGATAACTAAGTCATTTTGCCTTTTAAGCATGAAGCATATGTATCAAATGAATCCAATTCAAATAATTCCAAAATTGTAAACTTATACAATTTGGACATATGTTCCTTGCTTATATGGCCAAGGCGACAATGCCACGTGTAGGAAGATAATTGATTATCTAATCGTCTACTATTCTTTAGCCCACTTATGTCATTACATATATATGTGAGACACACCCGATATCCAATACCCAAGTGTTTAAAGAAATAGTATGGTATTCAATCTTGAAGATATCTGAAGGAGATAGGATATCAAATGTCTTTCTCTTCTTCATGGACTCAAGATAAATCTTGTAGTTTTCTCCAATGTCCCATATTACTACAATGGTTTTATGGGCCTTTTGGAGTCAGTTCTTCTTTCTTAGCCTTGAGAACAATTCTCAAGTTTTGAAGCTAATCCAAGAAGTTCATCCAGTCAGTTTGGTTGTTTCCAAAGTTGAGCACAAATTCAAAGAAAATATTTTGATTCTTATAAACTACAAATACACAATCGAGCAAACATGAGAGAGATGTTTCACTATGTAAATGTAAACAATTTAAATATATATTTAAATCCCACTTACTTATCAAATTCAAGAGTCATTACTTTAAATTTGGGAGATTGTAGATTTTCTCTAAGTGGGTTTGTTGCACAGATAGGGGCAACACCTCTCAACCTCTAACGTGGAAGAAGAGGAGGAGAGAAAGAGATCGCGGACAGCAACGAGATAAAGATGCATGAGAAAGAATAAACACAAAGAAGAGAAAGAAGAGGAAAGAAGAAGAAGGAGGGAGAGGAATTACTATGGTTCGACGGCGTGCCTACTCCACGAAAATGACCGAAGATTTATTAGAATTCTCTTTACATCTAATGTCTTCCATACAATAGGCTTATAATGATCCCTATGAATAGTGGCCAAACCTTACTATATCCAAACAGACCGAAAAAAATAGAATTCTATTATGAAAAATAGAATTCTGTTACAAAAAAATCGTAACAATTTTTTTCTCCATTTCTTAGCACAGCCGTGCCTCCCCTTCTTTTCATTCATGACGATCTCGCATTGGCTTTCACTCAAATATGAGTCACCCATCAACAATCTCCACCTTGGCGAATATTTACCCCTTCGAAGAACACTAGCATCTGAGCAAAAACTCCACATGGATCTCTGGGTTTGGGCTTTTTTTTTTCTCTATCATCTCGAGACATGGATCAAGCTCAAGCAATGCTTGAACTTTTCTGTGGTCACTGGCTTTGTCAACATGTCTGCAGCATTGTCTGTAGTGTGAACCTTCTCAAGTTAAATTTCTTTAGAAGCAATCAGCTCTATGATCTTGTGAAATTTCACATCAATATGCTTAGTTCTCGCATGATACACCTGATTCTTCGCCAAATAGATAGCACTCTAACTATCGCACAACAACTTGACTCCACCTTGCTGAACACCCAATTCTCTGATCAACCCTGTAATTCATAAGGCTTCCTTTTTCTTGAATACCCACTTGCATCCTATAGCTCGTTTTTCCTTAGGAAGTTCCATCATATCCCACATTTGGTTCTTATGCATCGACTCTATCTCCTCCATCATAGCACCAACCCACTTGTCCTTCTCAGAGCTGTGAACCGTCTCTTGAAAAGATGTTGGGTCTCTGCTACTGGTGATAAGTGCATAAGACACCAAGTCCTCAAAATCGTATCTAGTGGGTGACTTTATAACTCGTCTCGTCTTGCCTCCAACTATAGTACGATGCTCTGTGTGCCTTGATCATCACAGTCATGAGTTTCTAGCTTCACCTGCACAATGTCCTTCTCTTTGTTGCTCTATGATGTTTCTTTTCCATCTCCCTGAGTACTCTGTAACATGACCTTCTCGCCAAACACCAAATTTATGCTGATCACCACCTTGTTTGCCTTAGAATCCCAAAGCTTGAAGTCTTTAATTCCTTTCTGATACCCCAGAAAAATACACTGCTTTGACTTCGCATCCAACTTTGATCTTCCTTACTAGGTATGTGCATATAGGCTGGACATCCAAAAATTCAATGATGAGAGTAATCTACTGGATTCCCTATCCATACTTCCTTTGATACTTTGCCTTCTAGTATTGCCCTTGGTGATCTATTAATAAGATAACATGTCATGTTAACCGCTTCTGCTCAGAAACTCTTTGCTAGCCCTGCATTCAGTCTGAGACATCTTGCCTTCTCAATGATTATCCTATTCAATCTTTCTTCTACACCATTCTGTTGTGGTCTTTTGCAAACCGAGAAATATCTCATAATCCCATGTTGCTCACAAAATTCTTGAAACTTTAAATTTGTGTACTCAGTCCCATTATCTAATCTAAGACATTTTAACTTCTTCCCGGTCTGGTTCTTCACTTCAGTTTTCTACAACTTAAACTTAGAAAAGGTTTTAGTTTTGTACTCATGAAGTATATCCAGACCTTTCATGAGTAGTCATCAATAAAACTCACAAAATACATGTGCCTTCCACATGATGCTACACTGGCCTGTCCCCAAAGATCCGTATGTACGTAGTCCAAAATTCCTTCCATCTTGTGAGTTGTCGTCTTGAATTTCACTTTGCTCTGTTTCCCAATAATACAGAATTTGCAAAATTTAAGCTTACACATCTTAATGCCCTTCAACAACTCTCTATTATGAAGTTCCAGCATCCCACGTTCACTCATATGCCCTAGTCGTATATGCCACAAGACTGTATTGTCTAATTCAGATTCTACTAAGGCGACTCCACCTACAACTATAGTCCCTACTAGCTTGTAGATGTTCCTTGCTAACTTCTATCCTTTTATTATCGTCAGAGCTCCCTTGCTGACCTTCATCACCCAGCTTACTGTTTTGTAACTACAACCAATACCATCTAGTGTGCATAGTGAGATTAAATTCTTTCTCAAATCTAGTATGCGTCTGATATCACATAAGATTCTGATCACACCATCAAACATCCTGATTCTAATACTCCCTATGTCAATAACTCTGCAAGAAGCAGCGTTGCCCATTAACACTGAACCAGAATCCACTACCCTGTAGGTGTCAAACCACTCATTGTTTGGAGTTTATGTGATAAGAATACCTAGAGTCTAAGATCCATGCATCTGTCAGTTGCTCCGAACTGCACATGACCGATAGCATATCTCCATCACCGTTCTCTGAATTTTCCACTTCAATAATGTTTGTAGATTTTGTCGAGCTACCTTTGTTCTCTACAACATATTTTTTTATCTCTGGACAATCTCTCTTCAGATGACCTTTGCCTCCACACTTGTAGCATGTGATCACCTTCTTCCTTCTTGATTTAGAATGAGCCTTGTTGTCATTGCCTGATCCATGTCGAGATTTGCTCCTACCATGCTCTTGATTTCTATTTACCACAAGTCCTTCTCCCTGAGAAACTTTGTTGCTTGTTTTCTTCCTTTGATGAAAACCTAGCAACGCACCTGTGATCTCCTCAAATTTAAGAGTTGTGATCTCCTCCAATTTAAGAGTTTCCTTACCCCACATCAAAGTAGTAACTAAATTCTCATACATAGGAGGTGAAGGTAGAGAATTCAGCAACTTAAGCGTCTTATCTTCATCCTCAATCTTCACATCAACCTACTTCAAATCACTCACGATCTAGTTGAATAAGTTGATGTGTTGGCTCAGATTAGTTCCCTTTGTCATCTTTAACCCTAATAACTTCTGCTTGAGATACAACTTATTTGTCAATTACTTTGACATGTATCGACTTTTCAGCGTTTGCCAAACTACCACCGGTGACTCCTCATCCATGACATGGTACTATCACATCATCCATAAGACAAAGCCTTATTGTTGCCACTGCCTTCGCCTAAAGTTCTTCCCAATCCGATCTCTCCATTCTTTCCGATTTCCTTTCTCTTAGTGCCTTCATCATGCCTTGTTGTACCAACAAGTCCTTGACCCTCCTCTACCATAATCTGAAGTTCCCGATTCCGTCAAACTTCACAGAAGACATGTTGAAGAAATCTGCCAAAACCTCGCTCTGATACCAATTGTTGCACAAGATAGAGGCAACACCTCTCAAACTCTAATGTGGAAGAAGAGGAAGAGAGAAAGAGATCGCGCGAAACAATGAGATAAAGATGCACCAGAAAGAACAAACACGAAGAAGAGAAAGAAGAAGAAAAAGGGAGAGGAATTACCATGGTTCGGCAGCATGCCTACTCCACGAAAATGACTGAAGCTTTATTAGAATTCTCTCTACATCTAATATCTTCCATACAATAGAGTTACAATGATCCCTATAAATAGTATCCAAACCTTACCACGTCGAAACAGACCGAAAAAATAACAAAATTCTATTACAGAAAATAGAATTTTGTTAAGAAAAAATCGTAACAGGTTTTTTCGTCATTTCTAGGCACAGCCATGCCTCTCCTTCTTTTCATCCATAACGTCCTCGTATTTTCCTTCACTGAGATATGAGCCACTCATCAACAGGGTTGATATCCACTATAGATAAGAACAATATTGAAGTGAGTCCAACAAGTCATTCTTAGCTCTAGTGGTAGGTATCATATACCAATTATATATATCACATATATAACTATTACATTATGCTATTAACTAATTGATATTTGCATAAACATCGAGTTGTTAACTCATTAACATGTATACATCGTATGTATAACACCCAACTTCACCTCTATCCATATTGACCTTGGAGTGAGTCTAATAAATTAATGCTTCAAGTTAAAGTCGACCCGTTAATCATGAGATCATATCTCAGTGGTATCGAACTTAACTAATTTCAAGTTTGGATTGGAGTAGGTCCAACAACCCAATCAAGAAATCAAACTTTGGTTCTTACCATATTAACGGAAGGTGTATGCTTTAATTATTTTTGTAAGGGTTTTCGGTCTTATCCTCTTTTCCATGCAAATAATTAAACTATCTACATGCCATGACATGGCATAATTAATGCAATTAATCATGGCATGAGATAATTAATGCAACTAATCATGGCAGGGATAATGTCATAGTTGTCATAGATTTTATTTGAAAATAAAATATGATTAAGAATCTGATTTTCATAAATTAAGATTTTTTAATTAAATTAGGAAATAATTTTCCAAATCTAATTATATATTTTATTAAAGAAAAATTCCCAATTAAAAATCTAATTAATTAGAAAACAATTTCCTAACTTGAAATTTCCTAATGGGTTAGGAAATATAATTAGAATATTCAAATTAATTTAGAATCTTTCCAAAATTATAATTTTCTAAATTATTTTTAAAAAAAATCAAAATTGGATTTTCCTAACAAATTAGGAAACTTTCAAAATTGGATTTTTTTTTAACAAATTAAGAAACTTTCCAAAATTAGAATTTCCTAATAAATTAGGAAACTATCCTAATCTAAATTTACGACCAACTACGACTCATAAAATAATTTTAAAATTATGTCAAAGTATGATCAGGCTCTGATACTACTATTGGGGAGCCCAATATGATACGTGCGTTGGACACATTTCACAAAACACGTAGCAGAAGTAGAAATAAAATTATTTTTATTACAACACATACAACACACGTATACTGGATACAACATGCCATAAATAACCATATAATTATGATTTTACGATAATAAATTATACTTGCGAGTTTGTAATTGAACATTATAGAAAGCGTTTGCTAGCCTTTTTCGGAATCAACAAGCAAGCTTAACGAAGCTTGCCTCTACTCGTATCCACTCTGAGTTATCCTTAAGCCGACTTCTCTAAGTCATGAGTCGTGTTTCTATTTCGGTACTAACCGAAGGTGGGAGATGAAGAGATTTGAGAGAGAGATCATGGTTCGATTTGTACCCGACAACAATTGCAACCCAGCGACACAAATCAACTAGCGGCAATAGCTTTTGTTGTCGTTGTTCGAAGCCTCATACTTCACTGCCAATAAGGGGGTAGCAAGTCTGGCAGCGGCTGAGTCCTAGCTGCAACAATTATTGGTCAGAACAGTGATTTGGTCGACAGAACAGGGCTACTGGGCAGCTAGTAGAGGGCCTATAGCCAGCTGCACCTTCCGCCAAAGCAAGAAGTTCGGCAACACAAAAGTTGTGGCCGACGACAGCAACATCTTGTTGCTCTTTCGACGACAAAGGAGCCACATCCAACGATGCAGGAGCCGTAATCGTAGTCGATTGCTTCACCATAATGGCAACCATTGTTGTTGCTATCCGTCAGAGTAGCACCAAGTGGGGCGACTGAAACACAACCAGCAGCAACTTTTGCTACGTTGGCTGGTGGCTGACCAGTGGAGGAAGAGGTGTTTCTTTGGCTGGAGCAGTTGGTGGTGGCGTCGGGGATGAATGGTGGCAGTAACCCCTTTGTTGGCAGTGGAATAGCAGCCATGGACAACACCTTCTATGGCCGGAGCAACAATAGGGGCCGTCGAACGGCGGTGTTGATCAGTGGCGAAGAGGTCGGTGGAGCAAGGAGGACCTTCCTCTTTGTGCTTTCTATCCGGCTACTAGATGGAGGGTTCACAGTGGATATGGCTGACAGCAAGTCACCGAAAGGTAGGGAGGATCCAGCGGTTTTCTCCGGCTGTTGTGGTCAAACGGTGGTGGCACCACACAAGGGCCTGCCCTTTTTTTTGGTCGGCGACACATGAAGAGAAGGGAAGGAGAAGAGTAGAATCCATCCCAAAAACCTAACACTTAGGTTTTAATTAAATTAATTAATTCTTTTTCTCCATCCTATATCTTTATATAGGTTCTCTTATTGGGTTTGGATCAAATCCAAACTCGTATCCATTAACCCCAAAACTCAAACCATTAGCCTTAAGTTTGGTTCAAGATCAAGCCATTCTTGGTTCAAAACCAAATCTATTTTAATTAAAATTAAACCAATTTGGTTTATAATTAAAACAAAGAAGGTCCAACTCGTCTTCAAAAGATGTGGTCCATCCGCGCTTTCATTTCAATAAAATATCTTACATATTTACCCTTTGTCTAGTCCAACTAGACTTTATCTCTTTTGATCTGAGAATTCAATTCTCAATCATTTTAAGTCTCTCGGATAAACTCGTAGTGTGTGTGACCTTATAGATTCCCGATTTATGTTGGTCATCTATAATTAATCATTGATTATGGATCAATCATGAGTGACACTTAGTAGTACATCATGATCACCAATTAACCGAAAAATCAACGGTTGGTCCCCGAACTTTTTCTGAACCCTTCAGCAACTACATTGAGTCATGCCTCATTCCTTTCACTTGTCTTATACTCACTTGGTTCAGGACATGGTCTATGTGTCAGTCCCCATTAGGTTGACTACGTCACATCTAGTCTAAGTTATACTTTCTCATCCTGTGGATTCAAATTACTCAAACATGTGTCCAAGAGTACCATACTCTTGACATATAATGCTTTGGCCAAAGACTTCTAGTAATAATCCTGATGAGTGGTCATAGGGTATACGTCTCCTTATGCAAGGAGCGGTGAATTCTTTATGGTCTATCTAAACACCTTCGGACACTTTGACTTATATCCAATCATCCCAGGTTCACACCTTCGAGGAGATGTTTTCTTAAGATGTCAAAGTATAAGTCTCCATGACCAAGGTGACTTGAATACCTCAAGTTAAAGGAAACTCACACTTAAACTACAATGAGATCTTCATTGATAAGTCTATGTATGTAAAGAACCATATGAAGTCTCATGGTAGGTCACATCAATGAACTAGTTACCTTTAACTAACATCCACATTTAATTCTCGACATCCCAATGTCTCCAGCCAGTAAGGAGCAGCTGCTTGGATAAAACAAGGAGTATAACACATGCTAGTCTCTCAAAATTGATGATGTCTGAACTCATCAATTCATCGACTAGGGAATATTTCAATACATCCATAATTACATATGTAGAGATGCTCACTAGTTATGATCCAATCAAAAATTCTCTTATGCTATGAATCGTATTACGGACATTCAGTAAATGAGTTTAAGATCCAATCATATACATTAAGAATGTACACTCAAAAAATGAATCACTATTTATCCAATAAATAGTATATTTCATAAGGCGATTGCCTTAGGACATCTCTCAAATATAACACTTCCAACTCTAGGTTCTTGCAAGATAAGCATACAAATACAAATAAGCAACCAACCTAAACTTGTAAGTCTACCTGACCTACAAGGTTTTACTCTTACTTGGAGTCCACTCCTCCAAGACTTCTACCTAGAGATCACTTCCCTAGGGTTTTCACTTTTGTCAAACATCCAGTTACCTTGACCTGTTTGGACTTATAGTCTATCAGACATTCGGTCACCCTTGACCTATTTGGACTTACCGCTTACCAGACATCTGGTTCCCTTTGACCTACCCGGACCAAACATCTGGCCATCTTGACCTACTTAGACTAACCTGCTAAGACTTTACTTGCTAGTCAACCGGTCAACCTTTGACCTTATTAGACTTTTGCCTAACATTCAATTTTCACTAACCTTTTAGGTCTTTCCCTTGTTAGTCAACTAGTCAACCTTGATCTGACTAGACTTTACTTTGCTAGTCATCCGGTCAACCTTTGACTTGACTAGGCTTCTCTTTGCTAATCATCTAGTCAACCCTGACCTGACTAGACTTCTCTCTTTCAAACATCAAGTCCTGTTTGGATAAACCCTTGGTCAAACTAACCTAACATTGGTATATTGTAAACATTGAAACCCTGGAGGCTGATTGCACCAACAAACTATGTGGTGGTAATCCCCCTATTTTTATGTAAATTTTATATTTTAGGAAAGTGCCTCCCAACTTTTTAGGTAAGTTTGTTAGTTTTGGTACCTTGGAGGCTATAAAAGAACTAAGGGGGCAATTGTTTAAGGCATCTGAGGAGCAAGGGGTTCTCCCCTTTCCTATCGAAGGGGTTTCCATGTGATAAGGAACCCTAAGAGAGCACCATTTTCCAAGGAGCCATTGAGATTTCGTCCTCCCAAGAGCTTGGAGTTCATCCGAAGACACTGACTCCCACGACGACTAGACTTTCTATCTCTTTTCTCTTTGATTTGAGTTATAGAATGCTATTTTCCATGTCTTTCTATTGTAACTCATCTCTATATAGTAGTTCTACTGATTCTAGGATGAGGGAGTAGTCCGATGCATTGTTGACATTTGTTTTTTTATTAGTTTATCTTTTTTTTATCACATGATGTGTTGATTCATGATCCGACTTTATTATGCATACATGACTATGACACTCGTGTGCGTTTTCATACAAAGGGGTGCGAGGAACGACCGAGAGGTGAACCTAATTCTCCAACCCATAAAGACTGAGATTTGAGGGTTTATTCACGAAAGTAGTCCAAAATCTCTCGAGGGCACCATTGACTATCACAAAGATTAATAGGTTTACCCAAATTCAATGTCACAAAGTAGGGGATAACACCTAAAGGACTGTAGGACATTGTGACAGGAGCCTTCCTGGGAAAGCGATTACTTTAGTAAGGTTACCTTGAAAGTAGGTGTCACGTTTGGGTAGGCAGACCGGTATTATTCCAAAAGAAGATATCGAGTACCTCGGGATAGACCACCTTCAAGCATTTCAACACTGAGATAAAAGAGTAAACTATATTTAGGGTGTCAATGATTATCGTGGTGAAACCAAAGTCCTAGAATCGCTTCTCAAAATCGGTTTTTCTCCATCAACTCTTCTTGCTTTCTTAGTTCATTTTCTTTCTCTCGTGATTCTCTCAATTTTGATTTATTTGGATAGTCTGCTTCATGATTTTAATTGGTAATCGATTTATAGTCCTAGTGAATGATATTTTATTACTTGTCGACAATTGTGCACTTGTGAATTTCGTACGTAAATTTTCTAATTTTTTATTTGTTATAGTAATAGTTGATTGTTAATGTTCATTAATCAACTGTTACTGTGACATAAATAGTCGAGTTGATCAATCAAGTTCCTACTAACATTCTATTTCTATAGTAATAATTGACCGTTATAGTTCATTCATCGATCATATTATAGCAAAATTATTGTAGCACTATTAATACAATAGAATTACTATAGCATAATTATTGTTCACAGTCGATTGATATACTATTCATAGTGCTGAAATCCCCTCAAACCCTAATTTTAAGGTTTATTCAATCAATTGATACACCCTATCAATTCAACTGATATTCTCATTTCAGCCTTACTAAAGCTGAATTCTCGCATTGCCTGGTATCATATTGACCTTAACTTACTAAGATTTCCTTTTCTTAACATTCAATTAATCTTGACCTACCGAGACTTTTTGTTGCTTAGCATCCAGTGAAGCTTAACCTGTCATGACTTCCTTTGTCTAGTATCTAATTTCCCTTGACCTACTAAGACTTTACCATTGTTTGGAATCCGGTTAACCTTGACCTGCTAAAACTTTATCGTTGTCTAGCATCCGACCAACTTTGATGTAGTAGGACTTCTGGTCCGTGCCTAACATCTTGTCCTTCATGACATGTTAGGACTTCCTTCATTGCCAAGTGTTTGATCATCCTCGACTCACTTAGACTTCATCTTTACCAACTCCCTATTGAACTTTAAACCGCTAAATGTTCAATCAATCGTAGCCTAGTTGGACTTTCCTCTTGCCAACTCCTTATTGGACTTTCAACTACCAAGTGTTCGGTCAATCATGACCAACTTGGACTTCTCCATCATCAAGTGTCTAGTCAAAATTGACCTACTTGATGTCTCATTGAACTAACTAACATATTGATCAAATATCGAAACTCAACTTGAGTTAACTTGAGCTTGGACAACCGAGCTTGGTCAACTCAATCAACCTTAACTATATATTGATTGCACCAACAGAATGAGCACAATGCATAAAGACGTAATGTTTCATCACCATCTTTGGCTCAATTGCCACGATCTATTGTGACCTTAAAATCTCAACCGTTAATATAGACAAGTACTCAATTTGGGACATGTTTCTTTTATTAATTACCTTAGAGTTAAACTTATGATCTCTAAGTTGATTATAAATTGATATATATGATATTTTATCACTTGTATTTTATTGCAAGTCTTAAAGTTGAACTTATGATTAGGGATATGTCCTTATATCTCTTGTTTGAAGGTTTTGTTGGTGCAAGTGGCCCCTAAGAGGCTTGGATTAAGGATGATATTATTGATACAATCATATTTGAGTTACATATAGTTTCAATGTGGATGACAAATGATTAACAAAAGGTTTAAATTTGAATAAATATATGATCATGCTATGTATCAAGTTGTAAATGTAGGAACTTTATAGAAAATGCACTTGCAAGTTAAAGTAGTCCATGTAAATTGAGGCTTAACAAGGAAAGTCCAACATGTGTTGGTAGGTGATGTTTTAGAGAAATGAACTCCATGCAAATGAGGAACAATCCAATAGAAGGAGTTGGAAGAAGTTCAAGTGGTTCTTGGAAGATGAAGTGATATAGCCATGTGCTAGAGCAATTAGTTTAAATGTTAGATTAAGACTTAAGTTAGATGATGTATTTGATGAGTTGTGACAAGTGTGCATATAACACTTGATAGTGAATATTGAAGGTGCAATAATAAAAGTTTCAATAGATCAAGAATGATTGAATGTTTGACAAGAGAAAATCTTACCATATCAAGGTTAATCGAATGGTTGGAAAGAGAAAGTCCTAACAAATCTAGGTTGATCAGATGCTTGGTATGAAGAAATCTCAATAAATCAAGGATGATCGAATGCTTGACAATTGAAAGTCTTGGTAAGTCAAAGTTTAGTCGATGCTTGGTAGAAGAGGAAGACCACGAAGCAAAATATGCCCTAGAGAAGGGTTTTCTCCAACTTGGTGAATCTTTTATGTAACGACGAGTGTGAGTGTACATGTATTTTGGAGCAACTAAGGGCTAATTAGGCTCAAACTAAAGCTTTAAAATTGACATTGTAAGTGATCTAGTTGATTGGAATTTGCTTTTTAGTCGATTAGTACTTGAGTCGATTGAATAGTCAACTCGGGATAAAGGAAAAGGGAATAGAAGCTTACTATTTTCCCTGCCCATGTGCTAGTCGACTGATACTATGTGCAAGTCGACTGATGATATCTTGAATTGACTAAAGAACTGAGTTGTTTGTTGTAATAGTTTAGTTAATAAGTTGAGCAGTTCACTAATGGTATCTTGAGTCAACTAATGAAGAAATTGAATGATTAAAACAAAACAATTAGCTATTACAACAACGGATCAAGAAGCTTCATTAGAGAATAAACAACTAATGGTAGCGAGCAATCAACTAAAGTGGATGATAAAATAGTTACGTGACTAAGATCAAAAAAATGATTAGAATAGAATATATATTTTTAGAGGCGTCTTGGAGGCTTGGGTGAAGGCTATAAGTATAGGGCATATTGAATATTTTGTCAAATTGTCTACTCTCTTCTCTCATCCATAATCCTTTCTTTCTTTTCAAGTGCTCTCATAATTGGAGAGGCAAGATGGGTGAATATACTTGCTTGCAATTCTTTTTCTCTATATAAAGTAAGTTATGCATTGGGAAACAAATATAATAAAAACACAACTAATAAGAAGGCAAAATCAATTGATGCAGTTCGCTTGTCCTTATTTAGACCTCTACTCTGTGATTATAATTCTTAAGGTAGATCACTCCTCGAAACCACCTCTAATTTTCTCCTTCTAGATTAGTAGTCAGAGGTGGAGAAATCTCTTACAATATTTCTTTAAAATGATGAAAATGAAGTAAAAGAGATCTTTACAAAAAAAACATTATAAGGAAAATGGTGTTGAACACTTTGAGCACTTATGCCCTGTTTACTCTAGAGCACGGATGATATAAAGGATGAATTACACATGAATCGATACACTTTCCTTTGTTTACTTGTAAAAAATAATATAGACGGACGGATTCTAAATTCATCCGTAGATCAATTCAAGTCCATTTTCTTATCCACCGAAAAATGGACGGAACTAACTTTCCATCTATCCTTCCTACTCCTAGTGGACATCACTTGACAACTAGGGGCCATCCGACCACAACATCTTGCATCTTGATGACGGCAAGCCACAAATCGACCATGGGCTTGCCTGTCGCGCCATGAGGTCGCGGGCGAGGTGTGTTGGTGTCTACCACAAGTGTATGGTAAAGTCGTCAAGTAATAAAAAAAATATTGATCCTTAGGGACTATGGATTAAACACTAATGAGTCCACAAAGAAAGCTATCTAGACAATCAAAGGTTGTAAAAGATTAAGAACTAGAGCTTGAGAGAGAGAGAGAGAGTGAGAGAGAGGAAGGTTGAAAGGTCCAAGATGGGAGAGGTTGGTTATTAAGAGAGAAGTTGGTTTGGGAAAGCGATCCTAGGACTTAGGTTTCATTATGATACTAGTTGATAATTCTATGGATTGTTCATCTCCCTACCTTTATGTTTACAATCTTGTAGGGATTCTAACCAAATTATCGGTATGAACTCGCGAGGAACACACTGGAGTGCTTACACCATTTCTATTTAGTGCTATTAAATAGAAGAGGTAACATAGAAAGTCGGGTTAACGTAACCCTCTGTCACTAAGGGCTCTCCAGGCATACACTCTAGATTACACAAGTCACTTCCTGACATTGAATTGATGAAAACTCATTAAACACTAATTAACTAATCCCTTAAGGAAAATTAGCCCTCAATTCAAAGTGAAGACTCTAGAAAGTCTAGTTAAGATAACCTCTGTCACTAAGGGCTCCCCGGGCATACAATCTAAAGCCTCCCCTCTTCATGATGACTAATTTTTCACATCCACATGCTTACATTTCACACACACATTCAATCAAACATAACCAAATTATCACACATATGGAACAAGTCATAGACACTTCATAAAATAATAAAATTGGCAAATCCATAGTGTATACATCAACATCACATCACATCACAATTACTCCTTAAATCTAGGAAATATACTCCATAGCAATGGAGTTACAAGAAAGAGACAATAAATGAAGCATTCTTACAATCAATAAAAAAAGTAGAGAAGAAGAGATGCTTATCAATGCGATGCCGGTCTTCTTGGATGAAATTCTTGCTCCGAAGGTGGACGGATCGTGGAAATCGGCTAGGAAATAGACCTCATAGGTTCCCACGAAGGGGAAACCTTTCCTCCCATTTGAAAAGGGGATCTTAACCCCTTTTTATAGGCCCCATAACTGTGTCCCAACATCACACGATTGTGCCTATGAGGCATGGCCATGTCGTGGGGAATGCCAAGAAAAAGGCATGACCTTGCCAATGGTAACTACTTGAAGGGGACACGGCCGTGCCTTTTGGCACGACCTGGATGTGGGAGTCTTTAGAAATGATGGAGACCATGGCTGAAGAAGATACGATCATGGCTTTTGGTACGGCCTATACGTGGGAGTCTCTAGAAATATGCTGAGTCCATGGCTGAAGAAGAGGCACAGCCTGGCCGTGAAAGCTTCTGGAAATGCTGGTGGAGGCTCCTAAGCAAGCACGGTCATACCTTTTGGCACGACCTGCTTGTGGGAAGTTCTGGTCCAACTATCAATGAAGCTCCTGAGATGGCATGACCATGCCTTTGGAGCATGGCCTTGCTTGCCTTTGAATGGCACAACCATAACTTAAAGAGGCATGACCTTGCTTGGCTTGGAATGACACGACTGTGCCTTAAAGAGGCACGACCCTGCTTGCTGGTTTTGCTCCCCAAGCTCGTTCCAATGTCCATTTTGCTTCATTTTAGCTCCAAATGACATCTTGTAAATGAAAATACAAAGAGAGCAGATCTTTGAACTAAAAGATTAAAAGCATGAAATATAATGAGATATGGTGCGATAATGTAGATCATAATTAATGAAATACAAGTAGATATGCAACAAACCATATCTAAAAGCATATATAATCTACACACATCAAGGTGTGACCTTTCTGTGAGGTCGCAAGTGAGGTACAACCTTGCTGTGAGGTCGCGGGCCAGCATGACCTTGCCATAAGGTAGTGGACGACGTAAGATCGCAACGGCGACCTCATTCCTCATCTACGACCATGACCTTGCGACCTAATCACAAGGAGTCTACTAACGTAGAGGTTGTTGCATCACTGCATCCTATCAGGCTCATATTTCCTTTCTCTTATTTTTTTATATAATTTACTTTTATTTTTTTTCCTTCATCTTCTTGCATCCTGACGACAACGATCAACAAATCGATCATGGCATTGTCCGTTGCCCTGCGAGGTCCGGGTGAGGCACAACCTTGCCTCAAGGTTGCGAGCGATGCAAGGTCATAACTGTTAGTATTAGCCCTAAGAGCCAATTATGAGATGATTATGCTTATTCGGTAAATGAATATGAATTGATTTATTAGGTTAATGGTTAATCCAATATGCTAAAATCCAACCCATTAAAGATGATTAATGGAGATTAATTATGCATTTAAGAAAGAAGATTATTGAGTTAGACTCAAATGGATCAAACTATTGGATTGAGTCCAATTCGAATTAGACTCATGGAGTCAATTCGGATTGATCAATGAGTTAGACTCATTGGGT
>JBBUKS010000017.1:13255288-13266744 GCA_038050645.1 Hedychium gardnerianum
TGAAGTGGAAGGTGGTGTTGTAATTTTTATACAACTTTATACTTTGCCATATTCCATGGATGTGTTTCTTATAGTTGCATTCTTCATCCTGCAGATTCCTCCAACAATGTATGAAATGCTTGATTTGTCGGAAATTGTTTTTTTGTTACCAATGCGAAATTGGACAATCTACTTACGAGTAGATTGCAATAAAACAATTTCTTAAGTAAAAGTGCATTAAACTAATATCCAATTCCAAGTGATTTGAATCCATGAAAAAAATTGTAGAATTTTAATTCTATCCTAATCAACTTACGGTCGAACATAGAGCACAAGCTCATATAGAGCATAGTCCATGAATTTAAATACATGAACGTTAATTCAAATATACACAAACAAACATCAATTTATATAAAACGAAGTTAATCAAGAATTCAAAAAGGAACCCAAACTGAGCCCAACTAGAAGGGCGAAATGGAGCGAAGTCCCTGTCAACGACTGCTATAACAATAGGAATAATGTGGGCATGCACAAACAATAATAACTTATAGTTAGACTCGTACAACAGTGAAATAGTTTCGAAACTACTAGATTCATTTAGCAATCGAAACAGAATCCGAAACCAATCTGAAAATTATAAATCCGAACCCAGATAATCTGACTAATCCAAATAACTCGATCAATCGAATCTAATTTTTTATTATACAATATTATTCTTTAATTCCTTGACAAAATAATTAAATAAAAATTCAAAACACAATAATAATAATATTTAATTTAAATACATAATAACAAACCTCGTCTAAATTATATGATAATTATGTTTCTTGAGTTTAAATATTTAAATTTAAGAATTTAATTGTCTAAATTATACTCTAAAATCCTAATTCTGGTCAATCCAAATATAACCCAAACCCAAATTTTTTTCCCAGGTCAAATTTCAGATCCAACCCGATTTTATCCGAACCCTAAAACCTTCAATCCTAACATGATATTTTTCATATCGACTCGAATCGAATTGGCGGGTCGGATTTATTTTTGAAAGATCTATTCTTTTCCACTTGATCTGCTTAACCTAGATTTAATAGATTGGCTAAGTTGAGTCAATCTATTAAAAAATCAGAAATTTGAATTTTAAATATTCCTTAATATGATTGAAAAAAAAATGCCACATGAAATTCATAATTTATCTAAAATATGTTTCAAAAAGCCCCTCAATTATTATTATTCTCATGAATTGAAATAAGGTAGAATTCGTCAAAATATGCCTAAAAGGCATGAATTAATATGATTATTATTATCCACTTTACTAATTTATTGAAATAGGATAGAATTATCATTTAATTTTAGATTGATCTTTTGAGATTTAGAGTACCGACGCATGTAGCAATTTTCAAGATTAAGGATAGAATACACTCGCTCCTCATAAGTGAGTTTTTCGATCATTTTCTCTAATATTTTGATCGTATCTGTTTTCTTTCCAAGTGGGCAAAGTAATGGCAGTCACGCTTTCAGAATTGCTAGTCGGGAGCTTGTTGGATTCGGGTTGATATTTATGTGAATAATAATTGTAAAACTTCTAAATATATATAATAATTTCAAAACTACTAGATTTATTTCAAAAATGTTGGCCAAACTTTTGAAACTTCTGTCCCTAATTTTACTATAATATTTATCAATATGTTATGTCAAACATTCATATAACAATATATGAATCACATGTGTTTATTAATTAACCACATGAAGTAATATTCATACATTGATCAGGATTTAACGCAGATAACAACTACATGGAAAATAGTTCAAATGGACAGAGTTCAATTCCAGGACTTCATCGTCGGTAGAGTTTCCACCATGTACTTGTGACCTGCGCTCCTTCTTAACCCCTCCTTATGGCGTGAGACAGTTATAGAGGAGTTGTTAATGTGATGATTCCATATACATTGATCAAAATTGCCCCAAGATATAGTTAAGTTGATCGTCATATGGTAGAATTGTTGTAATGGATAAGGGTTGAATCTCAAAAAAAAATTGAGAAAAATATTCTCTCACATAAGGACTAACTTCGATTTTTTTAATTTGTCTCTCTACAAATGATTATAAAATCAAGTGATATCTGAGATTAAAACGTATGACTTTTATTACAATATATTGATCAAAATCTACTTATCTAAACAAATTTAATGAAATCAAACGTCTTCTATTTTTTTTCAAATTAAAATACGTGTCATATCTTATTCTAAAAGCTCTCTTCAAAATAAAGATATGTGTTAGCCGTCTTCACATCCTTATTTCTCTTAAAGTATGTTTTTGATTGTTAGCAAAAACATCAATAAATATGATATTATAATTTTTTTTAAAAAAAAACTTTTTCCATTATTTTGCCAATACGTTTAACTTTCTACCCTGCAAATTTCAGTTTGCTTCTCATATTTATATAATGTTTTATTTTGCCCTTACAAACGTACAAACACGTGAAGAAGGAAGGGTTTTCAAGATCTCTCACTCACGGTGGCAAAAGGCAAAACGCTCATTCTCAGTGCTCCCGCCAGCCCGTCCCAAGACCAACACGGAGGAGATAAATCACGAAAACTAATCTAGCTAGCCCAAACAATGACTAGTGCATGGGGGGAGCAGGAACCTGACTACTAGTCAGGATTTCAAGATCTCTCGCTCAGAATCATCGCAATGAGGACTTGATTATCTAAACAGATCGTTCATTTAGAAAGCACACCACTACAAAAAAATAGCAGTTTTGAAAAGAATTGTGCGACGAATTTTTTAAATAAATTCGTCGCAAAATTAATCTGGGACAAATTTTAATGCATAACGAGACTATTTCAATGCTCTTAGCATTCATAGTTAATGTCCCTAGTACATGTTCACCTCCTTACCCTCCATATTTATGATCTTGTAAGGATCCTAATCAAATTACTGGTATAACCCCGTGAAGATCACACCAGAGTGCTTACATCATTTTCTTCCAATGCTATTAAGTAGAAGAAGTAACATAAAAAGTTCGGTTAAAGGACTACCCTCTATCACAAGGGCTCCCCAGTCATACAGTCTAGATTACACAAGTCACTTTCTAACATTGAATTGATATAAACCCATTAAACTCTAATTAGCTAATCTCTTATGAAGAATTAACCTCATTTCAAAGCGATAATTCTAGAAAGTCTAATTAAAGGACTATCCTCTGTCACTAAAGGCTTCCTGGTCATACAATCCAAAGTATCTCCCTACATGGTCACCAATCCTTCATATCCACATGCCTTCACCACACACACATTACATCAAATACATACTAAACACAACACACATGAAACAAATCATAAGCACTTCATAGAATAATGAAATGGACAAGTCCCTAGTTCATACATTAATGTCACATCATAATTACTTCTTAAATCCTAGAATTTGGAGGACTACAACATGAAGAACGAAATACAAACCAAAGACATGAAAGTAAACATTTTTACAACCCAAATATGAGAATAGAGGAAAAGAAATGCTTAACGAGGCTTCGGGATATTTCCTTGCTCCGGAGGTGGATGGATCGTCGAGATGGATGGAGATGGTTGCTCTAGGGCTTCCCCCTAAGGGGAGAACACTCTCCTAAGGAAGGGGGAGAAGCCTCCAAATCAAAGATGAGTCAAGCAAAAGTTTGCTTGACCCTTTTATACTTCCCTCAAATGGTCCAGATCTGTCAAATTTGTTAGGTTCCGCCAAACCCGATTTTTCACCTTAAACCACTTTATCTCAGGTTGGACTCTGAACCAAAGTTGTAATTCTTGAAATTATCTTCAATTTTATATATTGAACGCTACAAAACTCCAACCGAGTCGAAAGTCATGAACATTTTACTTTTGGTCTGCAGTCTGTCCAGAATTCGACACGACCCTGTGACTCATGCGACACGGCCATGCCTGTAAGGCACTGCCATGCCGTAGGGAATGTCGGAAAAAAGGCACGGCACGGCCTAGCTATGGGCAACTGTTGGAAGAAGTCACGGCCGTGCAAAAGGCACAATGGAAGTGGGGGATTTGATTTGTGAAATCGGTGAAGGACTGTACGTCTTGTAATTGTCCTTCCGACGACAAGCGCGAGGTACAAGATTGTAGAGGCATCATCGGGAGATCGCTGTAAGTGTTTACATATATATACAGTTTTTCGATTTGTATTTCATGCATCTGGACAACAATAGTATCAGAGCATTGTCAAATGAATTTCGAATTCGATATATCACTGCATCCGTAAATTATATGCCTGATCAGAATGAACAATGCATGATTGAATTGAAAAATACCTATGTATTGAAATCCCTCTGTGATGACGAGGCTATGTGTTATGTCCCCTGCTCACTGTCGGAAGTATCGCCGACGGAGTAAGCTCCGTCGCGTTCTGTCGTCGCCGGGCGCGAGAAGATACCGGTCGCCAACCATGTTGCGATTCCCTCCCGTGGCTGGCGACCGTATCACGATGGAAGGGAACCGTCACCGCCGGCTAGTCACGCTGGGTGACGGAGAAAGAAAAAAAAGGCGATGATGGCGGCGTTGGGATGTTGGCAGAGACGAAGAGGAAGCAAATAGGGTTCACATTTTTTATTTAATTAATGTTGGCATGATTAGCGTTTTAATTTTTGTACTGACTTTGTTGATTTCAATTTCAGATGGCAAGAATAATATGCACTATGACTCATCGAGATGTATTGCAAAATATGCTAAGAAAGGTTATCCAAGTAATAATATATGATTGTTCTTATGGGGTCAGAGGACACATCGAGAGGCTTGATAGACTAGTCTGGAGGCTTGAGTAGCAGGTTATTCCCATTCTCAACAACTACTAGATTTGGGCTTTAGTTCGATTACTGTCGACAAGTCTTAGTGAAGTTGCACACCATGTGTGAGGGCGCTATGAAGGGTGCATCACATATGTAGAGTTGTGTATAGAGCTACTTCACCACGTGGATCAGGAGGATCCAGAAGAGGATCCGAGTGAGAATTCGACAGAAAATTTTGAAATCTGTCTGCCCGAGCTTGCCCTAGCTGAGCCTAGTAAGATAGAATTTGTGTTAACTGCTACACTAGTGTTTGTCCTAGTGGGAGTAGTGATAGTCTATCTAGTTTATTAGAGTTAGGTAGTTTATTATACTGTCGTTAAGTATGAACATTTTTTAACTTCAAACTTTATCTATGTATGTCTTAGCTGGATACTGTGTGTTGATAGCATGTTACTTTAAATGATTAGTTCATTTTATTTTATTTAATGATTAGTTCATTTTAAATGATTAGTTCATTTTATTTAATTTAATGATTAGTTCATTTTACTTTATTTTAAATGATTAGTTCATTTTATTTTATTTAATTATTAGTTCATTTTATTTCATTTTAAATGATTAGTTCAGTGAATGATTTGTTCATTTAAATAATTAGATAATTTAATGATTAGTTCATTTTGTTTCATTTTAAATGATTAGTTCATTTGATGATTTATTCATTTTAAATAATTAGATCATATAATGATTAGTTCATTTGATGTGATGTGTGTAATATGATTAATTAATGCTAGTTAGATTGGTTCAGATAAATGATAAGTGGAAACAAAGTTATCACTTGATTTTGTCAACCAAATCAGATTAACATTGAATTAATTGATAATTATATATGTATGAATTACACTAAATTATTGAATAATGTGTTTATTTATGTTAGATCATGGCTACTAAGAACATAATAGCTGAACTCAATAAGGGAGAAAAATTATATAGGGATAATTATAAAATATGACACTTTAAAATACAATATGTTTTGAGGAATAAGAAGTTCTAGAGGCTATAAATTAGATCATGGAAGCACATGTTGATGGCTCTATAGCTCAACATAAACGTGATCTTGATGCCTATAAGACATGGGGAAAAAAAACTCCACTGCTATAGGAATATTGATTAGTTCAATCGTAGATGACCTGATATTTGAGTATGAACTATTACCATCAGCTCATGTCGTCTAGGTTGCTCTGAGAGATAAATACAGTGGAGTTAGCTTGAGCAAGCTTCGTCAGCTAATAATAAAGTTTGACAACTATAAAAAATGCCTGAATGTCTCCATGGCCCAACATCTGAGGGAAATGACAATTATGATTTAGGAGCTAAAGACTGTTGGTCATCAGTTGACTGATGAACAACAGGTTCAGGTAGTAATCTGTTCCCTTCCTGATTCTTGAAAAGTGAGGAAACAGAATCTTACACAGTGAAAGTATTAAGACTTTCACTAATGTCTCACACCATGTTAAACTTGAGGCGGAGAGAATTGAATCCACAAGGATTTTTAGACAAGCTTTTGTAGCTGAAGGTTCTGTTGGAGCATTTGGATCCAAAAATAAAAAAAGATGGTTCAAGAAAAGAAAGGGAAAGGAAAAAATAACCTAGTGTTACTGCTGGGCAAGGCCCGATCAAGAAGAATTTTAAAGGAAAAAAAGTATAGACAGAAACCTAAAAGCAAGCTGACTTGCTATAACTGTGGCAAGAAGGGTCACTTTGCTCAGGAATGTACCGAGCCAAAAAAGGTCAATTCATGTTTATCTTATTTTAATGAGCATTATGTTATTAGTTCAGTGTTGTTAGTTGATTCTTATCATTTATGGATTATAGATTTAGGAGCAACGAACTATATAGCTCATGATTGAACTACATACATGGACTACCGTCAGGTACCAGCTAACAACAAATGAATATATATGGGAAATAATGCAAGGATTGAAGTCAAAGGAATTTGACACTTGCAAACTCAACCTTCGTGGTGGACGTACCTTATTTTTACTTGATGATGTCCTTTATGCTCCTGAGATTCAACGGAATTTGGTTTATGTTACAAGTGTTCTTGATTTGGGTTATTGTATAAATTTTTATAGTCAATGTGTGAAACTTCATATTAACTCTGTGTTAATAGTGTATGGACAAATGATTTCATGGTTCTTGATGTAGAACCGAATATTAATTATGATATTAATGATTGTTTTTCAAACATTGCTCTCACTAGCGATGCTGATGTAAATAATGAAGTTTGGTATGCTAGATTATGACATATAGGACAAGAATTAATGAATAGATTAGCAAAAGAGGACCTACTCAGTACTCATGCTAAGGTCGACTTGTCTATATGTGAGTATTGTCTTGCTAGAAAAGTAACTAGGAAACCATTTGGCAAGGCTATTAAAGTTGAATCACCATTGTAATTAATTCATTCGGATATTTGTGGTCCAATGAATGTGAAGGCTAGACATGAAGGTTCCTATTTCATTACATTTATTGATGACTTCACGCGTTTTGGTCATGTGTATTTGATTTCTCATAAATCTGAAATATTAGATTGTTTCAATCGTTATTTGAACGAAGTAGAGAATCAATTGGATCATAAGGTTAAACCTTATGCACTGATCATGAGGGTGAATATTTGTCTGATTAGTTCACGACAATATGTAATGATAAAGGGATTATTAGACAATTAACAATCCCAGGAACTCCACAAGAAAATGGGATTACTGAAAGAAGAAATAAAACTCTTCTAAATACGGTTAGGTCTATGATGACTCAAGCTAATTTGTCAATTTCTTATTGGAGAGATGTGTTATTAGCAACAACCTATATTCTTAATCGAGTGTCTTCTAAATTTGTTTCATCTACTCGATATGAATGTTGGACAGACAGAAAATCAGATTTGAGTAATCTGAGACCTTGGGAGTTAGCTGCTTATGTTCATGATAAGACTAACAAATATGAAAAATTATGACCCAAGGGGTAAGAAGTGTATCTTTGTAAGGTATTCTGATACTTCTAAGGGTTATGTTTTCATTTGTGAGTAACAAGATGGAACCATCTCTGAAATAGAGTACTTTTCTCGAAATTGAGTTCCCAACAAGAAGTAAAGTTGATAAGACAATTCTTCTATTTGCAATAGAGAAGGAGGATAATGTTCTTTTATCAATGGATGAGGTATCACGAGAGATGCCTGAATCTAATCAACTCAATGGGAGTGATTTATCAATTAATAAGATGATTTCTCAATAGTTCGACCTACGAAGAAGTAGTCGTAAGATTATTTCTCGGAGAAGGTTTGATATTGAGAATGAGACATTAATTATTCTCCCAGTTGATGATGAGGAACCTTGAACGGTTGAGGAAGTATTGAGATGCTCAATTAGAGAAAAATAAAAAGTTGCAATGGATGAGAAAATTGAATCTATGAGAAAGAATCAAGTTTGAGATTTAGTCAATCTTCCTCCGGGCCAAAGGGCTATTGAGAATAAATGGATTCTCAAAATTAAGAGGAAAGTAGATGGATCGATTAATCGATACAAAACTCGTATAGCTGCAAAAGGATATTACCAAATGGAGAGTATTGATTTTGAAGAGACATTTTTCCTATTGTGAAATTTATGTCAATACGTGTCATCTTAGCTATAGTAGCACATTTTGACTTAGAATTACATCATATGGATGTAAAAACGATTTTTCTTAATGCTAATCTTGACGAGGAAATTTATATGGCACAACCAGAAGGTTACATGGTTGAAGGCCAAGAGAATAAAGTATGTAGAATTAAAAAGTCTATATATGGGCTAAAGCAAGCTACAAGATAATGAAACATAAGATTTAATGAAGTCATTTTATATTACAATTTCGAAATGATCAATGAGGATTATTGTGTTTACTTAAAAAAGGAAAAAAAGAAAGTTTGTCATCTTATCATTATATGTTGATGATATGCTAATAGTTGAAAATGACACAAAATTTGTGATAGAAGTCAAATCATGATATTTTCATCATAATTTGACATAATAGATATAGGAGAAGCTGAGTACATCTTAGGAGTAAAAATCATTAGAGATCGATCAAAAAGACTTTTGGATTTATCTCAAGAGACTTATATCACTAAGACGCTACAACACTTCAATATGTCAGATTGTAACATTGAACAAACACCTGTAGTGAGTGGTATTATTCTGAGTAGAAGTATGTATCCCAGACTCCTGAAGAAAAATAGCCGAAATGAAGAAAAAATCATATGTCAGTGCCATTGATAGTTTAATTTACACTATGTTGTGTACACATCCTGATATTAGCTATGTTGTTGTCTTAGTTAGCCATTTCTAGTCAAACCCAGGATCGAGGCACTAGAAAGCGGTGAAGAGGATATTCAGATATCTTAAAAAGACAACAGATTATTGTCTCTGTTTTTAAATACAGATGCAGATTGGGCAGGGGACCTTGATGATAGAAAATCTACATCCGACTATACCTTCTTACTAAATGGTGGCGTCATCTCATGGAACAACAAGAAACAGACTTGTGTAGCACTGTCGACAATGGAAGCTGAGTATGTGGCTTGTGCAGCAGTTGTGCAAGAAGCTGTTTGGCTAAGAAGGTTCTCGAAGCATCTGAAAATTGCTGAGGACAGTGAGAGTCCTGTTATAGTGTATTGTGACAATGAAGCTACTATAGCTTTTTCTAAGGATCCAAAATATCACAGCAAGAGCAAACATATAGAAATTAAGTATAATTTTGTAAGGAATATTGTTAATAAAAAAAAGATAATTCTTGAGTATATTGCTACATGTGTTATGCTTGCATATCCTTTTACTAAGTCATTGACTAAAGAGTCATTTCAAAGACATGTGAAGCCTTTGGTACTTCGTAGAATGCAATGTATTGTAAAGACAATCAGATATATGAAATGTCATGATCTATTCAGTGTAAATGTCTTTGTTACATTTGGATAAAGTCTCGGTGAGCATGTTGGCAGGTTGAGATTTATCCACTCATATGAACAATCATCTCTATTTTGTTAAGTACAAATAGAGGTAAGATCATTACTTATGAAAAACTAATGAAGTTGTGCATAGAGGCATACCTGTAAGTTGGGGTCGCCTTGATTGTTGTATCAAAATTAGATCATTTGTGAATTGATAATTATCGGAGTAAATGTATCCACCATTTACTGAACCTGCTTGAGGTCAGATTAAAATTCATGAGTTGAATTCATGATTAGACATTGGAAATGTCTAGATCAATATTGTAAAATATTAAATTGAGAAAAACATGTACTCTTTATTAGTAAAGAGAAAAAAATCATAGCATGTGATTCATACCACATGTGTTATAGCTACAATAAAGGTAGTATGAGAATGAATCTCTGCTTCTCTATTATGTGAGACCCTTGAGATTATGAAATAATCTCAGTTTTACCCTTAGTGACTACTTAACTGTCTACTTGAAGTTTTAATCAGGGTTTGCTACTTTAGCATGTATCCTATTAACTATGGATGATTTGGTCTATGGAGCATAACTAAGAAAGCGACTGATTAGAATGAATAGATTCTAGCTAAAAAGTAAGATTAAAATAGATTTATAACTTTGACATTTATTCACTGGTCAAGCAATTACATTTTTTTGTTGAGTACTTAAAATGTGATTGCGAATAATTATATTGATTGGATATATTGAATATGTTCTCGACATAATAGTCATTATGAGGGATTAGAGATGTTCGTATTGATGTAAATGATTTAATCTGGGGTAAATGCAAGATATTGACAACTTTCTACAATTTGTTATTATGAGTGGCTATGTAAAGTGTGACAACTTTCTTAGCATTTATCGCTCTGTATGTTTGTTGTCGTACAAACTCTTTTTCCTTAAGTATGGATTGGATGTTCTAATATGATTTTTGTAACCTATATGGTCTTTGTGGATTGACTTAGACGAGTGAGAGATGTTGGAAGTGGGCAACGTGTGCAGTGGCTGCACACGTTGCCATGGGAGTGGGTGTGTGCAGTTGTTGCACACGTTGCCATAGGAGCCCACTCTTCCCATATATCTTCTGATTTAATCGGCGTCCAAGTGATCTAAGAGAGAGTGATAAGCGTGAAAGGAGAGATAAGTTCTCACCGAGAGGAGAACATCCAAGAACAGAGGAGGGATTTGATTTGTGAAATCGGTGAAGGACTGTTCATCTTGTAATTGTCCTTCCGATGACAAGCGCGAGGTACAAGATTGTAGAGGAGTCTTCGGGAGATCACTGTAAGTGTTTACATATATATAGTTTTTCGATTTGTATTTCATGCATTTGCACAACATATTCTTGTTGTTTATCTCCATGTTTGTGAAATTCATTAGTGTCCTATTGTTCTTGTACATCTTCTACACCTTAATGTTTACCAAGTTTCTTGTAAACATACAATAAAAGATTTAGCTAATGCACTAAGTTTAAGACACTATATTCTTGTTCTTTGTCTGCTTGTTTGCTGACATTCATCAGTGTCCTATTGTTCTTGCACAGCTTCTGCACGCTAATATTTACCAAGTTCCTTATAAACACACAATACAAGGTTTAGCTAATGTACTTGAAAACTGGAAAATGTTGATTCAATGTTGATAGATTCTTAAATTTGAGATTTTCTTTCGTTCAGATGTAGCA
>JBBUKS010000017.1:13270952-13283758 GCA_038050645.1 Hedychium gardnerianum
GAGGTAAACTACGTAGGTGAGCCAGCAAAGGTAATTAACATGTCGATAAATGAGCCAAGGGCTTGGTACATCCAAAGGTCTAGGGCTTAATAGGAGATGAACACTTGGGGTAAAATAAAGTTGTGACAGCAAGAAGATATCTTTGTAAGATGTGAGAGATTATAGGAGAACTTGTAATATTAGGGTTTTGTATAGTTTTTTACCAAGGTGAAAACTCTACTATGATGATTAACCAGGTAATAGGTGAAAATTTTATTATGATGATAAAAAAGCGAAATGCTCATCCTAGTGTCTCTGCTAATTTATCTCAGGATCAATACGAAGAAGATAAATCATGAATGACTGTTAGTCCGCATAATGACCAATGCATAGGGAGGACAGAAATCTGATTACTAACCAAAATTTAATTTCAAATCTCATGATAATAATACTTCGTATATTAATTAACAGCCCATCCCGAAGGACAAATGAAAACTCTACTATGAAAAAAGGGATCGTAGTCATGATTCAACTGATTTAAAGTCAAGTTCAATGAATTGATGAGTAAAGTTGACTAAGTAATTGTTCTATTTCGAGGTGAGTCACAGAAAAGGATTTTAATCGTCTATCAAAGATTGAATTAACTAGAAAGCTTACTACATTTTTATTTTAATTTGAAAATAAGATCATTCAAAGTGGATCTTATCTAATCCAATCGACTGACAGGATTTGGATCTACTAGAATGTATTCGAGTGGATTTCCGATGAATCAACTAAAGTCAATAATTGATAGATAAGGATCTCATGATTAATAATTTAGTCAACTAGTGAAATTTGAGTCAACTGAAATTAAATAAAACACCTAGGTAAATATCCAAGCACGACTTGAAGGCTATAAATAAAGGGGCAAGAGGAGTCAAAGGACAACAACAAACCATTATTCTAAATCATTTCTAGAGCTCCACATTTCATTTTCTTATTATTTCATAGTTATTTATCATGGAACAACAAAAAACAGGCTTGCATAACACTGTTAACAATGGAAGCTGAGTATGTGGCTTGTGTAGCGACTGTACAAGTTGTCTGGTTAAGAAGGTTCCTAATGTATTTGAAGATTGTTGAGGATAGTAAGAGTCTTATTACAATGTACTGTGACAATCAAGCTATTATAGTTTTTTTTGAAGGATCTCAAATATTACAACAAGGGTAAACATATAGAAATTAAGTATAATTTTGTAAGGGATGTTGTTGATAAGAAAAAGATAATTCTTGAGTATATCCCTATACGTGATATGCTTGCAGATCCTTTTACTAAGCTGTTGACTAAAGAGTCTTGGCTAGGACATGTGAAGTTTTTGGGACTTCGAAGAATGTAACATGTTGTAAAGACAATTAAAATGAGAAATGTCATGATTTATTCAGTATATATGTCTTTGTTACATTTGTATAAAGTCTTTATGAGCATGTTGGCAGGTTGAGATTAGTCCACTCACATGGACAATCATCTTTGTTTGTTATGTATAAATAGAGGTAAGACCATTACTTATGAGACAGCTTATGTAACTATGAATAGAGACATACCTGTAAGTTGGGGGCGTCTTGATTATTGTATCAAGATGAGATCATTAATGAATTGATAATAATCGAAGTAAATGCACCCACCATTTACTAAACCTGCTGGTGGCCAGATTTGAATTCATAAGTTGAATTCATGATTAGACATTAGATATGTCTAGATCATAATCTGTATAATGTTAAATTTTGAGAAAAATATGCGCTCTTTATTTGTAAAGAGAATAACATCGTAGCATGTGATTCATATCATATGTGCTATAGTGATAATAAAGGTAGTAGGAGAATGAATCTCTGTTTCTCTACTATGTAAGACTTTTGAGATTATAAGTTAATCTCAGTTTTATCCTAAGTGACTATTTAGCTGTTTAATTGAAGTTCTAATCAGGTTCTGCTATTTTAACATGTATCCTATTAACTATGGATGATTCGGTCTATGGAACATAACTAGTGACTGATTATAATGAATAAATTCTAGATAAAAAATAAGATTAAGATAAATTTACATATTTGACATTTATTCACTGGTCGATCAATTATATTTTTTTGTTGGGTATATAAAATGTGATTGTGAATAATTATATTGATTAGAGATATTGAACATGCTCTTAACATAATTGTCATTATGAGGGATTAGAGATGTTCATATTGATGTAAAGATTTAATCTAGGATAAATGCAAGATATTAATGTCTCGAATTCGTTCTATTGAGCAGCCATGTAAGGTATAACAATCTTCGTAGCATTTGTTGCTTAGTGTGCTTGCTATCGCACGAATTATTTTTCCTAAGTATGAAAGTGACTGTTCTTATATAGTCTTTGTGACTAATTGGTCTTTGTAACATAATTCTGACTTAGTCTTTGTGACTTCCCTTGGACGAGTGAGAGATGTAGATAATGGGGGGCGTGAGTTGTGCCCACGATGCCCATGTTCCCCACTTCTCATTTTGAGAAATGTCCATCTTACCCTGGAGGCATTTCCATTATATAAGAAGCGTCCAAGGGTTGTGAAGGTGGTGCAGAATCTATGAGATTAGTTCTCTTCAAGAGAAAAGAAGAACGCTTATTTTGGTAAAGGGATTTGGTTCGTGGATCTTGCGCGAAGGTTCTTCATTGTGATCTTCACACTGACAATATTCTCTCCTATCCAAATTCTTCCTCCATGATGCATCATGGTATGTTGTTTGTTTTCGTATAGTAAAACATATAATTGGCACAATATCAACGTCCAAGGGAATCGGATGAAGGAACGAGAAAAAAAGGAAAGAACAAATTAAAGGTTGGTTTTGTCCATTTACAAGAGAAGGGGTTTGGTTTGTGAAAAATCCAAAAGGTTCTTTGTTGTGATCTTCTCGGTGACGGCTAAAGCAAGTTCTCCATTCGATCTTCGACTTCTTCTCTAAAGAGCGCTG
The DNA here is from genome assembly GCA_038050645.1 of Hedychium gardnerianum. Classification (NCBI taxonomy): domain Eukaryota; kingdom Viridiplantae; phylum Streptophyta; class Magnoliopsida; order Zingiberales; family Zingiberaceae; genus Hedychium; species Hedychium gardnerianum. The sequence goes on from JBBUKS010000017.1 coordinate 13,273,915, forward strand.
TAAATTTTTTTGTTTCGTACGAAATTCTTACTACAACAAATAGGATTTTCATTTGCTCAGCCTAAGTCCAAAGACGAATCATGTAGAGGCTATCTTGGGCTATAGCCCCGCCCAAATTTTTTACCTACGTTGTTGTGCTGCATTATTGGCAGCAGAACAACAACCATGAACAAACTGATTGCCACATCTTTTCTTTTTTATTTTATTGCTTTTGTTCACTTCATAGATGGACTAACTGGTTTGATTAGATAGGATTGGCTCTACCTCCTCATTTTGAGGTTCGCTTTTCACTGTACAATCCAATAAGAACACCTTCTACCTATTATCAAAAAAAAATAAAAATTATAACATATGATCCAAGCAACAGCCATCGTATTAACAATATTATTTGCAAGATATTTTAGTTCAGTTTGTTCTTGCATTTATTTTTTTTTATAATTTAGATGTTCGGACTTCACTCGATTAATTATAAAAGTAAACGGACTTTTTCTTGATTCTTCTATTAAATAAATCCAAAGTATAACTTATACATACTCATAAGGCTGACCTCCAAAATAGCATTCTTCTTGAGATTCAAATTTCTCTCTTCTTATTTATTTCTTTGAATATTTTATCATTGCATCATATTCATGGGAGCATATATTGATGTATTTATGATTCTTATAAAACAAAAAGAAAGAGTGTTATATTTGCTTGCAATTCACGCTTAATTTGTGATAAAGCAAATTTTAATTTTTTGCTTCCCTTGTGATGGACTTAGAAGGAAGAGACATGTCAAGTATCTACTTAGGATTATATTTCTTAGGTGTATTATGGAGGTATAATTTCATTTTAAATATTTCTCAAATTCATGTAAAGCTTAACTTACAATATTTATTACTTCTATTAATTATTCCACTCAAAAGGATATGTTTTTAAGGATTGTTGGTCCAAAAAAAAGAAAATTTATTATATATGTAAATTTGTTTACTTAATCCACTAAAATTCACCTCTTTCACGCCCAAAGCCTAGTTCAACTTTAATTTCTGAATCGTCCATGCTCAAGATTTACGACTCTCATTGTCTAGATGTCACTCCTTCGTAACTTCATTTTGCCTAACATTCAAATTACTTTTGACATGTTGAAACTTTATCTACTATTAAGTATCCTATCAATTTTGATTAACTTAACATAGCATCTCTAACTCCAAAATATATTACTCAAATATCAAAGCTCTGTCAACCTTGATAAGGAGTTAATTGCACCAACCATCTTAGGCTCTGTGTTGAATATACTTCAAAGAATTCATTTACTATCTATATGACCAATTTAAAGAGTCGTGGACGTCAAGGTGTTTACCCAAAATACCTTGATAAGCTAAAAAAATTTAAAGTGGTCATCTAAGGTCACTTGTGAGTTTAGTATATTTTAATAAATTCATCAATAGACTTGGATGACCAATTTAAAAAGTTTTTACCCATCAAGATGTTTTGGCCAGAACAGCTTTATGGGCTTAAGCTGTTCAAATTGGTTATCTGAGGTTATGATTGATTTCCTTGAAAAATCCTAAAATCTATGGGAGTCAAATATGGATAATTTGGATGCATTAGGCTTTTCGTAGAAACATTTTGATGGAAAATGCTTTATACTACTTCATAGATACGTTAACCATAACATATTTATTGTAAGAGGAAGAATTAGACGTCAAAATGGATCGACCACGTAGGGAACTTCATGGACCAAATCTTACCCAGTTTGTCTCATGCTATGTCTAGCATGGCCAATGACTTACTTTGAAAAAGAAGAATAATAGGGAAGTTGAATTAAAAGAATCTGAGTCAATTTTAGAAGGGTTAATGGTTTACTACTTTCTGTTTATTCGATTTTTCAAGATGTGCCATAAGCAATTACAAAGAGATTAGTTTTCAAGCAATAAACTAAGGAAATTCAAAACAAAAGACAACATTGAATAGTCATTTCAATTTAAATACGATCACCATTAAAAAACAAAAAGTTCCAATTCATAAAACTTCTAATTTCCCTAAATGCAATTTTGGGACAAGATAAGTCTTAGAAATCTTCAAAATCAGATTCATAATCTTCCACAGTGAAAGATAAAAGTAAATTGATTGTTTGTCCCGCTTTTTTTCATCCACCACTTTTTCCATGCTTTATCCTTAAAGACTTATTTTCCTTCTTGAGTCTTTTAATTTCTTTATGAACGGCCTCCAATTTGATTTTTTTTTCAGCTATCAATTTTTTTAACTTTTTTACTTTCTTCTCCAATTTTTGAAGACGAAGCGAATCATCTTTCTTTGTAGCATGCCGCTTGTATGTAGCGTCCAAGCATTCCACCAAGGTTACTACAATTTTAGGAATCTCTAACAAATCTGAATACCTAAAATTTTCTTCAATCATATTTAATAACTGCAAACAAAAACAAGCTGAAAATATTATAATTAAAATAATAGAACAAAGATAGTATGAACTGAATACAATAACTTTTAGATCTAATTTAGGGCCATAAAACATGTGACAAATTTAAAATTTTCAAACTTATAATTGCACATAATCTAAAGAAAAATTTCACATAAGTATTACAGAAAATAAAAATTAAAAAGAAATAATTATTTTCAATGTTTAATATCTATTGTTGATATTATGTCATAAGTTAGGTAAAAAGTTGTCTAATCCTCTAAGAGGCTCCATTAAAATAAAGGTAATGTAATTGATAATGTTAATAATTACGTGTGGATTAACACATCAGCATGATTGTAAATTAGAGAAATCAACAATATAACTAAAAGTAGTTAAAAAATTATTTTATTTAATTATATTAACAGTGTTCCAATACATAGAGGTCTAAAATGTGCAAACTAGTCTAGGTATGAAATACAAGATTTGTTAGAGTTGGATTCCCCTAGAGCTTAGAGATAAGTTACAACTGAAAACAAGAGTATATGATATCTTTAAAGGAAACTCAAGGTAGACATGTGGCTGAGTTAAATTCAAGGCAAAATTGATTTTCATTAACTCCGAGTCTGAGTTAGAATAGATTAATTGCAAATTGCAATCCCCGTTAACAAAATAACAAATGCTTATGTGCCTTCAATGCCACGTTTTTAAACTATCTGCCAGACTATAACGTGTATGCTGATGGTGGTTGCACATCTAGTTCTCTTAGGACCATGTGAATAAGTTATCTAATTAGTCTTTTATTTAAATATTTATTTATATTTCGAAAGGTGTCACATAATTTTTTTTTAATTAGCACCTGGTATACAATACTTCGGACTGACTAATCCTGGAGATGATCAGCCCAGCCCGGCCCGGCCCGGCCTGGCCCCACGGACGTTACCGACCGATTATCAGAGTAAATCCGGAAGTGCTCGCAGCAGACGGCTCAATAGCCCAATATCCCAAGTTTGTTAAGAGGAAAATACTTACAGTGCGCCGCAGTTGAAAATCAAACCATGAGTGCTTGCGAGACTGCATGGACGTTTTACCACTGCACCATAACGAGGGGGGGGGGGGGTGTTTGTCAAATGTTAATTGATGGACCCATACAATGCGTGGAAATAATAACTAAGGCATGTGTATATTGCTAGCCATTGGATCATGAACACACTATATACCATCTATGGTGACAAATTTATTATAAAATAAAAAGAATAGACGTTTATATCTATTCAAAGAAAGCTAATTTGACATAATTAGTTCTAGGGCGTGTGAATACAAAACAAATTAATTGTATGAATAAAAAATCAAGATGTTGGCTTTACATAAAAATTATAAGTGGTAAATATATAAGAAGCTGGAGACTAGATATGGGTTTTACCAAAATGTCAAAAGGGCGCCCTACCAAGCACCAAAATACTCTTAATTCCCTAGCCGGTCCAAATTATTTGTTTCTGAACCGGATTTTAGGACTTACGGTCTAAATTTTGGCCCTACCAAGCAGTCTTTTGACCATGTGTTATTTTTTATCATGTGTTATTTTTTATCAATTGAGAGTAAGACAACCAAAAGTAAAATGAATAAAATTCCAAATTCCAAATTCCAAAATCCAAAATCCAAAAGAAACAACCAAGGGACCCATAAGACCCACTAAAAGTAAAATGAACTGAACATGATCCATTGACCCATAAGACCGACTAAAAGTAAAATGAACTGAACATCCATTGACCCATAAGACCCACTAAAAGTAAAATGAACTGAACATGATCCATTGTATAACAAGTAGCTACTACAACGTGTAGTAATAACAAGTAACGGCTACTATAGTCTTTTGACCATGTGCTATTTTTTTATCAATTGAGGGTGAAAACATGAATAAAATAAGATTTCAAATTACAAAACAAACAAAGAGGACCGATTAGACCCACTAAATGTACATTATCATAATCCATTGTGTAGCAGCTATTGACCATATGTTATTTTTTATCAATTGACAATAAAGGGCTGAATAAAATAAGATTTCAAATTACAAAACAAACCAAGGGACCCATAGGACCCACAAAAGGTAAAATGAGCATATCTAAACATGATCTACTGTGTAGTAGGTATCTGATAGTTGCTACACGTGCTATTTTTATCAATTGAGGGTGAAGACCTGAATTAAACAAAATTTCAAATTACAAAACAAACCAACGGAACCCATAAAACCCACTAGAGGAACAATATCTGAACATGATAGTAGCTAGAAAGTAACTACTACTTACTACATGTAGTAGTCTTTTGACCATATTCTATTTTTCATCGTGAAAACATGAATAAAACAAGATTTCAAATGACAAAACAAACCAAAGGGATCCACAAGAGATAAAATAAATAGTATATGAGCATAATCCACTGTTAGCAGCTAGTAGATAGTTGCTACGACATAAAGCAACTCCGAGTTAGTTGCTACAAGAGTCTTGGTGGGCCATGGTTCAGATCCTAAAGCCTAAAACCCAATTCAGAAATAAATAATTTGAACCGACCATGGAATTAAGGATAGTTTTTGGGTACTTACTGCTCGATGGGTCTTTTGATCTTTTTTACAAAAGGAGTGCCCACTTTACATTTCATTAAAAGTGGGGTGCCCTTTTGATTTTTGACCAAAGTTTAGAATCACCAATGTCAATCCCAAGTTCGGATAAAAAAGATTGATGGTTGCATTACGTTGAATGCGTTTATTACACGAATATTCTATAAATAGATTCATCAAATTATTGTACCAATACGAAAGGACTGAGTTATAGGATCCAACTGAAACATCTCGGCAAGTACCGCTACATCGTCACGAGAACGTGAATGTAGTATTAAATATGCAAGAATTTTCACACCATCGATTTAATAAGAACAAACATTATAGGAATATTATTTCTCATAGATTTGAAACATAGGAATATAGATCGTTCACTAGTAAAGTAATTGAGGTAGTAGATATGATGATTGAAAGAAGAATTAATATTGTGTTTACAAGAGACAAAATAGATAGAAGAGAAGACGAAGACACCAAATATAGATTTTGGCAAAACCTAAATGAGATAGTATAAAAATTTCCACCAAACGAGATAATTTTAATAGATCTAAATGGACATATAGGAGTAAAAAATGGAGAATATGATCGGATGCGCGGGGCTATGATTTTGTTAAAAAATATAGGAAAAACTATATTAGATTTTATGATAGCAAATAAACTTATAATAGTTAATTCATATTTAAAAAAACACTTTGTTACGTTCAAAAGTGAGAACAAAAAATCGCATATTGATTTTCTTATAGTTAGAAAGATTTGTAAAGATTATAAGATTATCCCTAGAACAAACTTAACTGTCCAACATAAGTTAGTAGTGTTAGATATGTCCCTCAAAAATAATATAAATAAAAGAAAAATGTATATTGCTACTAGAATTAAGGGGTAGAAGTTAAAGAACAGAAAGCAAAGTGTTTTAAGGAGAGGGTAGGAGTATGAGTATTAGGAGAAATGCATGACAAACATAGGATACGATGACATTGAATTTGAAAATGATGGCCAAGAGCGTACTTATGATTCAAAAGGACGTGCTTTAACAAGTAAGAATTTTGGTGGTGGAATGAGAAAGTACAAGAGAAAATGATGAAAAAATAAACAACCTATATGTTATTATACATTTGTAAGAACTAAAAAAACTTTAAAAGTATACAGTAGCCAAGAAAGAGGCCAAGAAAAGGATGAGTGAATTCAAGACTGAAACTTTCAAATGCTTAGATCAACAATTAGATACAAAAAAAAATGACATCTATTTAAATCAAGAGAGAGAAAGACGAGAGATCTTACCCAAATAGGATACATTAAAAATGAATGCAATAGAGTACTAGTGAATAACGAGCAAATTAAAGAGCGATGGAAAAGACATTTTCATCAACTTTTTAATAAAGATTTAGGTGACCAACTTAACTTAGGTAATTTAAGTAGATAAAAGTGGAGTATAAAAATTTAAATTTTTATCGGAGAATTCAAACATCAAAAGTAAAACAAATTTTGAATGGATGCAAAATGAAAAAGTGGTAGGACCAGAAGATAGTCCGATAGAAATATAGAAGTATCTAGGAAAACAGGGTATTGAATGGCTTACGAAGTTATTTAACTTAATATTAAAAACAAAAAAAATGTCTAATTAGTAAGGGTAAGTATTTTATCCCCTGTACTGTATAAAAACAAAGGAGACATACAAAATTGTGTAAATTATAGGTCATTCTTGTATTAAGAAGGTCATTCTCAAATTAGGTATTGTGAAATTCTTTACAGTGACCAAGATTTCAAAGAATCATCATAGCACGAAAAACTAAAAAAAGACTGAAATGAGAGCATTCCGAATGAGATTGGTCATATTCGATGAAGATCTTGAATACAAGTTTCTGCAGGATGGACAGGAAAAAGATTATTACCTGCGACGGCGACCCAAGGTACCCAATTACCTTCAACCGCCCTCAAATAGCTCCTGCAGTCGATAGATGGATTAGAAAGAGAAAATAAAACTTAGACACACCTAGTTCTAAATCGGCAACAAAGAGAAAGTTTATTACTAGCGACGGTGACCGATCACTTCGCTCTGAGGCCGTTCGCCACTCTCCTGCAGCCGATTGCGAGATTGTAAGATTGCGAGATCGCGAGAGAAAAAAGAGGGAGAGAGCAGCCTATCGCGAGACAAAAGAGGGAGACAGGAAGCGTATTCTTTTTTCACCTAGGGTTTAGTTTGTTTTATACTAGCAAATGAAAAAAAAAAAAATCTAATTTTTATCTTTTTTTGAATCAGTCATTTCCCATAATCTAACGTTTGAGAATTTTTAAAAGACGTATTTAACTTTTATTTTTTCCAAAGCGCACATCTGATTCTCATTTTACCTCTACGTTAACTGTTGTTTTTTTTTTCTTTCCTCTCTCTCACGTGTAGTATTCTCTGCTCTTTTCCTCTTTATATTACATGCAGAATAATAATCATCTCTTCTGTTTTCTCATAAATTAAATTAAATTTTAATTTAGACTTTAATATATAATTCTCTGAATTTGTTTATTTTTTTAATTTAAAATTTTAATAAAAAATTAATAAAATATTTTTTCCTATTTTTTATTATATAAAAAGAATAAAAAATATAAAATTAAATTAATAACGATAATTTATTTTATTAATAAATAATAATAAAAATGATATAAAAAAATCATCATCACAACTTTATTACATCAACACTACAACTTAAACATTAGTATTGTTATGTTGTTAATTTTTTTAAAATAGTAAAAAAATAACATATTTGAATTTCGAAGCATTGTAAATTCACAGGAGTTGGAATAGATCCAATCGGAACTCTATAGGTCTATCAATAAATTTTAATCAAAATTCATTGATGAATCTAGAAGATTTATATTTTTTAAAAATTGACATGTAATAGAAGAGGATAGTACAGTGAAGGTATTTATGATGTTCGTGTCTTGTTCTAGCATCTCTACGATAAGTTATGTATATATTAATTGTCTTAAAGTCAACAAATTTGAAAACCTTCTGATCACTGTTATTATTGACTTTATGCTAATATCTTTGGGCACATATAGACTCTTGAGCACTTCAGAAATATGTAACACTTGGAATGAGTCCGATTAGAGCTCTTTAGGCCGATCAATAGATTTTGACTGAAATCCCTTAATGGATTCGAAAAAGATTTAAACGATGTTTTTTGAAATTGAAATTAGGTCGTTACGAGTTTCACCCTTAACAAACGTAGGTATCTGAAAGAGCTTCAATTCAAGATAAAGAGTGTCTGGTTCTGATACCCGAGTCAAAAGTTATAGCCTCTGAAAATAAGTATTTGATACATATATATACGTAACTTATCATAGGGATGTCGGAACCAGATATGGATGGACACCATAAATACCTTAATTGCATTATCATCTTCCATTACATGTCAACTTTTTAAAAATCTAAATTTTCTATATCCATCAATGAGTTTTGGTCGAAACCCATTGATGGATTTAGAGAGCTCAAATCAGACTCATTCTAAGTCTTGTAGGTTGATCTAGCGCACAGTGGTACAAAGGTGTTCTCCTTTACTATTTCTAGACCTTCCTAGTTGTTCTCCAAACATTTTAAAATCATCTTTTTACTGAACCACACATAGGCAATTTTTTGAAATACCCAAATCACATAACCTATTTTCAAAATTATCAAATCATATACCCAATTCTATTTTTACCCCTGTTATTATTCCTAGTTGACTGATAAGTCAACTGGGAACGGTAGTAGTCGACTGCTGGAACATACAGTAATCAATTATTTTTTAAAAAAAATGATTAATTCATGTTCAAACGATCACTGCGCTCAATATATTATGTCAAATTGATATTTGAGGATATTTATATAATTAGGAGAACTATACGAACACATATAAATTGGTTTTGTGTCATTTCGAGGTCTCCATCAACGGGCTTCCGACATTTTTTTTTGAAATTTGCAACAAATCTGTAGATTCGTCGCCAATTTGGGATGAATTTAAAATTTTTCCTTAAATTTGGTGACGAATATTTAGTTCATCCCTAAATTTAGCGACGAATATTGAGTTCAGCCCTAAATTTAGCGACGAACATTGAGTTCAACCCTAAAATTAGCGACGAATATTGAGTTTCTTAATTTTCGAGCACTTTTCCCCCGCTTGAATTTCGAATTCAGGCCAAATTTGGCAACAAATCGAGTTTTTGTTGCCAAATTGGCGACGAAAATCTGATTCATTGCCAAATTTTGTAACAAAAAAAATGATCTTGATTACTAAATTTAGGGATGAATTTTGAATCTGTCCATAAATTTGGAGACGAATATTGAGTTGGTCACCAAAAACTTAATTTCCCAACCCTTTTCCTAGGCCCAAAATTTAAATTCAGGCCAAATTTAGCGACAAATTGGGTTTTCATCACCAAAATTGGGGAGGAATCCTTGTTTTGTCACCGAATCACATTAATATCACCCCACCCCCAAACCTAGGTCATCTTTAGATATCCTCCCTCCCTCTTCTCTCTTTCGATGCCTCTGGTGATCTCGATGTCTCTAGCACACCAGAAGCACGTCGACCACGAGGTACTCCTTCCCCTCCCCTCCCTGGCCCTCGATCTCCTTCGCCTTATTGTCAACGCCACTAACAAGTCCATCATCGTCATCGAGGACATCGATTGCTCCCTCCAGCTCTCCGGCACCCGCGATGAAGCCATGAAGGAGAAGGTCAAGGAGTTGAAGGAGAAGAAGGCGAAGGAGTCGAAGGAGAAAGGCAAGAGCAAGGTGACCCTCTCTGGGCTGCTCAACTTCATCGACGACGAGCAACTCATCGTCTTCACCACCAACCATGTGGAGA
>JBBUKS010000017.1:13289101-13309568 GCA_038050645.1 Hedychium gardnerianum
ATCCTCAGTTTTCAAAGATTTTGAGTAGTGATTGTTCCTTTATTAAGGTCTTTAATTAAAGGCAGTTCTTTTTTTTTTGTTAAGTTTCTAAGATGTAGCCAAAGAGATGTTTTGTAAATAATGCCTTACATGATTTTATTTGTTATGAAAATTCATTCATGATCTGGAAATGAAGGATTTGCATCCTCTTTTTACTCCTATAATTTTTTAATACTGAATATAATGTATTTTAAATTAATTTACTAATAAAAAATAAAGGGTAAAAATCAAAAGGAATCCTAAATTCAGAGAAACATTAAACGGGGCGTTTTAAAAAAAAAAAAGTGAATAGACGTCTCTCTTATGATGTTATCCTGAAAATTCTCTTCCATCCAACGCTAGCCTACGTGATAGTTATTATAATATGTTTAAAATGAATTTAAACTTTTCACCGTATAAAAGCTGTGACAGTTATTATAATATGTTTAAAATAAATTTAAAATTTATACCATTAAAAACTATCGAATAAGTATTATAACATGTAAAAATAACTAATAATTACTGTATTTAGAGTTTAAGGGTGTAGCAATTATATAATAATTTTGATAAATTTTAAATAATTTTGATCATAAATAGCATTTTGATATAAATTTTAATCTCACACTAAATACTAAATAGCTTCTACATCTATAAATCATAAACTCATTTTAAACCCATTATAATAATTACTAAGGAATTTTCACAAGTATAAAAACTATTCGATGGTTACTATATGTTATAAAAGCTATCTGATAACTTCTATAATAATATTAAGTTGAGAGGTATTTTTAAAATAAAATTATGAAAAGGACGATTATTTGATTTTTTGAAAAAAAAAGAATGCCCTTTATGATTTGATTTTTATCCAAAAAAAAATAACCTAGCATCATAGACATGGTAAGGGCTGCCCTTTGTCCCCACGGGATGAATTATTGGCTAGTGCATGAGGTGTTGTCATAATGAGATCTAGAGGTCAAATCCTGGCTAGTAGCCAGATTTCTGCCCCCCTTATGCACTAGTCACTGTTCGGGCTGGCTAGACTAGCCCCCGTGATTTACCTCCTCCGTGTTGGTCCTGGGACGAACTGACGAGAGCGCTGGGACGAGCGTTTCGCCTTTTGCCATAATAGTTATTAACATTCAATTTATGAATATCTCATTTGATATCAGAGTAATTAATAGGTTGTATAACTGTAAAAAAATATATATACATGTTTATTATCCAAATTTGAAGCTATTAACCAAATGTCCTGATTATCAATGTAAAATATGCAATATAAATCAAATTCATATAACCTAATGTTAAAACTGAATCAAATGACATAAAAAGTTATTTGTGAATAGTATTTTTAATTCAAATAGATTCATATAACTTAAAATTATATTATATTTCTTAATCCTTATGTATTAATTATGAAAAAATAATTTGACATTTTATCCTGATTGATCACACATATATAAATTTAGATAAAATTTAACTCTCCAACCGTGAAAATGATCACAAGACATTAAATTACTTGTTAAAAATAATAGATTAATACAAAAATCAATAACAATATATTTTATTACTTGCATAAATAATTTTAATGGACTAAATAATTGATTTTTAATTATTTAAGCAATAAAAAAATATGACATCATCCTCATTATTATTTTTAAAATTTACAAATTAAAATTTTAATTAGGAGATATTTGGTATGATCATGCCTCGACATTTGATATTTCAAATTATATACATGTATGCATATTTTTAAAATCAAATGAATTTCTTAAATATCTTTAAATTCAAAATAAATTTTTGAAGAAAACTTTAATTTAAATATTATATGTTTTATTGTAAAAAGTTATAAATAAAATATATCAAGACAGAGACTAAAAAAATGACATTCATGTATTTGGTTTTCTTAAAGATATGAAAAATATAATTTAGATCTTCTACACCTTAACAAATCATTAACAAATCAAATATGATGATGTATTTTTAATAAAATATTAGGCATAGAGATCCAAAATATCCTCTTTATATACACATTTTCATCAAATGTGGGTAATATATGAGTGAGAGATTACAAATGACTTATCAAAGAATCAGTCACGGTTCCAAATTTAATTAAAAGACCATCCAATTATTGACCATATTTTGAAAAGGTTTTGAGAATTAATTCTCAAAATCTTTCAGGAAAGGTTATGGTATTGAAATCAATAAATGTTCAATACAGTTTGGCAAATCTATTCACCTCCATCCTTATCTCGTTCTAGCTGTCCAAACATTGGCAGAATCACTAACCAACTTATCATTTTAACAAAGTTATTCCAATCCAAAATAACTTGACCTCGTCATGCCTTTTTAGCCTTTACTGGTGGGCGAGGGGGGAAGACGACTCTGAATAACCAACCTGCAGAAATAGCACCAATGAAAGGGCAGATCCAGTAGACATAGAATTGCTCCCACTTATTGTGACGATTGTTGAGATAAGCCCAGCCATATGCCTGTAAATTAGAAGAACCTCATCAGTATATGGTTAGGCAATATCCGAGCTAATTATATGATAAAGCAGATAAAGCAGCATCTGCTAGTAAGCTAGCATGACGGCTAATTATATGATCAAGCAATCATTTTACTTGAATGAGTAGAAATATCAAGATATTATAATGGAATCCTTGAAATAACAGTTGTGTTACTGAGATTTATTGGCTGCTTTAGCATCTTTGATGGTTTTAAATTTATCATCCCTTAATTGTTATACATGAGTAAAATAACAGCCCTGAAACTCGGATTCTATAAGTGTTGAAAGTTCTATACATATATGTTTAACATGTCTTATGGTCTGGGAGGACATAACTCCAACATCAATATTTTTTTATGACCAATCAGTAATTTAACTACATCTAGACACTAACACGGAATCAGTGGAGTCAACAAATAATGCACATCTAATGGAAGGATGGTAGAGGTAGCCTGAAGGTGTGATGATGATGCCTCAGTACTCATTGAACTTACAAACAAATTATCAAAATAGAAGTGTTATTTGGAAGGATGAGTATGTTGTCACTTGATCAATTAGATTAGAATATATCTAGATCATAGAATTTTAAATGAAATTGATGATTCACAAACCAATCTTACTCAAACTAAGAATTCAGATATATAACTAAGATTATTTTTCTTGGTATAAAATTAATTAGAAAAATAAATTATCATATTGATTTGAGATAGATTACTTGGTTCCAATTTAAACTCAATCCTAACTGAGATGTTCATTGTTTGAATAAGGAAATAGACTACTGCTTTTGTTTTCATTTTCTGTTTTTTCATCTCTTAACATTTTTAACATTTTTCATTATTTCCTTTTTGGGGAAACATCAAGCGTCTTCGGTGCAAAAAAAAAAAAAACATGGTGTCAATAAATAAATAAATTTAAATTATATTTTCTGGAAGCAGTAAACTAAAAAAAATAAAAATAATGAACCCAATACTTTGAGAAAACAACCATAAAGTCGAAAGTACATGTCATTGAAACTCCTTCAAGTACCTAAATTGAGCTTTATGTTAACATAAACAGTATGACCTTTGATGATTGTGCAATTGTGAAACTACTTGGTCTTAAATTTGCCATCCACGGAATCATAATGATTTCCCCCACCCCCATTTTAACAATATGTTAAAGGACGATAATAATGGTCGGAGAAATACTTGGGTAAAAAGTCAAAAGAACATCTTGAGTACTAAGAAGCACAACAGCAAATCGACAACCTACTATGTAAGTTTTCTAAAAGCATAAGAAGATAAGTTGCACATTCGTGAAAGCCTAAAGATTCTACTTTTCCAAGTGCTGCAAAGGCCACACTTTATGAAGGAAGCCACTTGATAGAAGATGCCTTCCCTCACCTTATGTCTAAACAATACTATCACACTATCTTTATGATTGTTTTGTTAAAATGCACAAGATATTCCATCACATATCCCTCTGGATTCAATGTCCTAATCTATGTAACTTATTAACAAAATAATAGAAACAAAAAATCAGTTAACGTAGATTTAAGAGAGATTCGGTGAGAAAAGTATATACAGGTTGTGGCATAAGAAGCAAGGTAACACAGAGAAGAAAGTAGTGCTTACATTTGCAGGATTCATGGACGGTCCAGTGTAACTATCGCCAGCAGTAATGACCCCAAGGGTGCAGATGGTGATCATCAATGCCTTGACTAACGGACTCGGAGGCCCCTTGAAGATGATCCAAAGCACGGCCGTGGTGATGACGAATGTAAGGGCACCCTCGGCGATGGCCCCCGTGTGCAAATCTACCTTCAACGAAGGCCCGACCAATAAATGCTTGTAATCCGGAGGCATTACCTCATAGAGGGCTAAGAGCCCACCGACCGCGCCAGCCGCCTGCGTGGAACCATAAAATTCATCAAGCCATTCGATCCATCAGCGAGAACGAGGGAAAGAGAGGTCGATCGCTACCTGGGCAGGGAAGCGGAGGGCCATGGAGATGAGGGTGTCTTCTCCGAATCCCGCAGCGTAGAAGGCGGCGTTTCCGGTGGGGTTAAAGCTGGCGCCGCCCATGGCGTCGGCGATGACGTTGAAGGCGAAAACAATGACGAAGATGAGCGCGGAGGTGACGAGGAGGGAGTAATAGGCGCCTTGGATCTCGAGAACTGCCGTTATGAGGAAGGTGGCGAAACCCAGGCCGGAGATGCAGAACATCCAAACGAACGTGATAAGGGCGTCCCCAACGGCGGACTTTACCGCACCCATCGCCTCCGCTCCGTCTGAGATCGAAACCCTACACAAGAAGCCGTGGATCGATCCTTCTCCTCCGCTTCAAATCCAGCACTTCGCAGGGGAGGGGAAGAAGAAGAAGGAAGAAGAAGAAGAAGAAGCCGCAAGGAGTGAGTTTCCTTTAGTAACCCATCTGCCTACCGGATATGGTGGCTAATGATCCAATGGACGAAAACGATCTAGCGGAATGAAACGCATCACAAAGCCTGTACTGTCCGTCCGATCAAAATAGGATAGGTGGTAAAGTCTCTCCGAGGCGTGATTCGAAGGAAAGGAATTAAAAGTTAAGAAAAGGAAAATATGCGAGGGCTTTTATGTAAATAAATGATTAATTGTATGTAATGTTTATTAAGTATAATATATATAAATTGTTTATGAATAAATTATTATTGTAAATCATTTATGGCCTCTTAGTTGAGAATGAGCATATGAATTTTCGCATTAGTATATAGTTACTAATTGTTTAATATAGTTATTATAGATTTCATTTTATGTAAGTATAGCTTTTTAATATAATTAAACTTATTGAGTGTAGGAACCTATGCCATCCATGTCATGTGCATCTCTTAGTTGAGCATGGGATCACTTGTAGAAGAGTATCTACAACTAAAAAATATTTAGTGGAGAATTTGAAAGATAAACGATTTGATTACAAGACTAATAGAATGATTAAGGTACCATATCGAATGTTCGCTGAGATGGATAGTAGGGTGTTTAAGCAAAAGTAAACCCTAGCTACACTTGGGCATACAAAAGCATAAGGAAAAAAGAAAAGGAGTATCAAAGATGTTAAGATGCAAAATTAATGTCTTAGGAACTAAAGCAACAATTCACAATTTACATGTTTTGAATGCATTCAAATAATCTTTTTAAAGGTTATGCTTGATACTAACTGAGGATCCAGTGATCCATTATGTTAGACAATAGGAAAACAATCAAAATCATTTAGGTTTCCAGCGACACTCCTTGAGAAACAAAGCTTAAGCAAGCATAGTCTTAGGCATTTTAAGAGCTATTCGACACTCATTGAATTTGCAAACGATGTCTTCTTGAGAGTTTGCAAAGCCAAGCTGATGAAACTAGAGTAAGATTCGAGCAATAGAATAAAGGGACCTAAGTTGATAGACGAAGGTTGCATCTCATAACAAGAATTCACCTATTTTGATATCTATATACACTAGCAAATTCAATGGAATCACATCAATTCGATATCAATTGATATGAATGTCCGACTCTTAGGGCGACATCACAATGAAAATTCACTCGATTTTGAATACAATCGTTTGCCACCATCAACATACCCAAAAGAGATGCCTCCTCCCATAATGGATAGTGCATGGTATAGAAATGTTGTTAATTCAACTAGAGAGAATCAAACCATGATACAAATGAAAATAATTTAAGATTAGTAACAAGTTTGTGTATATGTGAACTATATGAAGTAAAAAAAAATATTTTTTTAAAAAATACAAAAGTATAACGAAACAAAAATTATTTAAAAAAAATATAACACTAAAAAGGAGGTATAATTGATTTTTGAGTCACTACCCCTACTCGTGATTGATGAGGTATAATTTGTAGAAGCTATTCTATAACTGCTACAATGTATAGAAATTATTAAGTAATTGTTACAACTGTTTTAAAATTATTTTGATTAATTTAAAGTGATTTTGATGAAGTTTAAATAATTTTGATAAAATTGATAAAGAGTATTTTGATATAATAATATTAAGAATTTAGGATTTTATGTTGGTGCAATCATGCCCCGGATGAGAAGTTTCAATAATTGATAATTATTTAAGTTTAAGTTAATATGTTAGATCTTACTTGAGTTACGAGTGTGCAGAATAAGAGAAGTCTAAGAAGGTCGAGGGTGGATTCTTGGCAATAGAAGTCCAAGAAGGTTAAGGGTCGAATTTTTGGCAAGAAGAAGTTCATGCAAGTCAGAAGACTGGATGCAGGCAAGGAAAGTCTACGAAGATCAAGGATCGGATTCTTGGAAAAAGTTGGAAACCCGAGTAGATCACGAGATCGGATGCAAGGGTACATGAAGACCTGGAGATAGGAAGCTCCAAGCACAAAGTCTAGAGAACAGAAGGTTGATGTGACATAAGGTAATTGGGATCGCTTGGTACATTGAAGGAAAGTATGTACTTGAGGGTTTAGGGATGAAAAACTCTATTTTAGAGTTCACCAATCGATTGGAGAGTTATACCAATTGATTAGTATAACTATCCGGGTTTAGGTAAGTGGTGTATTAATTGATTGGTATGAATTTCCAATCGATTAGTAATTAAATCCAAGCACACAGAAGCTTTCCGAATCAATTAGCCAGATCAATTGGGCACTGCCAATTGATTCTGCCAATCGATTGGTTGGCAGAGTTTTCTCTAGTGAATAGAAGTCTGCCAAATCGATTGGTCAATCGATTCAGTGTTACCAATCGATTGGTGCAATTATTTGATAGAGGTTTCTCGAGTGAACAGAAGCCTGCCCAATCAAATCATCATTACCAATCGATTGGATTGGTAGAAGTTTCACGAGAAAATAGAAGGCTGCTGAATCGATTGAGCATTACCAAAATGAAATAATCTCAGTCGTCAATCTGGAGTTAGTGATCGTTCAACGAATAGTCAAATGATTAACAATCGATTGATGTGTTTATGCCAATCGATTGGTGGCGACAAAAAAGCAGAGAAACGACTCAATTTTAAGGTGTTTAAAAGGGTGGTTTAGTGCACGAGAAGAAGTCCATTGCGATTCTTCTGCTCATCTTCAGTGTCAAGCTCTCATCTGCAAGATCTTTAAGTAACCAAAAGAAGGAGAACTAAGTCAAAACTTGTAATCTCTTATTTACTTCTCTCTTATTGCTATTTCATTTGCCTTCGATTTTGGTTCAAAAAGGAGAAGGGTTAGTGGAAGTGAACAATGAAGAGTGAACCCTTGAATTAGTTGTCTTAAGGAGGCGGATACTAAGTAAAATCATTCAAGTTAGCGTTGTGTGTATCGTGCTTGTTTCGCTTGAAAGTTTCCACTGCCTAATCTCAACCAAGAAGCGATTTGAGCTATTCAACCTCCCTTTTAGCTCGCAATGTCCTAACAATTTAGTGTTTAAGATTTTAAGATTTAGAGCTTAGCCACTACGTGTAAAAGCTACTCGATAGATATTATAACGTGTAGAAGCTATTTAAGAAGTTGTTACAAAGTGAAAATTCAACTATTTCAATGTTTAAAGTTTAGGATTAAGATTTAGGATTTAGCTACAATATGTATAAACTACTCAGTAACTGCTACGGTGTGTAAAAGCTACTTGGTAGCTGCAACAATGTGAAAAATTAATTATTTCACTAAATTTTAAACCCTAAATCATAAACTCTGAATACTATTATAATAAAAATATATTTAATCAATTTAGTTAAAATTATTTAAACTTCATCAAAATTATTTTAAATTGATTAAAATCACTTGAATACAATTGTGACAATTATCTCATAGCTTCTATATGTTCTATTAGCTAGCTAGTAACTTCTACATGAAAACAATAGCAATATATCGAAACAAAACCATATGATGCATTACGGATCTAGTTATCATTATTTATAAGGCAATAATCAAAATCAAAACAATGGCAAGCAAAGGCTAATCTGATTCGAGCCATTGGTCTTACTTGTCGTCATACGAATTTCTACAAGCGCAACGGATGATCTTCTATAGGATTAGGTGACGACCAAAGTTTGGTTTCAACGAAGAAGAGTCCAAGAAAAAAGAAAAATAGTCAAAATTAGAACATGCCCTAATTGAATCAACCTTCTCTTCTTATATATACCAAGTTCATCATGCAGGGACCATCCATCTTAAATCTCATTCATCAAATACATCTTATTAATATTAATGAACTGGGTTATTAGATATACACATTGAATCTATATCTAATTAGCTTAAACCCCCTTTCATGCATCAAATATTAGATCATTTAATTGAGTTTAATTCCTTAATGATAAATTATTGTGTATGTATTGTTAATCATGTATTAAGCCACCTAATAGAGACTTAAATCTTTCACGACACGTTATAACAATTAATCATAGCCACTATAGTAGTGTAAGAAGTAAGAATATTCTCGGGATAAAAATTTGATGGAATATTCTTTTGACTTTTTTCTATTTTTTTTTGAAAAAGATACTCTTTTTTATGATATACCAATGAGTGCTTAATTATTTGAGCAATAAGTAAATAGTAAATTGATAGAGAATTAGGAGTGTTAATTGCAATGCTCGAAATATCTAATAATTGACTAAGTGGTGGGCGTTGACCTGGGCTTTGGGCTTTCTCCTCGTTTCTTTTTGATCCACCAAACTATCTGTTTATCTCCTCTTCTTGCTATAAGTTGAAGCAGGCGGCAGGGCACGAGGTGCAGTCGCTCTCATAAGGCCATTCGTTACCGGCCTTATCAAAAACCCTTACCAGTTGCCACCTTATCCCTCCTCGTCCTCCACTCCACCATGGCTGCCGCCGCCTCCAGTTTCACCATCGGCGTATCCTCCCTCTACTGCTCCTCTTCACTTGCCCGCTCTTCCCCCTCGGGCCTTCCTGCTTCCGCCGCCAGGGGCTTCGCTTTCCCCTGGTTCTCCACCACTCCGAGAGCTTCTCGCGCTCTCCCCCTCTTCGTCCCCGCCTCTATCGCCTCTCCCAACTCCGTTCTCAGCGAGGAGGCCTTCAGGGGCTTCCGTGGCCTCCCCGAGTCACCGCTCGAGGAGAGCGAGGAGGAGGAGGAATACGTCTCTGACTCCTACAACTCTGAGGAGGGCGAAGAGGACGAAGAGGGCTCCGATGCCGGCGCGGACCAGGATGAGCTCGCCATTGCCAGATTAGGCCTGTCACAGCAGCTAGTTAGTACCCTCGAGAAGCGAGGGATTACCCATCTTTTCCCCATTCAGGTGAAGCCAAAATAGCGTTTTTTTGTTTTGTTTTTCCTTCCGCTAGTTCGTAACTTTTGTTTGAACTGTTCGATTCACTGCCAACTTGATTTTGATATGAACTGCTTTTATATCTCGGTTGGTCACTTTTGCTTGATGTATTGTTACAAATGGCATTTTAACATGCTTAATTTGCCTTTCTATAGAGGGCCGTTTTGGTTCCTGTTCTGGAAGGACGGGACCTTATTGCACGTGCTAAGACTGGTACCGGAAAGACATTGGCGTTTGGAATTCCCATAATCAAACGGCTGAGTGAGGATGATGAGGCAGAAGGGAGGAAGAGGTCAAGATGCCTACTTTTCTTAAAATCTCATTGTCATGCTTAGTTATGTGCTTGAAATGCTCACCATCTTCCTAACCCATTTTTCATTTAAATTCCTTGGTTGGTTTAGGTTGTCAGGTCGTCTTCCCCGGGTTCTGGTTCTTGCCCCTACCAGAGAATTGGCCAAACAGGTGGAGAAGGAAATCAATGAATCTGCACCTAATCTGAGTACTGTCTGTGTTTATGGAGGAGTTTCTTACAATATTCAGAAAATTTCACTTGCTCGTGGTGTTGACGTAGTTGTGGGAACTCCTGGTCGAATAATTGACCTTATCAATGATGATACCCTTCGCCTTGGAGAGATTCAGTATTTGGTTCTGGATGAAGCTGATCGAATGCTTGCTGTTGGATTTGAAGAAGATGTGGAAGTAATATTGCAGAAACTTCCACCTCAACGTCAAAATATGTTGTTTTCTGCAACAATGCCTGGTTGGGTTAAGAAATTGTCCAGGAGATACCTAAACAACCCTCTGACAATTGACTTGGTATGCGAATTGTTAATTCCTTTTTTTTGTGGAGTCAAGTATATGATTATGCCTCTTGCAAATTGTATCTTTAATATGCTTACGGTCTAGGTTGGTGATCGAGATGAGAAGCTAGCAGAAGGAATTAAAATTTATGCCATATCAGCAACTGCAACATCAAAGCGCACTGTTCTGAGTGACTTAATTACGGTATGCTTTATTGCAGAGATTGGTTGTCCTGTTGCTCCTTTTTGTTACTCTCTTGGTTTACAAAGCCCAATTGCCACGTGCAACATATTTTGCCTTTCATGCTTTACAATATCTAGCACATGTTGTTTAGCATCTGATGCTGTTTTTTATTTTTGCATTCTCATCTTTTACATGCCTGTCCTTTTCAAGAAAGCCATTTAAAGATTTCCAATTGATTCTCCCTGCAGTCGGCACTAGTTAATTATTTAAAAGGAGTCAAATAGTTTTCCAAAATAAATCTTCTTTGGATTACTTATCTGTCAATATTCTGCCTGTGCAAATTTTTTGCTTAACATTTTATCTATAAAATGTTTTCCTTGCAAACTATTGCAAATGGTATTTTGATGCTTTTTTGACCTAAAAGTGCATGCTCTTTTGATGTTTCCATGTGCTTAAACATATCATAACTAACCACTCTCTTGCGCAGGTATATGCTAAGGGTGGGAAAACCATTGTTTTTACTCAGACAAAGCGGGATGCTGATGAAGTATCCATGGCCTTGAGTAATAGTATTGCATCTGAGGCACTGCACGGGGATATATCGCAACATCAGCGAGAAAGAACCTTGAATGGATTTCGTCAAGGGAAATTCACTGTGTTGGTTGCAACTGATGTTGCTTCTCGGGGACTAGATATACCAAATGTTGATCTGGTATTTTGTTATGTTGTTGTTTTGATATTGTTTGTCATTGCCTTGGCGCAACGGTAAAGTTGCTGCCATGTGATCTTGAGCTCACGGGTTCGAGTCGCGGAAACAACCTCTTACAAAAATGTGGTTCGACCCTTCTCAGGACCCGGCAGGAGTTCCGTGCACCGGGCTGCCCCTTTTCTTGTTTGTCATTGCTTGTTCTATCAGTTAATAAGCTTCATGTTGATCTGCGCATAGTTTTCTGCAATATGTTTTCATGGGCTTATAGAATTATAATCATTGTCTTTCTTTTCTCTTTTGCAGATTATTCATTATGAATTACCAAATGATCCAGAGACATTTGTACATCGATCTGGTCGTACTGGACGTGCTGGAAAAGAAGGCACTGCAATCTTGATGTTTACTAGTAGCCAGCGGAGAACAGTTAAATCTCTTGAACATGACGTGGGATGCAGGTTTGAGTTTATAAGCCCACCGTCAATGCAAGACGTATTGGAATCATCAGCTGAGCAAGTAGTTGCCACTCTTCAAGGTGTTCACCCAGATTCAATCCAGTATTTCCTTCCAACTGCTCAAAAATTGACTAATGAACAAGGAACACAAGCTCTTGCTGCTACTTTGGCACATTTAAGTGGATTTTCTCAACCGCCTTCATCTCGTTCTCTTATCAGCCATGAACAGGTGAAAATGTGATCTTATCTTACACATTTTGGTTTGCAGTTTCCGTGTTTGCTTATGGAATTCTGGATTATATTGTTATTCTTAGTTTGAGAAAGCAAGACCATATCTGATCTAGTTAGCAAAATAGTTTCTCTCTATCTATTTATTTGTTTTTTTGCTCCCGTGCATGGAGATAATACCAAGTTTCCATCTTTACAAGGATACTCTCCAGCATAATTGCTTAAATGCTGGATAGGTTCTTTACCTTTTGGAAACCTGTGCACTCCTTTAGCTTCTGTTAGATGCCTCTCCATTATATTTTGAACTTCAGTTATCTGTCATGAATAGGGATGGGTGACGTTACAATTAACACGTGATCCTGAATATTCAAGAGGGTTCTTGTCTGCAAGATCTGTTACTGGATTTCTTTCTGACGTATATCCTAATGCTGCTGACGAAGTAGGCAAAATATACATGATTGCAGATGAAAGGGTTTGTACTCTATGGAACCACATGCATTTCCCCTTTCTAATATGTTCATGATTGATGCTTTTTGTTGCTGTTTTATGTTTCTATCTTGGATTTATTTCATGCAACATTTGCAATGTCCTGATAGGACAATCATTTATTTTCATGGCATTCCCTTTTTCTTTGTTCTCTTAGCTTTCCTTTTTGATTTTGTGCTGTTTATTGGTTGTACATTTCAATAGTCTTTTTCCACTTTAAAATTTAAATTTTCTGACTTCATATATCGATGTGGCTACTTATTCATGTTATATTTTGTTTTTCTCAGCCATTAGTTGAATGAAAAAGGTGGTGGGTTCCAATACTTGTGATGAGTTATTTTCTTGCTTTTGTAGTTGTGATATGTATTTGGTGAAAAGAGCTTCATAGATTGTATTAATATGAATGTTGTGGAATAGACATGTAAACGGCCGATGTCATGCATTTGAATTAGCCTCTCTTTTTTCCTTTCAGCAAAAATAGACACCTGGCCCACAAATGGCATCTGGTTGTGCATAAGGGTGAGGAAACTTGAGGGCTAAATAATGACTGATTACTATATTGTAATTGGCTTTGAATTCAGTGTTTACATGCGGGTAATGAATTTATGTTGGATTCAGTGGAAACGTCTGTTTGAAGCAGTCACATTAAGCGCGAAGGGGAAAACTGTATAAATGATTTTGAGATTCACATCACTTCATTGGATGTAAAATAATTCTTGTTCAGGGCGAGAGCGACAAGCTTAAACCCCTCTCAATAGTGCTGTTATGCAAATTTGAACCCCCAATCTTTGGCCAAAAGGTTTTCAAATATAGCTCGCTTATTACTAGACCAAGCCACTGTTGGTAGATTTACATCACTTTATAAAAGTTGAACTACGTAGCAACTTTCAGCCCTAAGTTTAATATGTATCAACTATACAGGCATCAAGATTGAAAACAGTGAAATTGTAAGTCCAGACACTATTTGCTATTTTGACATTAAACACATCATTAAACACAAATCACTACATTTGCCATGCTCTTTTAGGTTTAAGGTACTGTTTGATTTACCTGAAGGGTTTGCAAAAGATTCCTAAATAAACATTGGCCTCAAATATCCATCATAATAACCACTATTGCCAATTCTTTGCAGATTCAAGGTGCTGTATTTGATATCCCTGAAGAGATTGCTAAAGAATTGTTAACTAAGCAATTGCCTCCAGGAAATTCTATAGTAAAGATCACCAAGGTGGTCCTCTTCTTCGTATTCTCATCTAATTCTTTCCTTCAATCTCATTCAACTTCTAAAATTAAGGCTACTGTTCGATTTTGTGAAACTATGTTGATGTTTGTATAGAGCCTGATTTTGGATGTGGGTGTTTTTAAATATTCATGGAATGACAAAGATCCTTTAGATTTCTGGCATAGTTTTTCCTTTGGATTCACATGATTTGTATATTACTTGGATTATACTGGCAGCTTTCCTGCTGTCTTGCCACTGGATGGTCTAGCTACTGTATTTGTATGCTGCTTAAGATTTGATGCTCAATTTCCTTTTACTTATTGACCTAATCTATACAAGCCTCAAGTAGACGATCTTAATTGCTATTTGCTTGTCCTTCTGGCATATCTAGTTGTAATCCTTAATCCACTCAATACGTTTTATGAAGATGACTGTGTAACTATGTCTTTTTTTTTTTTTCCATGTGGTGCCTTTTTAGCTCCCTATCCTGCAAGATGATGGTCCTGCCACTGACTTTTATGGAAAGTTTTCAAACCGGGAGCGGAGTTCTAGAGGTGGTGGTTCTGCGGAACGAAGTCAGAGGGTTTCAAGAAGTTGGGGTGGACGAGGTGGTGGTTCTTCTGAACGAAGTCAGAGGGTTTCAAGAACTTGGGGTGGACAAAAATATGACAGTGATAATAGCTATGGACGAGGTGGCCGGACCTCCAGAACTGACAGTAGCTGGCCTCGGACCTCTCGGCCACAAAGAGATAGTGAAGAGGACTGGCTAATTGGTGGAAGAAAATCTAGTCGTACACCCTCATTTGGCAACCGAGAAAGGTAATGTCCATCCATTACATGGCCATCAGATTTGGAGAGAATTTATTGCTGATATGGTCAACTAATATTTTGAATTTGCAACCACTGCATTATAAAATTTTCTATTTTGAGAAAATTGTCTAAATTTTGGTCTAAGCTGCTTTGGTATTTTTGTTTCTTTTCCTCCTTTCCCTCATATCTTCCATCTAAGTTGTAATCCGACCCTTAACAACAGGAAGTTTATGTTCCATCTAAGTAGTAATCGAACCCTTTATCAACATGAAGTTTTCTGTCTCTGTAATCAATTGGTTTCTTGTCGATTTATTTTAAAGTTCACAGGTATGTTAAATAACTTGGCTAATTGCATTGGTAACTTATTGTAGAATCCATTGTTGTAAAACATATTAATTTCTTTGATTCCTCCTAGTAAATTGTTTCACAGTAATTCCTACAAATTCTGTCCAACCTTTTTGCTTTAAAAGGAACAGTATTCCTTCAAACAATGAATAACAAGAACTGTTATTTGTACAAAATCCTGATATTTCTGTTTGCATTATTCTCAGAGGATTTGCAGGGGCTTGCTTTACCTGTGGCCAGTCTGGTCATCGGGCATCCGACTGTCCAAACAAGTAGCAACGGCTGCAGATATTCTTGCTGAATTCTGTCCTCGAGCTCCATTGCCTTCCAGATCCAATGGCGACCATGTGGAAAAGTAACTAGCATCATCATGTGCCGTTTCTTCATCCCGTTGCAGCTAACACCATGCAGAGGAGGGCGTGTGGGAAACTAGAATTGTGGTGTTAGTGAGATTTGGCCGATACTGAAGTGAATGAAGTTCTTGATCCAAGGGAGAGACTTAAGCTGATCTTAGATTGCTTCTTCCACACTGTTTATTTCTTCTTCGATCATATAATTGGAGGACCTTCAAAGAATTGCTTATGCCTTTTTAGCTGAATTTGTGATCAATCTAAAAAACTGTGATAGTGCCTAGGAGTGTGGACTCTGCTCTGGTTACCCTTATTGGATGTAAAATTTTGCAGGCTGTATCTGCTTATAGCAAAGTAGCTTTTTGTTCGTCATTTTTATTGGATTTTTGGACTTTATTCTTGCTTGTGGCTTAATGTGTTTTCAATCCATAGCTGCGAGCATCGAACGTGTTGGAATGCTATGTTTGAATTAAGAACTAGGCCACAATGTAGCAGATGAAATGGTTGTCTTGATTTTTCATATTTGATCAGCTGGATTAGAATAGTTTTGATGGCTAAGGTGCAAGTATTTTTAGAATACTCTAAAAATAATGGAACTAATATTTTAGAGTTTGATTTTTGAGTTTGTTACTTTGAACTATATGTATTTCAATAATGTATAATATATATTTTAAATAACAATACATATAATAAAATTATTATTTTTTAATCTTCTCTGTTTTGAATAAAAATAAAGAAGCACCTCTTTTTATTAGAATCCCCTTTTACAATTTATTTATTATTAAAATAATATTTTATTTTATTTTTGTGAAAATATTTTTAATTTTAATGTTATTATAGCCGTTGGAGGTTGTGATACTCAAGAAATAGGAATTCGATACTGGTTCTGAACAAGAATCGAAGCGCCTGCGGCTGCTCCCTTCTCTGCTGTTCCCCCTCGTCAATCGGCGGTCGCCAACTCCTCCGCTCCACCCCATCCGATGCACACTGTTGCCAGGATCATCCCCAGGTCGGTGGCATAGACACCGCCGTCTTCAGGATCGGTACAAGGATCAGTCAGTTGCAGCCTCCCTTTCTCTCGGGCTAAGCATAGGCTGCACAGCACCTGGTGCCTCCTCCCTTTTTGGGTTGAACAGAAACGCAGCAAGGTAGCGTGGCTGCCAAAGTGCCACGCGAACTGCTTCCGAAGTTGACGACGCCAAATTGCGAAGAAATCGCCGTTCGCCCTCGTCCTACGCAGGGAAATATAACAGGTAGAGATTCCCTGCTAGAAGGTTATGCGATGGCTAAAAGTAAGTCTGTGCGACGGTTCTCTCTTGTGGGTACGACGAGGTTGGTGTTTGGATTGAAAATATCTCGATTTTCTTCTTGCTATTGTTAAGAGTTCCTTGCGTTAACTTTATTAAAATTTGGGAGTTATAATTGTAATTATAAATATTTAATGTCATCAATTAAATAAGTCATAAATTAACTAGGTCAAATTTAACATTAAAGAATTGATTTAAGAGTTTAATTGTCATGAATATAATAATATGAATACCACATATATAATTTCTAATTCGTTTGAGGGGTCAAATTAAAAATAAACAAACTTAGGTAATTATAAATATGGGTTATAGTCACGATTTTGTTTTGTACCCCCATCAACAAAACTCCCTGAATATTAAGGAAATATGTAAATTGAAGATCATTGTCCAAAATTAACCACAAACTAAACTATGAGTTCTGGTATGCTTCCGCAATTTTGATTATTATGTTTGTGATTTCTTGAGAATTGAATAGAGTTTTAGGGTTTTTTGTATTGAGATTTCCCAACCTATTTTCTATCAATTGGTATCAAAACAATATATTCCAAAATTATTCGGTTTTGGTTGTCATGCCACTAATGTTTTGTCTTTCCATCCACTCGTTCATCATCGGAAACGAAGAAATTCGATTTTGGGTTAGGGTTGTCGGAATAGGGTATAGATCGACCAAATCTAGGTCGATTTCCTGCGGCATAAGGTGACCCACATAGGGGCGACTATGATGGGTCGAGTGACTGTCGGAAACCGTCGCTAAAAGATTGTAGTTTTAGATCTTGCGACGCGATGATTTTTTTTTATAAAAAAAATGAATCTAGCCATTTTCTAACTGATTGGAAGATGGAGACGACGCGATGTTAGTCGTTTCCTTATGGACTGTAATCGGTTGGCAGTGGTTCGATCGGAAGGAGCGACGACGGCGGCGAATCGGTGGTTTCGGAAAGTTGCGTCAATTTGGAGACAATGAACAATTGGCGTGGTTTCAAATTTCAAATTTTGATATTTTTCAAAAATAAATAAATAAATAAATTATTTGACATAATTGCCCTATTTTGTCCCATCTTTACGATCCATTAAATTTAATTATTTGGGTAAAATAATTTAAGTTTTTTTAAAATAATTAAATTATTTTATAATATTGATTTAAATTTTTAATTGGATTGTATGGGCTCTATTAATATCTATTATTTCAAATTAAGTTAAATTTGAATTATATGTTGCCAAAGTGACCTTTATTATTTGAATTTAATTTTATTTGAAATATTGAGATATTATTAAGTATTAATTAAGGTGTAAATATGTATATTTATGTAAGTGTTAATCGACCCAAAGGAAGATTTATACTTAACAAAACTATATATTTACTGGTGATAATAAATACGTAACAATTATAATGTTTTATTTGTTATTTTTTATGAATATAATAAATCGATCCAAAGATAGGTTTATTATTTGTCATGCATTATTGTAAGTGTTTGATTATTACAACAAGAGTACCACTTGCAAATAATATTACTGTCCAAAGACTTGATAGTTGTACTAGGTATCTTTACATGATATTTATCATTTATTTTAATTTATTCGAAATGAGCATGTTATTTATGTTATTATTCTTATGTTATCTTTTCAGCAAATGTTGCTACTATTTCTGCTAACTTAAGTTTAGTGCCGATCCTTAATGGGACAAATTTTAAGTATTGGAAGGAGAACATTCTTATTGTTCTTGGTTGCATGGATTTAGATCTTGCGATTAGGACAGAGCAACCTACTGCTCCTATGGATTCTAGTTCATCTGAACATAGGGCTAAATATGAGAAGTGAGATCGCTCTAACCATATGAGTCTTATGATCATCAAGCACGGGATACCTGAGACTTTTAGGAGTGCGGTGTCTAATAGTGTCACCAAAGCTAAGGAATATCTTGATGAGATTGAGAAGCGCTTTGCCAAAAGTGATAAGGCGGAAACAAGCACAATTCTGAAGAGCTTGATTTCCATGAAGTATAAAGGCAAGGGAAATGTTCAGGAATATATCATGGAAATGTCCCACCTTGCATCAAAGTTGAAGGCACTTAACCTTGAATTGTCGGACGACATGCTTATACATTTAGTATTATTTCTCTTCCAAACTAGTTGTCAGTTTTATAACTATCAGAGGGAGAAATGGACTCCTAATAAGCTCATTTCATACTATGTTCAAGAAGAAGAGAGGTTGAAACAAGACAAGGCTGAAAGTAGCCATTTGGCAAACACCCCTAAAGATAAGGGCAAAAAAAGAAAGAATGAGGCTACTAAAGGTCCATATGTGAAGAAACAAAAACAAAATAATGACAAGAAAGGTTGTTTCTTCTGTAACAAGCCTGATCATGTCAAGAAAGAATGTCCTAAGTACAATGCACAACGTGTGAAAAGTGGTACATTTTTAAATTTGGTTTGTTCTGAAGTAAATTTAGCTTCAATACCTATAAACACTTGGTGGTTAGACTCCGTGCTACTACTAACATAAGTGTTTCAATGTAGGGTTGCCTGAGCTGCCGAAAGCCAAATGATGCTGAAAGATGCATTTATGTAGGTGATGGCAAGTCGGGCATTTTAGATTGTTGTTAAGCATTGGTTATTATTTAGACTTAATAGATACTTTTGTTGTACTATCATTTAGACGAAATTTGGTTTCAATTTCTAATTTGGACAAATTAGGTTCGTTTGGAAACAATTAGTTCAGTTTATCTATTAATTCTAATATTGTTGGAACCGATTCACTTATAATTTATGACAATCTATATATGTTTGATATATAAATGCTTCTTATATTAAAACCCTAAATGTGGAATCACGTAGTACTAAGCGTAAATTTAATAATGAAAACTCAGGTGCATTATGGCACAAACGTTTAGGACACATCTCGACTTCTATCGGATGAAATTTTACACTCCATTGATTTTACAGACCTAAACATTTGTGTTGAATGCATTAAGGGTAAACAGACTAAAAGAAAGAAAGAGAGTGCATATATTTGTTTCTTATTTATGGACCATTTCCAACACCTTCTTTGAATGGTTAACAATATTTTGTATCATTCATTAATGATTATTCTAGATATGCATATCTGTTTCTTATTTATGAAAAGGCTCAAACATTGGATGTTTTCAAATCATTTAAGGTTGAAGTCGAGAATCAACTCGACAAAAGAATTAAGAAAGTCAGATTTGATCGTGGTGGTGAATACTGCGATAGATATGATGATTCAGGTGAGCAACGTTCAGGACCTTTTGCTCAATACCTAGAGGAGTGTGGAATCATTCTATAGTACACCATGCCAGACTCACCAAGCATGAATGATGTAGCTGAATGACGAAATCAGACTCTTAAGGATATGGTAAGGAGTATGGCTAGCCATTCAATTTTACCAAAGTCACTCTGGGGAGAAGCATTAAAGATTGCAACTTACATTCTAAATCGAGTACCCACTAAAGCAGCTACCAAAACACCTTTTGAGCTTTGGACAAGGCGAAAGTCAAGTCTAAAATATTTTCATATTTGGGGATGTCCGGTTGAGGCTAGATCGTATCGGTCATATGAAAAGAAACTATACTCCAGAACAGTAAGTAGTTACTTTATTGGATATTCTGAGTGATCACGGGGCTATAAGTTTTATGATCCCAATGTAAAAATAATCTTTGAGATGAGAATTGCAACGTTCTTTGAGGATAATGAGTTTGGGGGGAAGAATAAAGTAACAAACTTTATCTTTGAGGAGGAATGTATTCCCACTACTCTTTCAAGAGGAAATGGTTCATATTCCTATGAT
>JBBUKS010000017.1:13313697-13325797 GCA_038050645.1 Hedychium gardnerianum
AAAAATATTTCCTACCACAAACATGCTCAAGAAAAGGTTGATTAGTAGCTTCAGATATATCAAATAAAATCTTACCATCACTAATAACTAAAGAGAGTAAATCATCAAACATGGGTTCAAAGGTGGGTAGGAAAGACTCTGGCTCATATGATGATGTCACTAAAGGAAGTAATTCTTGGGGCTTTGTCTCGACTGCACATATCCCTACACTTTCAACATCAACAAATTCAATTTCTGCCACATCTATAATTTTAAGTGGTTGTGTGATCAAAGGAAGTAATTATTGGATCATTGCTTCCACAATACAAGTCCCTACACTTTCATTCACAATATCATCATAGGCAGGATAGAATATATTAACATCAGCATTAACAACAAGTGTATCAACAACATGGGTAGATACAACTAAATCTTCTTTTTCAATTAATACCTTAGTTCCTTCTTCTTTTTCAATTAATGCCTTAATTCCTTCTTCTTTTTTCGTCCCGATTATTTTGAATTGCCATAAAATTCTCCCACTTGATTTGTATGTTGTGAAACCTGCTACACATATAATTGTATGTCTTGTTGTTTCGCACATCTCATAATACATTTGTTGTGGCCATTGAAGGTAGTCGGGGAGGATACCCCATTTTCCCCCATGTACTCCATATGCAGGGTCTAAAATCTTCGGGCAATCATCGATATTATGTCATCTTACACCACAAAGCTTACAATAATAGTCAGAAGAATTCACAACATTCAATAGGTTAAACGACTGAGTTTGAGCATCCATCTTGCTTATAAAAAAAATTGTCCACCTGAAAGAGAGAGGTCAAAAAAGCATAAAAACGAAATGCAGTAGTAAAGAAGGAAAAAATCTAGATTAACTAAATCACTAATCAATTACTATTAATCAAAACAGTCCTCGGAAATGGCGCCAAAAACTTGATGTATAATTTTCGCAAGTGCACGGAGTGTGGTCAAGTAATAAAAATATTGATCAACAGGAACTTTTAATTAAACACTAATTGAGTTTGTGAAGCTAGTTATCTTGACAATCGAGAGCTTAAGGAATTGAGAGAGAGAGAGAGGGAGGGAGGGAGGGAGAGAATTGAGAGGGTTGAGAGAATTTGAGAGAATGGAAGTAAACAAGGGAGAGAATTTGTTGGGGAAATGATTCTAGAATTTCAGTTTCACTACAATGATTGTAAACACCTAATATATGTTTGGTTTCCTATCCTAAATGGTCATTTATGTAGGTAGACTATCATATGGTATCCGATGTGAACATTCCGGACTACACCGACATATTCGTTCCAATTCATCGTCTATTTTCAGAGCAACAGAAATGAAGGATTGATTTCTTAAGGAGATCTCTGTCACATGATTTCACAACCCCCGAGTTGCCTTCTCTTACTGTGTGGCAATGAATTGGAACTGATCCATTAAGATCTATGATGACCTATTGCTCCTCATGGCATACCGATCTACATTCGTAGGTGACTCTCCACGTCTCGAGTTTCTACGGGTCAGAGGATTGGGTTCTCCTTTTGGTTCATCCCCGCACCTCTTGGGATACAAATCTTGTGCTATTGACATCAAGATCGTGTGTACATAGTAGGTCCGGACCATAAACACACATATCATCAAATAAGAAGCATGCAAACTTTATAGATTCAACAAAATAGTGTTTATATATCAAAAAGATTAATCCCTAATCCTAGAATCAAGAGTCTACTCCATAACAAGGGAATTGCAAACCAAAGACAATGAAAGAAGCATTCTTATAATCCAAAATAGAGAATTGAGAGGAAGAAATGTTTAGCTAGATTTGCAAGAAATATCTTTGGAAGGGAATCCTTTCTCCAGAGGTGGACGGATTGTCTTTATGGAAGAAGATGATTGCTCTAGGGTTTCCCCAAGAAGGTGAAAATCCTCTCCAAGGAAGGGGCAAAGCCTCCTGGTCCCATCTCATTTAATCAAGGGTTTGCTTGACCCTTTTATACCTTCCTCAAATTGTTTAGATCTGCTAGATTTGTTAGGCTTCGCCAAAATTAATTTTTCACATATTAACCCATTAGACCCTATTTTCTCAGGTTGGACTCTAAACCAAACTTGTAGATCTTGAAATTATATTCAATTTGATAGGTTGAATGTCCCATAACTCCAACTAAGACAAAAATTATGATAGTTTTAAGATTGGTATGCAGTGGTGAACTAAAGGCTGACACGAGGTCGTCCCAGCTGCCACAGCCTGGCCATGGCGAGCACTACCAAATTGGCATGGCCAGGCCGTGGGGGCTTCCTGGTTGTGGCATGGCCACTCCAGAAGAGCCACGACCATCGCCACGGCCGTGGAGGTCGACACGGGTGGCTCGTGGTGAGCAATGGAAGCATCTAAAAATGGGGCACGACCTATATCGGTTGGCATGAGCAGCTCGTGGCGCCCATTGGAAATGTCTGAAAATGGGGCACAACACATGCCGGATGGCATTGGTAGCTTGGGGTGAGCACTAAGAAGGTTTGGGAATCTAGCACGACCTCTCCAAATTGGCCACGGTCGTGGCCACGATCGTGGCAGTTGGGAAGTATTTGGGAATTGGCCTTTGAACTCCATTTTTGCTCCTTTTCATGCCCTATCAATGAAAAATAAACAAAAGTAACTCTCCGAACTAGAAAGTAACAAAATGATGCAAGAATAAATAAAAACGTTAAATGAATGCTCATGAAATAGGATAAAACGTGTGCTAAACTATGATAAAAACTCTATATGAAATGCATAAATCAATCTATCAACAGAAAGGTTTCAATCAACGAAATGATTTCTAATCAACCGAATGAAGCCTATAGAAGAAGCCTCAAGATCCGAGGCTCATCATCAATTCTCTCATCATTTCATCTACTCCTACTACTCCATACGTACAAGTCCTGCTGCTACTACGTTGAGAGTCTCTTTGACAACCTACCTTAAATTCTACCTTTATGTTGTTAGTAAAATTATTTATGTGCATTTATTTAAGGAGAGTAGTTTGTTACTATATTCCTCACATCTTGTATGAGCTTTCCTCCTTCTCTAAAACATTTTCAGAGAGGAGAAATTTAGAAGATTGTCCATTCGAAAATAGCCTAAGGGATCGTAGGCCTTGGAGTAGCAGTCACTAGACTATGAACCAAGTAACTGAACGTGTCCTTGTGTTTTTTTTCGTTGCATCTCTGGTTTTGTTATCTTGTAAAGAAAAGGAAAGGTTTTTAAACGAGCGATATTCACCCCCCACCCCCTCTATTGTGCTTTTTGATCCTACAGACATGACTGTGCCCAGTGGCACGGCTGGGTCGTGTCAGCCTCTGAGAGAATTATCTCTCGTGCCCTGTTTCGGGCATAGGCGTGCCTAGGGGCTCCCATGCCCAATCTCGAGCATGGGCGTGTCTATGGGCATGACTAGGTTGTGTCCCCTTCTAAGACCCCTTTTTTTTCTTCACTACCGTGATCGGGCACGGCCGTGTCAGACAACACGACTAGGTCGTGTTCTTCTCTAAGCTCCTATTTTTACACGGTCATGATCAGGCATGGCCATGTTGCCTTCTAGACTTCTCCCACACTCATGGCATCTTCCACAACCAACTCGTGGGTGCTCTTGGCCCTGAAACAAGTCAAAATAAAAACTAAAAAGAGAAACAAAAAGGAGAAATCAAAGCAAAAAAATAAAAAGGAACTTGGGTTGCCTCCCAAAAAGTGTTTGTTTTAGGTCATTAGCTCGACCCCTATTTCAGTTCTAGCTTGGAGCTTTTGTCTTGAGGAGTATTGTACCCTTCCTCCATAGACAACTCTATCATGAGGCCCAAGTTTAATCCTTGCTCGTGCCGAAATAATGTAATTGTTAGCCTTCTCCTTCTGTTCCACTTTTCAATTTCTTGGGTTCAGTGATCAATCAAGTGGTTACTCCTCAAGTGTGTCTTTCTTCTCCTTCTGTACAATGTCTAGTCTATAACAAACGCCCTCATCATGCAAAATGCTAGTAGTCTTTGATAATTTAAACTCTATTTTTCCTCACCCACCGCCAAAGAGAGCTAATAATTTTTTACATCGATCACTACTCCAGCGGTGGCGAAGAAAGGGCTTCCTAGTATGATAGAGATTTTTGGGTCCTCATTCATCTCTAACATGACAAAATCAGTAGGCACTATGAAATCATCTACTTTTATTGGCAAATCTTCCAAAATACCCAATGGGAATCTAAAAATGTGGTTGGCAAGTTGCGAGGTCATAGTCGTTAGCTTCAAATCTCCTAACATTAATTTCTTGCAAATTGAAAGAGGCATAAGACTTACGCTTGCTCCAAGGTCACAAGAAGTTTTGCTTATCTTGGTCTTTCCAATCATGCACAGAATTGAGATGCTCCTTGGATCCTTGAGTTTCAGAGGTAGTGTATTTTTAATTAGGGCACTACACTCCTACGTAAGAACGATAGTCTTGAAGTCTTCAACCTTACTCTAGTGTGCGAAAATATCCTTCGTAAATTTTGCAAACATCGACATTTGGTGCAAAGTGTCGAGTAAGGGTATGTTCATGCAAAGCGACTTGAGCATCTCCAAAAATTTCAGAAATGCTCATCCTTCTTAGCTTTGGCCAATCTTTGAGAGAAGGGCGCCGGTGGTACATAAGCCAACAATGGAGTCTTTGAGCTAGGTTCTTCCATCTTTTTCTCAAATTCTTGGGGAGTGTCATCCTCATCAATTGATACCTGAGACACTCCATTCTTGTTGTTCATATCACCATCCGTGTCCTTCTCAGGTGCATGTGGTTTTGTCAAGGCTCTTCCACTCCTCAAGACGACGACATTGCACTGCTCAATAGTTCATTTCTGGTTATACTGGAAATCTCCACGGAGTCCTTTATGATGAGCTTGCGATTTGTGCAATTTGAGTTTCAAGCATTTTAGTGTGGTTCACAAGATTGTCAATTGTACCTTTCAGTTGCTTGATGACCTCCTCAGTGGTTGTATGTCGTTGTCGAAACTCCTCGTTTGTCTGAGTTTCTAATGTTATGAAGCTTTCGATCATGTTTTCTAGTCTAGACTTCATTGGTCCTTGTTGAGCTCCCATAGATCGCCCAAAGTTGTTCTGTCCTCCTTGATCTTGATTATTTTTGTAGGAGAAGTTTGAGTGATTCCTCCAACTGGGATTGTATGTGTTTGAATAAGGATTGTTTTGCCTCTAGTTAAAGTTATTGATGATGTCTACTTGTTCAATATGGGTTACTTGTGTAGAAGTAACTCCAAGTTGACAACTATCCATTGCATGTCCTATCAATCTACAAATTTCATAAGATGCATTAGTTACATCCACCACATTAACATTGAAAGAGTCAAACATTTTGGTGAGTGCATCCATTTTTGCTTCAATTAGTTCGTGAGGTTACCTCATTCAGTCGCTCATTGGTGGTGGCTAAGTGTCACACTCTCTATGATGTTGTAGGCCTCGTCTAATCTCTTGTTCATCAATGTTGCACTAGCTGCAAAGTCTAAGGATAACTTTGTCGCATAAGAGATCCAGTTGTAAAAGGTATGAACAATCAACCACTTCTCTGGTCTATGATGTGGTCATTATTTCAAAAGTCCCTTGAATTGGTCTCACACCTCGAATAAGAATTCTCTGTATTTTTGCGTGAATCTCGTGATGAGGTGTCTCAAGTGTGTTGCCTTGCTCAGAGGAAAATACTTGTCGAGGAACCACTATTTGCAATGATCCCACGTGGAAATGTTGTCCGACGGAAGTGAATGGAGCCAAGCTTTCTCCTTATCCCTCAGTGAGAAAGGCAATAGTAGCAACCTAATTGCATATGCAGTGACACCATTATATTTTAAAGTTGTACAAACTTTTAAAAATACCTCCAAGTGCATATTAGAGTCTTCCATGGGTGTGCCTCCAAATTGGTTCTGTTGTGTGGTCAAGAAAAGTGCTAAGGGGGTGAATAGAGTGTATCGCTAACTCATATTTTTCAAAAACTCGTGTTATGGTTTTTCAAAGTATGCATCAGAATAACGACAAAAACACAACACAAGGAACACATTTATTTTTACTTGGTTCATAGTCTGTGCTGCTAGTCTAATGTCCGCAGTCGTTGACCACTTCTGATGGGCAATTCACTAAAAACCTTCTCCTCCAAATAATGATTCAGAGGAAAAGATTCATCTTTTATAAAAAATAGAGGAACGGTAACACGTTTACCATTCCTTATTAATTAAAGCATGAAAAGACGAAGTAAGAAAAACAAAGTTATACCGCCAACTTAAGAATCCAAGATCGTGCATGGTTGTCGGAGTAGCACGTCGGTGTTGCATCAAAATTTTGGAGCAGGATGAATGTAGAAGTTGATCGAGAAGTTTGGCTGAAGCTCCTATTCACAGGTTCTTTTATTAGCCATTCAGGGCACTTGGATCAGCCCCGAGCGCCCCTAGCTTGGCCTTATTCGATCCGACTCCGATGCAATTTATCCTCCTTCGGGCGCCTAGATCCCTTCCAGGTGCTTGGACTACTAACATGGCGAGAACTAGGCAAAGCTCTACCCAACTTCTTCAAATGTGACTTATCCTTGTCTGGGTGCCTGAAACTCTTCCGAGCGCCTGTATGCTGACGTGCACAGCCTAATCAAATCGTGTCATCTCATTTGCACGCTGGGCTGAGTTCGGGCCACCCGAGCACCTGGACCTGATTCGATCACTTGAAACTAATCTAGTCAGCCAGAGTTCATTGATTCCGTCCAACTTCCGATAATAGATCCCTGCACCATAGAGTTATCACAATAGTATAAAGAAATTATAGAGTGACAGTTTTACAATTGTCTGATCTCGACTTTGAGTTTCCCGTGAAGCCCTAGTTCGGACCGACGCCTATTGTTCCTTCAACGGGAACTTGTCCTTATCCACTCCACTTAGGAGAGTTTACCTGCTGCCAAACATCCGGTCCTCCTGACTTGCTTGGACTTTTCTTCTTAGCATCCGATCCTCTAACCTCCAGGACTTCCTTCGATGTTCGGTCCTCGTTGACCCATCAACTTGCTAGATATTCAGTCCACTGCCATCTAAACTTTCCCTCTTAGTGTCCTTGATCTGTAAAGTCTTCTACCTTTGCCTAGTATTCGCTTCAGCTGACCTACTAGGACTTTCACTTATCTAATCTCACAAGGACTTTTCTGGTTGAGCTACCTACATACTTGATCAATCTCGTTAGATCATAATAAACCTTAACTTTGAAACTTTGTCAATCATCAAAACACAGGTTTGATTATCTGCTGCTCTTTACACCAACAATCTCTTCCTTTTTGATTTATGACAACTCGGTTCAAAGTTAAGAAAATCAAGCAAAATAACATTTCTAAGTTTGTTTGTTTCAAAACATTACTCAGCCTTAATTTTATCTCTCACCCTAAATTTTAACATGGAATAATAAATAATCGAGGTTTTGAATAAAACTTAACTCCAAACCCTTAACTTTTATTTTCTCTCCCTTGCCAAACATCAAAAACATTACTTAAAACTGTTATTTGAAAAGAGGTTACAGAAACTCCAAAATAAAGAAAGAAAAATTTTAAGAAGAAAAAAAATAAAAAGGTTAAAGAAATTCTAAAAGAGTTTTGAGGAAAAAAAAATTAAATGAATTAAGAAAATTTTAAAAGATTTAAGAGATAAATGATTTTGTAAAAAAATAAAAAGGTTAAATAGATTTTAAAAAGAAATTAAAAAACCTTTTTTTAAAATAAATAAAAAAGAATTTTTAAATAAAATAAAATGGTTAAAGAAATTTTAAAAAGAAATTATTTTTTAAAAAAATTAAAAGGATTTTTTTAAAAAAATAAAATGGTTAAAGAAGTTTTTACCCCATAACTAATCATATTCGCAATCAATATTAATAAGAAATTTATAACTTGCATTAAAAGATTAAGCAATTTTAAGAAGCAAGAAATAAGATCTTAGAGTCCAACATGCATTAATATTTGATTAAGACAACTCCTAATTATACTATTGGTTAAGTCATGAAAAGGTCAATTAGTCAGTACTAAGTCACTATAAGTCAGCAAAAGTTAATACTAGTCGAAGTATAGAAAAATAAACCAAGTCAGACATAGTCAAAAACATTAAGTCAAACATAGTCAAAAATAGTGTTCGGTACAAAATAAGTGTCAAGCTAAATGCTGAGGACTGCTAGTCAACCGAGGGAGGTGGAGGAGGGTGACTTGTGCTCCAAAATCTGAACATCTCCATCATCTGAAGATGTCGGGCTTGCTGCTGCTCCTCTAGTCTCTGAAACTCACTAACTACGGTCTGTCAAAGATTGATGACTGACTCCTCGAGTTTGGTCACTCTCTCCTCTAAAGTAAGGGTAGCTGGAGGTGTGGGAAGCTGAGGAAGGTCTATAAAATCAAAATCAGGTAACTCCTCCTCTACTGGTGCTGGGTCAGGCTGAGTCTAGTCTTCCCTTCTCCATGACATGATACAATTACTATTTATATGTATCTTAACTAATGAAAGATTCCTAACACCTATCATGTCAAACTCATTCAGGGGTATGACATCTCCTATGGTGACATCAATCCCTAATGAGGCTAGTAGTGATGTCAAAATATGACAATAGGGCATGTGCACCCTCCTACTAATGCTGATACTAGATGAGTAGATGATGGCATGAAACATGTGTAGACTAATATTTATATCCAACCTGTGACAAAATGCATATAGCAGAAATGAATGAAATAGTCGCATCATAGTAACATACATAGTGGTCAAGTCACTAAGACCCTATATAGGGCATAGTCTTGTACCCTAAGTCTAACGGAGCTAAACTAGCTCACTATGGGTACCCTCTCCTTCCCAAAAAAATATGAGTACATCGTATCTAATGTAATATGGGAATAGGAATTACTAAAAGGCAAGTTCCTAGGAAAATATAGATAATGAATGTCTAAGTCCTAAGTAGAGTCTAATGACAGCAGAAGAAAGTAAGAGATCTCTCCCTGCAACTCTAGTGGTGTAGGTGATGTCATCAATCTTAACCAGGTTATTGTAAACTCAACACACAATCCTGTGTTAACCGAGCTAGTACAGTAAGCAAGGTTACCTAATCTATTGTAGTCAATCACCTCTATAGTAGGCATGCATGATCTCATAAAAAATGACCTACTGAGATATCTACTATGCAGAGATATGTATGATGTAGATAAAAACTTAATCTTAAGTTCCTCTATAGGGAACCTACTGTCAGTGCTAGGGTGATAGAAGTACCAGCCTCAAGGGCCTTTCTCTTAATCCTATCAACATAAATAAACAATTTATTTATAAAATAACTTTAATAAAAACAAGTGAGGTTTAGAATGTTAAGTAGGAATTTTTTTTATGACTAATATAATAACTGATGACCTAGGTTGCTTGGGGCTCGACCAAAATCGAAAAAGGGGGAGAAACGGCTCGGAAACATAGGTTAGAGGCGCTTGGAGCCAAAGGCTCGGGTACCTTTTATAAACACAGTCCGAGCGCCTGAAGGTGGTATGAGCACCTGACCCATCATGTTTGATTGTCACATGGCGGAGTTTCAGGAGTGCCGAGAAGAGGTCTGGGTGCCTTGATCCCAGAAAGGACGGGCTTTTTAAGTGGGCTTTTCAGGGCGCCTCAATTAGGCCTGGGCGCTTGTATTTGAAAAGGTTCGGGGTGCCTAAATTCATTCTTGATGCTTGGATCATTGGGATTTTTAAGTTTAAATTATTTAAATTTAAGTTAAGTTTTAGAATTATTAATTAAGTTAAGTTAAGTTTAAAATTATTAATTAAGTTAAATTTAAGTTTAAAATTATTAATTAAGTTAAATTTAAGTTTAAAATTAGTAATTAAGTTAAAAAAAATATTAATTAAGTTTAAAAAATATTAATTAAGTTAAGTTAATTGTCACAGAAAAATACCCCTTAGTGATAAATATGATACAACCTAATACGAAGTCAAATGTTGCTAATATAGAAGCAACAAATACTAATAAGGAAATACAGCTAAGTATGTAAATAATTATAAGTAAAAGCTTTGCATGCATGCACGATTATAAAATACTTTTAAAATATAAAGAGAAGAAAACAACTCGACGAAGCAAATAACAAGTGCCAAACAAAAAATCAAACTACAAAGTCGAACGGAAAAGGAAATCATATCTCTCAAGTAATGGTGGGAATGACAACTAGGACCTCTAAGCGACACGATATATCCTCTACCTGCTAACCTAGAGGTTAAAGAAACAAAAAGTGGGGTAGTGAGTAACAAAAATTACTCAGCATGTATAAGAAGGATAGTGCATGATACAAAAGTATAACAGAGTCAAAGGAAATAGTCTTAGGAAAGGTTAGTTCCTAATATAAATAAGAGCACCAATATAAACATTTGTTCATAAATGCAAAAGCAACAACGTAACCATCTACTAATCTGATCAATCAAATATGTCAAATAAAATGGTCTCAGGTGATCTTACCTACTATTTGATATCAAGTGTGTCAATATAACTAGCCATTAACCTTATCCATTGTTACGCCACCGCAAGTGCACGATTTTGTCATCAGTAATATAAAAGATTATCATATCCACAGAGACTGTTGATTAAACACTACTAATTTCACAAAGTAAGTTATCTAGACAATCAAAGTTTGGAAGCTTGTGAACTAGAAAGATAGAGAGTGTAAGAAAGAGCTTGAGAGAGAGAGGGAGAGAGTCTTGAGAGAGAAGGTTGAGAGAGTTGATTATGGGGAGAATGGTTCTAGGATTTTAGTTTCATTATGATACTAGTTAATGTCCCTAATGTATATTCATCTCCTTATTTTTCATGCTTACATTCTTGTAGGGATTCTAATAGATTTCTACAATGGAATATCATTAGAATGTCCTAGTAAGGAATAACCCCTATGTCAAAGTCTTTTAACTCTAGGAAGTGGGTAAGTATTTATACCCTTTGTCACTAAGGGTATGTAAGTCTGGTTGAATAGGTGTCCTCTGTCACTAAGGATTCTCCAGTTATCCAGCCTAGTATCAACCTCAACATAAAGGCAAATCCCTTACTTCTACATGCATTACTCGCACACACATTTCGTCAAACATGTAGTAGACACAATACACATAGAACAAGACATAAACACTTCATTAAATAAAAAAAATGACATATACATAGTTCATACATCAATCACATATCATAATTATTTCCTACATCCTAGAAATGGGAGACTACTCCATGGGGAATGACATACAAACCAAAGACACAAAATAAAGCATACTTACAACCCCAAATCTGAGAATAGAGGGAGAAGAGATTCTTATCGAGGAGATGTCGGTGTCTTCGGGATGTTTTCTTGCTCCGGAGGTG
Organism: Hedychium gardnerianum; assembly: GCA_038050645.1. Classification (NCBI taxonomy): domain Eukaryota; kingdom Viridiplantae; phylum Streptophyta; class Magnoliopsida; order Zingiberales; family Zingiberaceae; genus Hedychium; species Hedychium gardnerianum. The sequence goes on from JBBUKS010000017.1 coordinate 13,325,064, forward strand.
GATGGATCATCAAGAAGGAGGAGATGGAAGCTCTAGGGTTTTCTCCTAAGGGGAGAACCCTTCCCCCAAGGAGAGGGGCTAAACCTCAAACCAAAGATTTCCAAAAATGGGTCAAAAATCCCCGTTTATAGTGTTATGGCATGGACCCTACTTTTCGCTACACGGCCGTGCCTGAAAGGTATGACTTGAGTCTAAGGATGAGACATGGTCGTACCTAGGAGGCACGACCCGTGTGAAGGTGAGGCACGACTATGCTTGGGAGGCACAACTCTGTCCTACTTTCTTGACATTTGGAGGCACGGCCGTGTCAAGGAAACATGACCGTGTGTTGAGGAATGTCCAGAGGCACGACCAGGGAGGCACGATCCGTGTCTAGGTTTTCCCAGGAAAGTCACACCTCCATGCCTGGGAGGCACGGTCGTGGCCTTAGTTTCTTCTGGTGTTGAGGCATGGTCGTGCCTAGATGGCACGGTCGTGCCTGGGAGGCACGATTGTGGCTTTGGTCATGGTTGCTCTGCTTCCTTTTTTGCTTTCTATTCTGCTTTCTTCTCAGCTCTCCATTCAAACTCCATTTTGCTCCAAAACACATTCTATCAATGAAAACAACGAAAGATCAGATTTTTGAACAAAGTGGAGTAGAAGTATGTCATAATAATAAAATATGGTGCAATACGTGTAAATTATGCTCATGAAATATAAGTAGATGTGCGTTAAATAATGCATAAAAGTATATA
>JBBUKS010000017.1:13330286-13423173 GCA_038050645.1 Hedychium gardnerianum
AGTCTTACCTCTCCTCCATCTTGGAGGTGGAGTGATTCTTGTCTATGACATCTAAAAACATAGGTGGAAAAATTAAGTATTCCTTGGCTGTATAATCGCCTAGGATTAAGAGCAATATCAATTAGTTCTTCCAACCTGAGGTTTGAAGTATTAGAAAAACTATTTCTTCTTGTGAGCATGGTGTCTAGCCAAGAAGAAGTGTTTGTTTCTATTTGTCTCCTTACCGTTTGTGAGGAACCAGTAAATGGCTCAATTTGGATATTTGTGAGACTCATTGTAAGTTAAAAACTTATACGTCTCTTGAGGCTTTTTGGTAATTGTCTTTCCTAAGGATAACTTTCCCAAGTCTTTGTTAATATTGTCTAAAGTTGCTTTCCACTCAGTGGCCTGGGTAGTTTTCAGTAGTTGTTGTTCTAAAGATAACAACTTGTTTTCTACCAAAGCAGTTCTGTAGTGTAGTGAAGTTAATAGTACTATTATAGTATTGTTTTGTTTAACTAAGGCTTGGTCTCCTTTTCCAGTAAATTCAAGACTGCAGTATCCATTTTCGTTGGATTTAGAGTATTGTTTGGAATAGTCTAAACTTCGTTGTAATAAGTATTTTCAAAAGTCAATTTGTTCATTTATACTTGATCTCCTCAAGTATAGTATACAGACCGTTAAGTTTGTCTTCTAATTGAGTATTATTGAGTGTGATTAAATCTTTAAGTTGGAGTGGGACGGTTTTGGCTTGGAGTTCAAAATTTCTAGGCTTGTTTTCTTCAACAAGTTTAGAAAGGCTTAAGATTTCTTTACTAAGTAGGCTTTGTTGACTGAATCTTCTGGTTAAAGATTCTTTTAAGTAGTCTATATTTCTTCGTAGTTCACCTATGCTCTTTGTTTGTTGAACTAAAATAGAAGATACTTGAGTAAGTAAGTTTTTGTTTTGTTGTTGTTGAGCTTCTAAAGTGGATCCTATACTGAGTAATAAATAAGTAATGGTATTCAGTTGCGGATTACCATTATGTAGATAGTGGACATGTTTCCAACATCTAACATAACACTGATGTGTTTGTTGATCGGAAGTAATGATTCTTCTAGCTGGATATTGGGAAGCTAGATCTAGAAAGTCTAGTCGATGAAATTCTTCTAGGTTTTCAGAAGTCATTCATGGTCCTAAGCATCTTTAGGCTCTGATGCCAAAATTATAGTTATAGTTGCTGGAAATTCCAGTTGTTTGGAAATACAGAAAGTGTATGTTTGTAGAGTTATGGTTTTGTGGGTGACTCTAGGCACTTTGGAGGATAACTTCTTTTGTTTCTTTTATGGTTTCTCATAGCCTCACCTATTAGGGAGCAACAAGAATTTAAGTTCTGGGTTTCAACTTTACCTCGGCGTCTTCAGGTCTTACACTAAGCCGTTCTCAGCTTTTTAGCCTTACTTAGCCAGCACAAGATTTACAAGTTTAGACGATTGGAACAGTTCCATCCTCTCCCTTAGATAGTTACCTTTCTACAAAATTTGTATACTCCGATAAAGGTCTGAGGATTCTTGAACAAAAAGAAAAAAAAACTAGAGCCTTCCTAGGCCTAGAGAAGTTTATAAAGCTGCCATAATACACTTACTTCTTACTTACAGAAAGTACAAGTACTACTTATAGAAGTAGTTAACAAACTAGGAAGTTGTAACTAGGAAATTCAGAAAGGAACTTAGAAAGCACTTAAAGACTTACAGAAAGATATTACAGAAGATTACAAGATGGGGATTGTTCTTCTTGATGCTGAAGCATGCAAGCTTCAAGGGGTTTTTATAGGAGAAGAGGAGAGAAGAGAAGAGGAAAAGCACTCCAATTAAAGGGAGCTAAATTATTGAGCATCTTCTGAGTGTGCTCTGAGTCATGTTTGCAGTAGTGGGGAATCTTCTGGGTGTGTCCTGAAGGTGCTAAGTAAGGTTGCATAATGGAAGTACTGTAGAGCTTTATTTAGTGCTATCTAGCTGTAAGTTATTTGAGAGCGTGACGTAAGGAAAGGAGAGTTAGTGCTTTCAAAAATTACTTTTGGAGTCATATTTCCATCATGTTGATAAGGTTGGTTTCTTCCGCAGATCCCATGGATTGTAGTAAAGTTGAAGTAGAGAAGACTAGTGAAGGGATTTGACTTGGTTTATGCTGTGTATATTAGTCTTTATTTTTCTTTTGGTAGAAATGGCAAAGGGTTGCATGCTGAGTAGAATATTTAAAAGGGAAGAAATCGGTTCCCATTTCTTTAGCCAATAAATTTTTTCGGGAAATGTTTCTCCTACAAGTGTGAATTCAAGTGGGTAAGGATCCCATTACCAAGAACTGCCTTGAACTGAAGACCTCTAATGTTTTAATTGTTCTTCAAGCGGTTTTGGAGTGAGCCATTCTTTGTCAGGATTGGAGGGGTAATCTTCAAATGCTAATGTGTGAATATTAACTCCTTGTATATCTAGTTTGATAAGATGTCTTGCTGGCTTAAGTTGTAAGTTTTGCCATTCTGGAGGTGAGCTGTCGAATGAGCATAATATAAAAGTTTCTTTTTCTTCTAGGGCATGTTGTAGAATGATGCCATGTTTGTATGGAAAGTTTTGGATAGTATCCAACTCGGATATGGTTTAGAAGTCCGTAATCTAGTAGAGTGAAGGGTGTGATAAGTCTGCTTATGTAGTTTTTATGAACAAATTTTTCACAATGAATATTTGCTCTTATGAAAGAGTATAGAAGTTGACAACGACATCCAAAGGAGATGGTTTCTTGGTTTTTACACTGGGGAATGTCTGTTGGCATTTAAGTTTATAATTATATTCTTCGCCATATATGATATTAATGCCAGGTGTTGGATTCTGATGAAACCAATTAAGTGTTTCACCAAATTCTAGAAATTGTTTAAAAGTAGAAGTATCTCTAAGGGTTCTGATATAGATATCTTCAGGTAAATTTTTAGATCTGGAGAGAAAGCTTTCTGAGTGTTTACCTACCTTTGCTTGGAGAATCTCAAAAGACTAATAATTCGGAGGCCTTTGCGTCTTGAGAGGCACAGACAATAAGTCACTAGTTTTTTCTGTGTTAGAAGTGGAGGTAGACTGAAGATAACTTCCGCTTATGTCTGTAATCTGAGATGCTTCATCTAAGGAATAGAATCGCATCAAGAGCTTCATCTAAGGAATAGAATCCCTTATAAGATGGTTTGTTACAACCCATAGTAGTAGTTTTTACTTCTTCCCAATCCGTGTAAACGCCGACTTGAGTACCTGAAAATATAGCATAACAAGAAAACTTTTATCCCATAGACTTCTAGACTGTTTTTATGAAGTAATTGGAAAATGCATTGATAATAGTAATTTTGTGATTAGAAATCCTGGTGTTGTTGGGATATTCCATATATTATCTAATGCATTGTTGTATATGGTCTAATGCATTGTTGTATATGGTTTAGCTTTGATCTGAGATCAAATTGAAAAGTATCATCTCTTCTTGTATATTGTTGAAGTTCTTGGAAACCAAATTTCATGGTTTTATATCCATAAGTCCTCACTTTCTTTTGCTTATCTATAAGTAAGTTTCCTGTACACAAAAGAACTGCTTTTTAATGCAACAGTCTAGATAATGTATCAGCAGAATATTATTAGTTCCTTTTATATGTTCCCAATTTATTATGGTGTCAGCAAACTTAATCCATCTTTTGAATCCTAATCCTTTTTTCTTGTTCCTTTCGTTTGTTGACTGCACCTGACTATGACTTTACAATCAGTTCTTATAGTGATTTCTGCCTGGCTACAAATGAATAGCATAAAAGAGTCAAGACAATATATGATTACTAAGATTTCATAATCTAAAGAAGTAAGTTATCCTTTTTCTTTATACTTACCGGATGCATAGCGGCATAAAGCTTTAGAGATTTTAGGATCGTATTTAGAGAGTTTTCTAAATAGGGCTCCTCCCCATCCTGATTCACAACCATCTGTTTCTATGACTAAATATGACTAAATAGTACGAGTCTAAAGGCAAAGTAAGTACTAGAAGTTGTTTAACCAGTATTTTAATTTGTTTGACTAAATTAATATCCTGCTAGTTAAAATATCTTTGGTCAGTAAGTGAATGTTTTATTATACAACGGGCCACATATTTTTCCAATATCTTTGAGGTATGGTCTTGTATAATTTAAAAGTCCAAGAAAAGATCTGAGAGTTTTAATTTCTTCCATCTAATCTGGAATGTCTAGAATTTTGGTGGCTATATGAGCTTGGAGAGAAATTTTTCCTTTGCCAATTTTTGTTCCAAGAAAGTCTATATGATTTGTGGCTAATTTCATTTTCTTTCTTGAAATTATTAAACCATGTTTCTCAAATAGGTTAAAAACCATGTGTAAGTGTGCAAAGTGTTATTCTTTGGTATTTGAGAAGACTAAGACATTATCTATATAGACACAAGTAGCTGAAGTCATCCCTCGGAATATATTATCCATTTTGCATTGAAAAAATTTGAGGGGGCTATGCATCCGGTAAGTATAAAGAAAAAGGACATCTTACTTCATTAAATTATGAAATCTTAGCAGTCATATATTGTCTTGACTCTTCATTTGTAGCCAGGCAGAAAAAGTATTAAGACGCCCCTAGTCAAAATTAGACTAATGCCTCACTCTTATCAAATTTGAAACAAAAAATCTAACAACCAACTTGGATTTAGTTCCTAACAAATAGGAAATCGATATGTTTTACCAAAAATCTTGCAAATTTAGTGAATTCATTTTTGAAAAAATAGGAAACATCAACCCCGCCAACATTTCTTTTTTTGTTGTCTACAGAAGTATAGTGTTTGTATAAATATACATTTATCAGTTCTCACAATCCCCACAGACAGTGCCAGAGTCGAAAATTATAATTTATTTGGGCTAAAACTTGTTCACTGTGATCTACCCAAGCTGATCGTCAATAATTTAGAATTAAAAAAAAAGCCCAGATAGATAACAAAATAATATTAAAAAAATGGGCCCGGACTAAAGCCTAATAGATTAATACTTCCCTCCGCCCTTGCTAATCTCTTTGCTCTATCGCTGATTGGAACACATATTAGCTTTGGAGAACAGAGATCACAGTCGCCGGCCACAATGACTACGACAGGGAACAATCGCCTTCCTTCCCCAGAACCTCACTATGAAGTTGTTCGTCCGTGTAGCATCCACTTCCTCCACACCGCTCAGAGACTTGAAGAGTCTACGAGAATTGTAAGTAAATCGTATAAACGTATAGATGCAATGAAGATTTGTAATTTGTTAATTGAGTGGATGCGATTGTGTTTGATTTAATTTGCAGGTGCAAAGATTTTCATGAGGAGTCGAGAGCGAAGGTGGGAAAATTCTTGCACGTGAGGAGGGAGCTGGAGCTCTATCTCAATTGGTTCGATCGGAAAGAGTACCTGGAGTTGTTTCATGGCTGTGCCCGCTGTGACAACCTCGACGCCTGGTTCATCCTGGGCCTCATAAGCTGATTTAAATCCAGCTAATGATCAATCATTTGATTTATATTTTCTCTCATTCATGTTGAATATTGTTGTAGGAAGAGATCTTCAACTCGAAGGAGAATATGGTGGGATTGAGCTACTTGTAGAGGGCGAAGGTGGGCAACCCTTCTGCACACTTGAATCAAGCCTGCCACCTTCACCCTCTACAAGTAGCTCAATTCCACCGTCTTCTCCTTTGAGTTAAAGGTCTCTTCATGCATTCGATATAAATGAGAAAACAAAAATCAAATGATTGATCATTAGTTGCAGTACGAGGCCAAGGAAGAAGCAGGGGCATCCATGAAATAGCTACAGGTACTTTTTCTGATGGAACCAGTTGAGACAGAGCTCTAGCCCTCCTCACGTGCATGAGTTTCTCCACCTTCTCGCTCTCGACGCCTCGTGAAAATCTTTGTACCTGCAAATTAAATTAAACACAATCGCATTGACTCAATCAATAAATTATAAATCTTCATTGATACGATTTACTTACGATTCTCGTAGGCTCTTCAAGTCTCTGCGTGGTTAGAGGAAGTGGATACTATGCAGATGAATAACTCCACGGTGAGGTTGCGGGAAGGAGGGCGATGCTATTCCCTGTCGTAGAAGAAGGAAAGAGATTCCAAACAGTAAAAGGAAGATATCTTCAAGTCTCTTCATTGTGGTCGGCGACTATAATCTTTGTTCTCCTTCCAATGCTTATGTGTGTTCCAAATAGTAGAAGAAGGAAAGATCTTGTAAGGGCGGAGGGAAATATTAATCGCTTTAGCCTGGGCTCATTTTTTTTTAAATATTATTATATTTTTTTAATATTATTTTGTTATCTCTTTGGGCTTTTATTATCAATGGTTGATAGATCACAGTGAACAAGTATTAGCCTGGATAGATTATAATTTCTGCCACTGTTCGTGGGGATTGTGTGTATATTCATACAGACACTATACTTCTATAAACGACGAAAATAAAAATGTTGGCAATGTTTGTATTGCGATATGATTGGATGCGGTGGTGGGGTCACACGCTTAAAACAATATTTTATTGATAGATATTTGAATGTTTCTAAATGTATAAAAGTTTCTCAAGATATTCGTCATGTAATGAAAGAGGAATTTGATGACAAAAAAAAAATTAAAGTATAAACAACAACGTGAATTTTTTATAGGCGGAGCTCTAGATTTATGATGAATTTGAAGGTCATGATGAAAATCCAAATAACGAAGAATTTTAGCAGCTCCTTAGTGCCTCTCGAACTCAATATGCATATAAGCAACATATGCAATAGTGGTAATATAGTTGGCACTAGTGGAAGTGACTCAACTACTACAGTAATATTGGGGATGAAAGCGTATTGATCCACTGGTATTTCAGGACCAAGCTAGCAAACAAGACTAGGATTAATGATGCATATACAAGGGAGAAGAAGAAATTAATTGGTCAAAGTATTATTAATTTTTTTCATTTCAATCAAATTTCTCACTATGAAAGCATGCAAACAACACATACAATTGTAACATGGTGTCCGATATTCAATAATTTGGTCCTGGACTCCATATGAAATTGTTGGTCTGTATCTAGATGAACAAGAGGAGATTAAGACTTAGATCCTATCATGCGAGAAGCAATGAGGCTTATATGAGACTATGTTGATGTGTAATAGTTGGATAAGGCCTACATGGGTGAGCTTATCAACTTTCTGCTATACTGCAATAGAAATGTAATATTTCATAAATCTATTGATGTAACTGTACATCTTATGATGGATAGTGTAGTTAGAGATAAGTGTAGAATATATAGTGCAGATGATTACATATAATGATGTTGACTTCAAGAAGGCTGGAGAGATATTGGAGAAAAAGTAACAATATTATTTTGGATACCATGTGCAACACACTATATCGATTTGATTGTGGTAGATATTGATAAACTTAATATAGTGAAGAAGGTAGTGAAAAAAAGTCAATCGTTAATAAAATTTCTCAATAATCATCATTGGGTTCATGTTTACGGATTAATGAGAAAATTTATTAAAGAGGAGATTCTACAACCAGGAGCAACTGGGGTTTGCAACTCACTTTCTCTTGTTAAAGTCGTTTCAGAAAAAAGTCAGATTGAAGGCCATGAGAAGCCTCTCGATACTCTAGCATAACTGAAGGTAGAGGTGCAAAAAATTATTATATTTGTTAGATTTTGAGATTATATTATAGATATTCTTATAGCAGTAGAGCTCTTGTATATCGTTCTACGTAAAGTCGATATGAATAAGAAGCCACAAATAGAGAACATTTATCACCTAATTTATGAAGTAAAAGAGGAAATTAAAAAACATTTACAATCGATTACCAATCAAGTATCAATATTATATTGATGCAATCACTACAAGATGAGACAACCAAGTAGGAAAACACATATTCATTTGATAGGTGCATATTTTTTAATAATAAAGAATTTTTAATATTACTATTAATAATTATATGTGTCATTATTTTAAGTTATTATCTCAATTTGGCACAAATGAAGAAGATTTGTTAGTGATCTTGAAAAATGTAATATCAAGACAACAAACAAATAGAGAATTAGTTGCTAGTTGCTCAACTATGAATGAAGGTAGATTATTTTGAGAGGCATATGATTCTTTTAGCGATCCTTTTGCAGCGTTATGCAATATAAAATGGATACAAGTAAATATAACAAAAATTATTATTAATTATTGTCAACAAATATGAATATTATTTTATTCTTATTTATCTTACAGTTGAGTGGTGGTTATAATATGGAGGATCAATCCCAAATTTGAAAAGAATAAAGTTCGAATTCTCTCAGACAACGCCTTTAAGTGGTTGTGAAATAAATGAAATCGCCATTCTTATCCTCGCTTGGAGAAGATGGTCTACGTTCATTATAATGTGTCTTCAACTAAGAGCAATAATAGAGAGAAGGCATGGGCAGTAGAGGCGTACATCATGCCGAAACACCAATTCTTCGTATGGAAGCTTGCGAACAACAAGGTGCGGACTAAGGATAAGGTGTCGTATGTAGCTTGCAAGACCTGCCCGTTGTGCCAACGGACGGATGAGACTGCTAACCACCTCTTCTTCGACTGTTCCGTAATTAAACCTCTATGGGATAAGGCACGTAGCTGGCTCCACATTAGCAGCACCTTTAGCACAGCTGTGGAGATGCTGGAAAGTTTCAGACAACACTATCACAGGGACTGGCTCAACAAAGCTCGACACTTGGGCATGTATTTCGATTTGGCAAACTACGAAAAAATGTCAATATGAAGGGAGAGTACCAAACACTGAGAGGTTGTTTAGAAAGGTCCAAACTCATGTATTTCGATTTTTGAGTGGTCCACATGTAAGTCCTTGAACGACTTCAATATATTAAAAAAATAATAGAAGAGAAGAGAAGGAAAGGAAGAACAAGAGTCTGGTAATATAAACCCATTTGATATTGAATTTGTCTAAACTAAGGATGATCCAATAATGAATTGGTGGAGCGCTATTGAGGCTGAGAATATGTTACTTGATGAAATAGAACATCCACCACGACCATCTCAATTGAAAAAGTACAAGCTAGAGAAGCGATGTCAGTAAGTGATTAATATTTTTGATTTTCTAGATTTCGGTCTAGACGTTCTCAAACATCCCAACTCCAAACTCATCCAAAGTCCGTAGGTAAAGGCAAAGACAAAGCTCCTATAATTTTAACTAAAGAGAAAGTAAAAGGCAAAACTCTTACTTTCAAGGGAAGGAGTCCATTGAGATTTAGTGAAAATCCACTTGATTCAATTGATGAGCATGAATGGTGACACCTTTTAACACTGTAGTCCGATGAGAATTTTGAAAAGATGGTAGTGATGTTGATAGCCATGCGAGTACTCATGGAAGTGATGATAGTGATATGCATTTGGGGTTGTAAAACTTATGTTCCCCCGACTCCATTAGATCCTTAGACATGTGAGAAAGGATACATACACATACATACAACCCAAGCTGATGATCATGGAGTTAGAACTATTACGAGTCATCAATGTCGATATAAGGGTGACAAACAAAAGAAAGCTCATAATTCAAGATACGTGCGAGAGTTTAGCTGAGATTGATTATAATCTAAGTTATTATACTCTCAGGCTTTTTATTATAGCTCTGATGCATTATATGAATCGAAGCATGCTGATGGACATGTTGAGAAATCAATATCAATATTGCATGTATATTTATTTAATTTGGGTGTTGAAGAACCATAAAGTTAATCTAACCAGGATGTTGCAAGAACCTTTCATTTGATTCACGTTACTCCTTTGGGTATTAGTAAGGTAACATATTATGATGTATCAATTTTAATTCGAGTTATTGATATATAAATTTATTTTAAAGAAAATATATTTACTTGTTTTGGTCCAACAATATTAAGTTGTTCAATAATTGATTAAAATCAATATACAACTTATTTTTTAATTATACACCATAAACATATTTATCTAATACTATATAATATACCTTTTATTAGTAAGTCAAAACAATTGTAGTATCTTCTTTTTACTGGATAATATGAAATTTCATATTATCTATACGTAAACCAGATTGATAATTTTAAATATTTTTGAAATATAAATTAAATTTTAAATTTGAAAATAATTTTGAGTTGTGAAAATAATAAACATATGAAATAGAATCAAATCAATAGTGAGTATTTATAATAATCAAATATTACTAATAATAATCAAATAATAATAATAAATTTTTAATTAATATAAACTAATATTTAAAAAATAGAAAAAAATATCGAAAACGTATTGGCGCAGTACGGTACCGAAATTGTATCGTTTTCAGAACTGAAACCTTAGCATAGATCAAAATTTTAAACCAAGCTAGAGAATGTTGCAAAGATAATAGATCTGCATCAAATGGCAAAAGCATGACTATTTCTTCTGACGGTTGATTGATACTTCTGAAACTATCAATGTTATCAAACCCATATTTCTTAGAAAATTGTCTTACAAAGTACTTTAGTTGCAGTATCATAACCATTTTGTGCACCCAGTAAAATATTCTTGTTATTTGTAGCAACAGCTATACAAATGTTTCACTGACTATACCTTGGCAAAATCTTGATATAAACTTAGCTTTCTGTACTTCATGGAAACCATTTGATGTATGAATAAACTTTTGAACGCATCAAATTTCCCTCATGCAGCTCGATGAGACCTTGCTCTAGAGATCCGTTGTGGGGAGAGGAGTTCAATTTCTTTGTTGACAAGCTCCCTATTCAGGTTACTCAAGTTCCCTTTCTGAAATGTCTTTAAGAATAACATCTGAATACTTGATTAAGAGTGCTATTATTGTCTCAATAAATCCTCTCTGTGTAGCAGATAAGCAATGCCTCTAAGTTTAATGCAAGAAAATTAAACTCAATCTTCTATCCTATTCTGGTGATGCAAAACTAACCGGAGAAAACAAGTAATCTATGACCCAAATACATAGGCCAATAATTACAAGTACAAAAAGTTTTAGTTTCACTAAGAAATTAGTTAGACCAAATTCAGCTATAGTCACTGCATGTCCATTACAGTAAACAACCATTTGTTGACCGATGATGTATGGTACAACATGATGACAAGTGGTTGAAACTTTGATTGTATTTCCACTAGTTACATTCCACACACCATGTTTTACCTAGTAAACCTTAGAAAACATGTTTTATATATCTATGTTAAATGAAATAGAATTATAATTGACGTTTTACATCATAAACACCAATATAAATATTAACATAATGACACTTTGACAATCGCAGTCACCGTACCCTGCGACCCAGAACCGCCCCTTGTTAGGCATTCTGCACTGAATGTGACACCTGGTCAACGACCCAACCACGCCAAGTGTACGATTCTGCCGCTGTCTCCCCTAGCACTTGACTCCTAACTCGTGTGTGAGTCCACGTGGATCTCCTTCCTCTTTAGCTATATAAGGTCGGGCGAAGGTAAGTGAAGATATGATTTTCTTCTCACAAGTAAAGTCTTCTCTTCTCTCTTGAGTGCTCTTGAATCACTCATTTTTCTTTCATGCACTCGCTTTCTCTTGCACACTCGCGAGCTACCTACTGTTCTTAGTCCACTGACTTAACCGTTGGATGGGTCACGTTGACGCTTGTTGACATGTGTTAACGTGCGCAGGTTACCAGACTCGGTCGGAAGGCAGAGTTGCAGTTTTAAGGAAGAAGGGAGAGGTGTGACCCAAGCGCGGTGGTGGACTCCATCAAGCTCAATGTAATTTATCATTTAAAGTTTTTAGAACAATTAAATTCACTATATATATTTGGTCAATTAATTGAGTTATTTTATATTATTATTATTTTATTGTTTGTATTTTTTTTAGACATGAAAACTAAAGATAATTTTTTTAAGTATTTAATAAGTTTTGTTCGACATCCTCTATTCTTGTTGATATTTTCTATCTTGAATATCCTTTTAGTTTACTTCATAATAAGCTCATTGTATATCTTAATTCATTAGTGGTTTTTTTCCCTACCTATTGTGTTTTTGATCATTAATGCGGCAGAAATCTATCGCATCATTTGAGGTTGCTGACGTTGTCTTCTCCTCGTGATGTGGTTGACTCTGCGAGGAATAACACGCGTCAGAGGGCTCGCCGACACCCCTCCGATGCCTAAGTCATCATGGGCACTCCAAGGAAGATGATAAAAAACATAGAAATGAAGAGACTTAGGTTACGGTTAGTGTAAAAACATAGGTTTTTGATTTAATGTGGTAACACCGATCATATAATGCGTAACTTCCTAAAATTGTACAATCACATTTTAGGGTTTAGTCTTTTAGAAACAACAACAACAACAACAACCGAGCCTTATCCCACTATGTGGGGTCGGCTAAGTCTTTTAGAAACAAGCAAGTCAAATGAGCACATAGGTTTTGATTTAATGTGGTAACACCGATCAGATAAAACTTTAAGAACATAAAAAAAAATTTAAAGAAGGGAGACAGGAATCTAGATGCATAGTGTGTGAAAAAAAATTGATAATGCTAATCTAAAAATAAAAAAAACGACATATAAAGATTCGTAGAAGAAAACAAACATGTCGTTCGATTCCTTAGAGCGAAAAGCTTTGTCCAGGATAGGATTTTAGATATCACCGGTGCTTTGAAAGGATTGTTTAGGGTGAAAAAAGCTTTAGGGTGAACAAGAAGATATCGATGGCGACAAGATTGCTAAGAGCCCGAACAAGAGTTTAGATGTTGCTAGTGACGCCGATGCTTTAGGGTTTTTCTAGAATGCTTGGTTTTTTGGAGCTGCCGTTTTGGAGCTGCCGGAACAGTATTTACACCCCAACATTCCAAATTTTATTGCGCGCCTCTTATGTTTTAAGGGATGCCGTTGTAGTTAGAGATGGCCGGAGGGACGTTAGGACGTTCGTGGTAGGAGGGACGTTTGTGTTCGGGAGCTGTCGTAGCGTACTGTTGGTAACAGTGCAGACCGTCAGTCAGTAACGGTGTAGACCGTCGGTAATAGACACATCATCGCTGCATTGGGAGTTGACATGGTATTTAGGTTTAAGTTTCGTCTATGTTCATCACCGTTGTGTCGGCCGTCAGACTTGGAGGGAGACACACACACACATAGTGGTTCGGATTTTCCTTTTGGCTCGGACGCATGTGATTATTTTGTGAAAGGAGGGGTACAACGGGAAAGCGGTACATGTTTTTTGAAATTTTGAAACTTAAGTATGTGAAATGGGTAATGCTGAAACTTTCTCACACGGTTCAGTAAAATATCGAAAAATCTCTTTAATGATGAGAGTAGAGATCAAATACTAATAAAAATATTTTTTAATTAATATATTTTATATTTAAAAAAACATTGAATCCATATCAACATGACACAATATGATATTGAAATTGTATTGTTCCGATCATAAATTGAAACTCCGACATTGCTCAAAATTTTAAACCTTGTTTCTTTCATTATTATTTTATCATCTTTTTGGCACCATGGTGACTTAAGCATCGGATGTGCCTAACATCGATGCCCTCTAACGTCCGCACAGGTCCTATCACATCATGAGAGGAAGTTTTGTCACCGATGTCCAGCGAGACGACAAATTTTCGCTATATCATGCAACTACATTTAATAGTTGATTAGTTTATATACATATTTTGTTTTAGCATATATTGCAATTAATTTTGATACATGTTGAAGATATCACGTTAGATAGATCATTTACCTTAGGTTAGAATCCAATGCAAATAAGGCATAACATAACATAATATTAGTAGATTACATTAGATGTCATTCTTACCTTCGATAGTCACATCTTACATTGTACGCACATAATGCCCTTGGTCGTGAAGTCTCTTCCTTTCATTATCAACTAGAGCTCCCCTCCATCCTTGGGCATCATATATGAGCCCGCTCCACTCTCTGCCATAGACCATGATACACATTCACTCTCCATCATCTGTGAGAACTCCTCCATGGAGAAGAGGTTATGTCAGAGGTGGAAAATATTTTTCCTTTGTGCGTCAACACTGAAAGAATTTTCATTGTAAAAATTTTATTTGGTAAATGTTTTACATAGAGACAACATTTTATGTGAAAAAACAGATGCTGAGTTCAACAATGACAAATTATAAAATCTGTTGAACTTGAGAGTTACATGTAAACACACATGAACTTTTGTATCAATTTTTCATGCAGAACACAACATTATGGCTAGTCAGACCTGATTGAGTTTTCCACCCTAATCATCCCGTTTGTGAATGTTATCAAAGTTGTCAGTGTTATTGTTGCCAGTAATCATGATCTTCATGTCCTGTTGGCACTTTTATTTTACCAAATTCTGACTTCATTGTTGCCGCTAATCATAGGGCTTGGTTTACATGCATGTATTACAAGGAAGGGGAGGGGAAGGTGGAGGAAAAGCCACACAAAAATACAAATGAGTGATCCAGGATCCATGCAATTTTGTTAGCCTTTCCCTCCCTCTTCTATTTCAAGTAAACCTAGCCTAGTCTGAAAGATGGATGGATTATTTGTAGTGATTTGTCATGATAATCTTTAAGGTACGAAAATCATGAGTCTGAAGGCAATGTTGTATGAAATAAACAAATTGGATATGATTGTTTCATGGGTGATTAAACTTGTTGCGACTTGTCACAGATCAGTATAGCAATTCATGACTGGGATATTGTACGACAATCCACAATCCTTGGTTCATTGGTTATTCCAATTGAGAGAGAAGGTCAAATTGGAGCAAACTGGTACACTTTAGATAGCAAAACATCTAGCGTAAGTCCTTTTTTTTTTTTTTTGAAATTTTATATTTTTCTGTTCTTACCTGAATTCCTTTTCTTATATATTCTTCCTTCAGGTCTGTCTGCACATCAGTTCATTTAAGCTTCCTTCAGTTTTCTGTAGGTAATTTCCCTTTATAATTGTTCCTTCCCATGCATGCTGAAATGACATGTGGTTTAAATTAAAACTTGACATCCATTCTAAGTTTGCTGCCTCTTATATGGCCATTTTGATTGGATTGTATTTGATAATTTGAATCTTAACATATAGCTGACTTAACTTAATTGGTGTATTTTTTTTTTTACTAACACCATTAAAACTTCAACATACAAGTTCCTCTTTGCTACCATACAATGCTAGGTTGGGTAAATATTATAAAAGCGAAGCAAATTCCCAACTTTATGGAGTCTAAGAATTTTTTGCTTGCTAAATATGTAATTGAGATAAAATCCCTAGTTATAAGTTATAACTCATTGGAGTCGTGCATGTATTTCTTAATTATTAAGTTTTTTTAACTTCTAAGTTTCTTGACCTTTATGTTTATCTAGTCCTAAGCAAATTTGGCTACTAAATGGTCTATATATAAGTTTTATTTTAATCTTTTCAAATAGTGAACAGTGTTACAAAATTAAGCTTATCGTGCGATTGTCAATCTCCCTAAGTGTGATGACATGGGAAATCATTAATGTGGTCGCTTAGGCCTCTATTCTCCTTCCTCCCTCTCCTTTAAATCTAGGACCACTCTACAAAAGAATCACTAAATAATTGACCTTGTCCCCCCACTGGAGTGCCCAGTTGGTTAGAGGGTGACATATTTGCTATAATGGGGCAGGGGTCAATTCCCGGCGGGAGCATGCCCTCTGGAAAAAAAATTCCTCCCACCCCCTAGTTACTTGGCGGTCGGCTATAAGCTGACTCTGTGATTTTCACATAACCTAACCTGGGGACAGGCTGTGAGGGGCGCCTGAGGTGAGCGTTATCACCTTTGCTACAACTAAATTATTGACCTTATCTTGCTTTATATAAACCTCTTAGTTGCTTTACTTGGGAGTTGGGACTAAGTAAACTTGGAGGCCAGCAAAAATAGGAGCTAAACAAATTTACTAAAAAAATTAAAAGCACAACAAGAATGAGTCTGATGTTTCTAACTAAGGATCGAATCCCTATTACATATTTATAACAAGAATGAGTCTGATGTTTCTAACAAAGGATCGTGTCCCTATTAGGATTTTTATAGCCAAAATATTTATAGCCAAAATATTCTTGTGCTTTTATATTAGGATTTTTCTTTTCTCTTATAGTATATTCTAAATCTTCTTGCATCAAAAGGACTTGTATCAATCGCAATATTGAATGATGACCTAAAATTTTAGCTTATGGTGTGATTGTCAATTTTTAGTGTGATTGCTTGGCAGACTCTAGATGTGATATCTAGATCCTTTATTCTCCTTCCCTAGGTCGCTCAAATAATTTTTGTTACTTCCCAAGTATTCATGGTTAAAGGCATGCATGGAACCCATAACGATTAGACGACATTTTCTTCGGTACCGGCTAAATAGAAAACATTCATACATCTAAAACATATGTTGCAAAATTTACATTTATAAACAGCACAATTACTTTGTCATGAAATAAGAAAATTCATCATGTAAACTTGATTGCAAATGGCATTCATAAAGGATTTTATATACTATGAAAAATAAGTGAAACAAATTGGTAAATCTAGGCCCTAGAGTGACAAGAGAAGGGCTCAATATAGAAATTTGAGTAGGCAAAATTGTTGAAATGCATAAAGGTAATGCAAGAAAATAATAAAAATCATGTGTACTAGAAAGTATAATATGAATAGGTACTATGTTGCGTGAAAGTCAACATGTATAAATCAACCTATTCTCTGTAATAATATCATCCAATTACTATCCACTAACATACGACAATAAACTAATCATAAATGTAGTTGGATTTTATTCATGGGTTTTACCCATGCACTCCCCTCCTACAATAGAGAGTGACATTATGTGCATACTTTGTCGGATGTGACTACCAAAGGTAGCCAAAGCTTATCCACATTGTTGTATCCAATAAATGATCGATATATAACCATCTATTACACCAAAGACCATATCCATTATACGAGTCACTGTCCACCAAATATTATCCATAAGAATGCAACCATAACAAGTCACTTGACATCTAATATAACCTATTAATATTATGCCATGTTATGCCTTATTTCCACGGAATTATAACCTAAGGTAAATGATCTACTTAGTATCAAAATTAAATGCAATATAAACTACAATATAATTTATATATTATAAAATAATCAATTATTAAATTTAGTTGCTCATAGATACCACAAGATATGAATTCAGCTTGTAGAGCATTCAAATAAACTCCCATATGTATGTGCATAAAGTCTATGAACAAAGAATTTGTTAGAAGTATAATACAGAAAAAATATTTAGGTTTCCCAATAAGAATCAACATAAGGAATTCACCCTAATCTCATAGCTTCATATTTAAGATACAACAACCACACACTAGAAGAAAAATCCACTACCTCATACAACATCAAGCCTTCATCTCAACTCTCCAACCTCGATACCCACTACATACTACCACTTAAATCTTGCATTTTAGTTTGAGTAACACCCTCTGAAAACCACCCTCTATACACTAGCATCCCTTGCACCCAAATGCCTTCATTAAGCATCTCATAACTTGGCAATCTGCAAGGAAAACAAACAAGTATCTCATAATGACTCACTTTCCTTATCCACCATCACAACCTCGAGAACTTTTTATGAACCAATATCCATTTAACCCCTCAACAACCTCCTCTTACGATTCCACCCAATTCAAAGGAAGGAGGAAGAGGAACCTACGCTATGGCTCATCAATATAACACCAAAACACTACTAAACCAATACCCACTTAACTCCTTGGGAGCCTCCTCTTATAATTAGATGCAGAACAACACAACTTTGAGACCATAACTTGTGACTCGGGTTGAATGAGACCCATAATATATCAAATCGAAGCTCGTTCAAAGAAAGCTTTGATAGATAGTGTATGCATCTCAAGTTTAGTGTGCAGATTTGGTGAAGACTATAATATATTGTTATATATTATGTTCATCCTAATTCAATTTTGTTCAGCCTGAATTAGACCTATTTATGCTCAAATTTGATCATAAACAAACCAAACTGAACCCTAACCTAAATCCCAATCCTCAAATTCTCTCTAATTCCACCCAATCCAAGCCCCCAAATCTCCAAATTTAATTGTCACCCCCAACCTAAAGATTTATCCTAAACTAATTTCCTCTAATGTAAAAAAAAAAAAGGCAAATTGATCAATAGTAACCAACACTGTATGTGTTGGTTTGATCTGTGCCAACAAATGGTGATCACTCAAGTGAGGAGAGGAGGGGAAAGAAGAAAGGAGGAAGAGGAGGGGAAAGAAGAGGAAGAGGAGGGGAAAGAAGAAAAAGAGGAGGAGAAAGAGGAATAAGAGGAGTAGGAGACAAAGAAGCCTATATGGAGTGGAGAGATGTCACTAACACAGATAAACATTGCAAAACACAATTTTGCACCGGTTCACGTGAGGGTTTGACATAAAGGAGCTAATGCGAAACTTCTTGTGCTGTGACATCTAGCACAGAGGAGGAGGAGCAAGCATAGAGCATTGCTGCAATGAACAATTCAAAGTTTCTTATATGAGTTCTTAAATTAGGAACTCAATGCAACAAACTATTCAAAGTAGGAACTTCTCACGAAATGCACTACCAAAGGAATCATCTCACAACGAAGTTTCTCATGAAATTTTATTCTTAAATTAGGTTCCGCTTTCCATGTTGAGGATTTCGTAGCTTCTCGTGTGTCAATCGGTGGACGGAAAGAAAATTGCCACCCAGGTAGACCAACACTGTTTGAGATTTTAATCCTTGGTCTTTTTTCTCAGTGTAATATTTACAGAATAGGCAATATGTTACTTGTAGACAATCTCATTTAGTATCCATTTTTGAACTTGAGTTTAATACATTCTATAAAGTAATTATCTCTTAAGCTCCCAAACTTTCTTGCTTAAACACCAAAGACAATGTTCTATATCTACTTTCTTTTCCATTTGATTGTTATAATCTTTATTCTGGTCAAACAAGCAGAAATTGTTGTTAGTAGGAGCTCCAATTGAAGTCTACTGAGATATTTCTTTTCCTTTTTAGGACTTTTAGTAGTTTCATCATAGCAGACGCCCGCAGAAGGAAATCTTCAGAAATTTGCTGTAAACCCGGGCCTCTACAAGCCATATTTAACCTTCCTCTAGATGAGGCAACTCTTTCTACTTTATGAGAAACCCTCCATAACATCACTTTTTTCTCATAATTTATAAGCTTATATAATGATTTTGACATTAATTTTCTTTCAGGTTCTTTCTCATAGTTATTCATGTGCTCTGGAAAGGTCATTTTTGTACCATGGGCGCATGTATGTCTCTACCTGGAACATTTGCTTCCATTCCAATGTTTTTTCCAAGCAGATGAAGGTCTGCAATCTCTTTTCTTACAGGTTTTTTATCCAGTATATAAAATTGTAAATTGTAGATCTTTTATTTGTGAAAATTGTTGTTGCTTAGTCAATACATCATAGAGGTTATAACACAAAAAATTGGATCTATTAATTAATTATTTTTCTCTTAGTAGGCATCCGGACATAAAAAAGCTAATTCAAAATTATATAATTCTATTAAACTTTGGATGGAGAAACATTTTTGTGGATGATAGGAATTGGTTAATCCAATGTCAAGGAAAAATAAAAACATATGTTTATAGGAAAGAAAACAGGCTAGAGAAATAACTAAATAGGTATTATTGGTTTTTGTACGAGTATGAGTTTTCTTTAGGGTTTTTAATGTACTAGATTTATTCTATATGTATATATTATATTTTATACATATGTAAAATAATATTTTTTTCCTAAACTTAATATGGTTACTTTTTGAGTTAAGATTTTCATATTTCCCTTATGGGAGGCGAACCAACACCATCAACGTTGCTACCAAAAGCCCTCCTCATATTGATCTATTCTCTCCTCTCCGTTTCCGATGAACTATCTATGAGTTATGGTCTTCTTGGAAGTGGATCTTGTGCTCAGATTGAGACAGGTCATCACGTTAAGCTTGGTTGTTATGCCACTATTGTCAGTCTTTTGGGTTCCTAACAATGCCTTTGTGCCACAACTATCACCTCGCAAGCAGAGAATGACTTCTTCTTTCACAGCTGGTATTGGAAGTTTCCTATTCTTTGCATCTCGACTTCTACCATATCCATTGCTGACCAGATTTCATACAAATCTGGGATAAGTAAGATTCTCTACAAAGTTTATTTGAGCACTGGTTCTTTGTTTCTTCAACAAACTCCTTTAAATTAAAATTGTTTGTTGTATCCTCTACGTTTTCAAACATTTATCAACCTTGGGTAGTTTCTTTCTTCATCCACATTTTAGATACCTTAGTCTTCAGCTACATTAATTCCTTGATTCTCTACAAACTCAATTTTCTTTCGTTCTTCTAGATTTCTAGATCATCTAGCTTGTGACGATTTGAACAAAGAAAATTCCTATTCAAAAAATTGCTAGGTTGGGTTATTCATTGTCAAAGAAGACTTGAAAAATGTGGTAGCGGCCTGGTCGTGAACTTGCAGCGGTCTCACGAAACCGTGCGACTAGGTGAGGACACTACGAGAGGCCTTGCTATCTTGTCTAGCCATCGCGAGGCTGCCACGAGATGATGGCTTGGCAGTCTGCATTGGTCACGGCGAGGCCACTGCGATCTCGCGGACCTCGCTTGGCCTGCGAGGCAACTGCGATCTCACGGCCATCCGCACATTTCTGGAGTTTTAACCAAAAGAATCGCAAACCATTGCTACCCAATCCTCATCTGTCGTCCACAAACTCTTCTCCTCTTTGATTTTTGTTGGCTTTTATTGGCTCCATGCTGAATCCAATGCCATGTCGGTTAGCAAACAGAATGATAAATTTCTCTCATGCCGACCAACACGACATAAAACTTTAAACACTGGGACATAACACCATGGTTTGAAATCTTGTATCGCGCCGAGCAAAACCGTCGAAACGTATTATTCCGATAAATCACCAAAACTCCATACTACTCAGCACTAAGGTTAGAAATCTTGAGTTGTGCCGTAGTTTCACTCTTTGACTAGATTGATGCTTTGATGCATGGTGTCGGCTACAAATTGGAGGTTGAAGGAGATGAAACAAAAGAAGATGACATTGTCTGTGCCGAATGGTATCGAGTTTCAATAATTTAACGGAATGATATATTTCTGTCATTTCGCCCAGCATGGTACAATATTTTAAACCATACTCAGCACATGCCTCCTTTCTATGTTTCATCTCTTTTCATCTTCAACTTCATTACATGACCAGCACCATGCATTGAAACATCGACACTATACCAAAACAGTACAACCGAAACTTCAGCACAGCTCGAGATTTTGAACCTTGCATAACACTATGTCTAAAATACTAATAAACTTGCTTCAATACTCCTATTAGTACTAGTACCTTTAACACTTACCACCTCTTGCGGAAACATCTAAGCACTTTGATTATAAACATCTAAGCACTTTGATTATAATATTTGTTAAATTTGTTCTTCCTAGTAACCCATACACCTTACAATTTCCTTAACCATTTTCCTCTTATACATTGATTTCACAATATAGAGGCAAAATTGTGGCATTGTTTCTGTTGTAGGATATTCTCCTTTTATCACCATTGTTGTTAATTTTCTTTTGAGTAACTGAAAATGCACATTAACAACATCGCATTTACATAAGTATCCTTTACTGAAAAGTAAGTTTTAGTAATAGGTGTTCTCATCTTTTAACTACTTTGACTTTCCAGGTGGTTATTCCCTTTGGTGATATCTATGAGGTACGATGATTTTTACTCTGCTTTTTCTGTGCTCTTTTGCTGCTTTCTGTTGCTATTTACTATGTACGTTATTATAGTTTGTACCTCCTTTTTTGTTCATGCATTAGATTCACTGAGTACACTTGGAATGCTTAACTTTAAACTAATGTGATACAACTACAGATTAAAAGGAGCCAGCATGCTTGTATAAATCCTGCAATCACAATAATTCTTCAGACTGGTTCTGGTGGACATGGTGTACCGCCATTAATAGGTCCAAGTGGTAAGATGTTTCTTTTTAGTATCCTTAATTTTTGACAATATCCAAATGCGATGCAAAGATTAATGTTGATATGCAGAATTGTCAAACCACTTGTTTTCAGGTAGAGTCAGATATAAATTTGCATCATTTTGGAATAGAAATCATTCATTCAGAGCTTTGCATCATACACTAAAAATTTACCAAGCATGGGTGGAAGCTGAAAAGAAGGTTTCTACTCCGTTTGTTGTTTTAGTTGATAATTCTTGATACTGAAGATACTATTTTTTTTCTTTGTTTTTTTTTCTTAAAAGTATTACAGGACAAAGATTCAAATACTAGTATGGTCCTTTGAGTCAAAATAATTCTGGAAGTCAACATGATTCATTTAGTTAGATTCAAACACGAGGAGAGGGTGCCTATGAAAGAGTTATTTGATTAAAAGAAGATAGCGTTATTCAATCAAACATAAGCTAATCTGGGACCCCGACCAGATGAGATAAGAGTGAAAACATTGTCGCCATATTAGAAGCAGAAAGGTTTCTTTTTGTACCTTATTATAAAGATGGTAATAATGATAATGAACTCTTTCGATGCCCCAAACTGAATAGGGATGCACCACTTGCAAGTTGCAAAGTTGCTGCAAAAGTTACCATGGAAGTAGTGTAAAGGTTAAGTGAGTAGCCACAAAATTTGTCACAACCCCCGCTTAGATGAGAGAGGTCCATTAACTGAGCTTGTAACTTCTTAAGCTCAATCACTAGCCCAAAATGCTTAAGCTAAGGTAATAGTACATCTAAACTTACAAAGCTTCTTCATTATCCCAACAACACCATGTGCGACTAAATTGGCATGTTACAATCTCCCCAACTTAAGGCTTCAAAACCCAAACTCTAGCTCATAGCCCAGAATCATCCTACTTTTCAGCATGTGAGGCCCAATGGAAGCACCATTACACAAATAATCAATTCCGACAACTCACCATGCCTACGATTAAGTCTACTGTGATACCAATTGTTATGACACGCTTAGATGAGAGAACCTATTAACTTGTCAACCCAACCACTGGCCTAGAATGCTTAAGCGATGTTAAATAGTAGCTATCTTATTTAAGCTTATAAAAGTCCGGGTGTTAGAAAATTGAAGGAAATAGACAACTTAGTAAAAATTTGAAATTAGCTAGGGACAATGCAATGTACTTGAGAAGGCTAGAAAGCAATGGCAGTCACATGTATAGTAAAGAGATGTCGGAACTTCTACTAGCAACATATGCATAATACTGTCTTCTGAGCTGTACATGTGAAAATACATGTAACCCAAGCAAATGTTCCATATGTATACATGTAACCCAAGCAAATGCTATACATGTCTTCTGAGCTCAGACATCTCTTTACTATACATGTGAAAATACATGTAACCCAAGCAAATGCTCCATATGTCGGAACTTCTACTAGCAACATATGCATAATAGTCTATCCGCATGGTCGGAACTCTCAGATCAGATCCTGAGAGTAAATGTGGTTTGATGTTTTACTATTTCAATTGACATTTTATACTTCTAGTGATGTGAAAATATTTAAGAACTTGGCTCATTTGTATTATTTGCAACATAGGATAAAGTGCAATCTGCACTGGGTGTATGCAGCAATTCTATGCCAATTGACAAAAAGCGTACAAGCAAAGTTCATGGAAGTATTCCCAAGGCTAATGAGTCACAAGCTTTTGTCAATGAAAAGATTCTAGATTGCCCTATAAAAGTAAGCATAAGATAGATCTATATTAAATTTTTGTATTGATAAATAATAGTGCATCTTCATCTCCAGGATAATTTCCCCTGCACTGCAGAACACTTCTTTACTTTGTTGTTAAGTGACGATTCAAAGTTTTTCAAAGAGTTCCTGTTGGCAAGAAATGATACGGATATATGTGTAAGTGTTTTAAAATGTCATTGCAGCTTCTATCCACATAAGAAGAGTAACTGGAGTGCATTATCCAATTTCTTATTTTCTTTGCCGGTTCTCTATGCCTAGATTCAATTATTTCCTAGTTAGCTTATTGAGCATATTAACTGTACTTTATTAAGAGAAGAATCGTTATCAAAGGATTGGAAATAGGTCTTCGGGTGAATAAACTTTATTAGACAATGTTTTAACTAACTATGAGGTATATCTATGTTTGCTTTCATAGCATATGTGCATCATTAGGCAGTAGTCTTTTTAACCAAAACTTCACATACCACAACTTGTCATCCAAAAAATGCATGAGAGTGCAAGTTAGGAGTTCTATATTGTCAATTTTGTTCTTATTTGATGCAAATCACATGGTGAAGATTTGGGAAGTATTGAGAGAAAAATACACTTTGAAATCAAATACTATCATATGGCAAGAGTCCGTTCTTTTAGTTTAAACAGTATTTTTTCCTCTATTTTTATATTTTTGGTAAGTCTTGGAATCCAATGTTGTAATTTCTTAGTCCTCAAGTAATTTTTTACCCAAAATTAATTGGCCCTAAGCAACCTATCACTTTCATCCATTTTGTGCATTTTTGTGTCACTTCTCCTCCATCTCATATTTTCCATCTGATCCAAGTAACTGACCCTAAATATGTTCATCCTATCTTCTGGATTTTGTTTTGGAATCCAAGCAACATATAGGACCCTCTAGACTACCACTGAACAAACTAGGCATAATAGTCTATTAACTGGTAATATGAGACCTCATTATTGTCTATCACAGTTACTGTTGAGTATGTAAGCAGTTAAACAACAGATTCCATCCACTACCATCCAAACACTAGGTTCATAACAAATCACCACTGAATTACACGCCCATCATAGGCAAACCAAACTCAAGAACAGTCCAATAAATTATACTACATCAGCAGATAGGCCAATAGATTTTCTCTCATCTCTTAGACATGTCGATAGATAAGACCATCAAAACCCTCTAAAGACAACCACCATCAAATCATCCAAGTAATGAGGCTAATCCAACCTAACCCATACCAAACCACCTGACTAGCCAATAATTCTTTCCGTCCACCAATCACCCTTTGAGCTCAACCTTTGAATGTGTTGTATACATATCTTAATAACTTAGACTCACAATTTCCTTGGTTGACGGAACAAGATATGTGTTTTGCTGATACGAAATGCTCAAGCCAATCAAACCTAAATATCATATCATAATAAGTCCGAAATAACCAAGCATTCCTCCAACATAAATCATATAATGACTCATTTAATCCTTACCTTTAATTTAGCCAGTGTGTGAAACAATAGCCTCGTTTAAGGACACCATGAAGCTCAGAAAATGAGGAAAGATGACGATCCTGCTTGGTCTGGCTAAAGGCAACCAAATGAGTGTTGTGGGCATCGAAAAACAAACGAAGGAGAGAAAGAGTTAGTTGTTTCTCTTTCTTGGCTTGACATCGATGATAGTTGGGTGATAGTGGTGGTCTGGTGACTATGTGAGCAGAACAAGGAAGAGAAGGGTTGGTCGTGCTCGCCCTTCTCTTGGCATCAAGTGATGACAACTAGCAAAGCTAGGAGTTGAAATGGAGAGGGGGAGGAAGATAGAGGATGGTAGCTGCTGCTCTTCTCTCTCAAGTGGAGACAATGGCAAAGCAATAAGAAAGAGAGGAGAGGGTTGTTGGCAGGAGGAAGGGCGGTTGATGGAGGAGGGTGCTTGTGTGGTGATTGGCGTCACATAGGAAGAGGGAGACAATGGTGAAGCAATAAGAAAGAGAGGAGAGGGTTGTTGGCAGGAGGGAGGAAGGGTGGTTGATGGAGGAGGGTGCTTGTGTGGTGGTGTTGTGTCGAGTGAGAAGAGAGATTCGTGGAAGAGAAGAGAGGAGGTGCATGGGAGAGAATGACATGAGAGAGTAAAAAAACTTATAATCTCTAACTCCTAAAAAAATCTCTAATTTGTCCCGGCCAAGAATAAAGTAGGTTTTCCCACTGAAATTTGGTTCGGCCATAAACTAGCCAAAACAAATCTGAATCGACCCTGACTCAAATCCATGTGACCCTAATTACCATCTCTACTCGATGAGTTCCATAAAAAAAAAATTGACTTTGACTTGATGTTCAAAATCTACTATAACAATTCAATTCAAATTATTTCATAGTCTAAAAATTTTAGGAAAAAAAAATAATTTTAAGAAGAGGAAAAATTATATGAAAATTCATTATTTAACAAAAAGAATCAATTTGACGAGCTTTAGGACCATGAATAATTATAAAGGAATACATATCAATAAAATTTACAACTGATTTATTATTTTATATATCTTGGATTTTTATTTCATTATATATGTTTTTTTTTTCAATTTTCTATTTTGGTCGCTTTGGATAACTTGTGCAAATTATGATCTATAAGATTGTCATGATTAGTAGCATGATGGACATTCTTTATAGGGTCAAGTCAATAGTGGACTTTTATATTAAGTACTTTCCCACGATTAAGCCATTAGGTCTGTTAAAGTTAGGCATCAAGAGGTTCTTTTCATATCTTGTGACTCAATTAAATGTTTTTCATTTTCAAGAAACAACCTACTAGGTGTGACTAACATTGTTTACGTTATAGTTAGTGGTTACACTTAATAGTTTAGGGCTAACTTATATGAATTGAGCAAAGGTTTTTAGAATTTTCAAGTGAAATATGAGCTTTCAATGTTGTCTTTAATAGGTTCTTTGTTATGTGTAAGTGGCTTTGTTATGTGATATTTTATGTATAGGATGATATTCACACTCTATGATTCTCTTATGCTTAAAATTATATTCAATCTCTACAAGTATATTACCAACTTCCTCTATTGAAATAGACAAAAATAAGTTGCTTATTCTTTGAATTTCTAGCCTAAGTCCACTCAGGAATCAATAAACAATAGAAGGTGCACCTTTTTTAATATTTATAGCCTAAGTCCACTCAGGAATCAATAAACAATAGAAGGTGCACCTTTTTTAATATTTATAATCTTTCTCTAACTTCTCAAATTGAGGTGGTTGATATTTTGCCACACTTTGAATGACATTTAAAGCAATTTATTATGTAGTTGATTTGTAAAGCTTGGTTGAATGTATCTTTTATCAATTTTCTATTTCATCTCAGGTCATTATGTAATGAGTTGTCATTCTAGTTTATCTAGTTTTAGCGATCACTTTGCCAAAAAAATTTAGTGGGTCTAATGAGTCTGATTTTGGTAAATCATGCTCTTTTGAAAGGGGTCATGTTATACAAATCAGGATATCTCTTCTATTTGATCTAATTGATCAAATATGTTAGGATTCAATTACCCATCAAACTAAAGACATCTACCTTAGCATATATGGACTTATATCAATCGTGATATTTATGAATGTTCTCTAAACATATAATAGTGTTAATCATGTATCTAGATACATCTGAAGGAAATATTTCATAAAAGTAAAATTATCCAGTGATTTTATCTGGTTCTCATGAATCTAGCACATCTTCCATACAAATGTAGTTGGATTTACTACTCTTAAAATCTATATCTCTTATATATATTGATCCTGTCTGAAATCGGTGAAAGCTGGAACGCTGGTGAGCTAGTTGAGAAGTTGACTGGGGGAAGACTTCGAAGAGGAAGAGGGCACCTGCAACACCACAGAATAGAGAGGACATACCTGTGTCTTATGAGAAGAGACCTTTTATAATATCTGTAATTCTTACTTTAATACAAAGGTCACATCAGGAGATGAGAGACATCTTCTCATAGCATTCCTGGTCGCCCATACCCTGTGTTCGTGGAATTGTGCCGATACGTGTATTTCTGACAATACCATACACGGTATTTATTGTGATAATGACTTCCGAGGATTTTGGATCTTATTGATCTTAATGAGGAGATGATTAGAGACAAAGGAACAGGGTCCTAAGGCCGGGGATATCTGACCGGGTGAAAGGGAGCCAAGCCTTGGGGTTGGGGATATCTGATCGGATATGACTAGTGTTGTTCGATCGGCTGAGATTAATATTCGTCCAATCGGATGAGATTGGTGTCTTCCGATTGGGTGAGATTAGTATTCATCCGATTCGATGAGACTGGTGTCCTCCGATCGGGTGAGATTAGTATTCGTCCGATCAGATGAGATTGGTGCTCCCGATCGATTTTTAACCGGTTTATAACTTTTACTTTGGTTGGCCTACCACGGTCTTTGACTTCCACGTCGGCGAGAATGTTGACCCATTGACTCCAAGTGGGGGTCGCCCTTATCCACTGCATCACAAACCTGTCCTTCAAGTCTTGTCGAAGGAGGCTCATGGCCGACTAACTAGACATAGGTATCATCTAGTTCTCAGATTGGTTGATGTCACGTATCCAAAGGATGAGGATCGGTGTCATCCGACCGGCTACATACTCTAGTTGCTTCATTCGTCGATCGACTTTCATCTTTAGGGCTGACGTCATTTCGATAAACTCATTGTTGGTGTCTCGAAAATACGCGTGTCAAACGTCATAAATGTGAGAGGATATGCGTGATGGTGTATCAGTGCGATGATTGGTTTTGTCTTTTCGATCATAAATATTGTCTTTGTCTCTCACTGACACGTGGCCTAACCATACCAAGGTTGTTTTACTCGAGGCATCTGTTAGGATTTCAATCCGACGACTAGAGTGATTAGCCTGCGTTTTTTATTTTGATTAGACGGTAGACATTGAAGGCGGTCGGGGCTTTATAAGGGTTAAACGTCGGCGATATGCTCGTGTTTTCTTTCTTCGTCTTCGTGTGTCCAGCGATTTCTTCTCCGGTAATCTTCTTTTGCAACCCTCTCTTTCCGGCGATTTCCTCCTAGGGTTTTCGTATTCTTGCCTACGTAAGTCTCTCCTCTTGTTCTTGGAGTTTTGTTTCTAACCCTTCTCCTTTCCCAACCATGTCCTCCGATACCCAAGCTCTGTGGTACGTCTCCATCGTTTCTGATTTCAACGATGGAGATTTAGACCTAATTAGGATATGTTACGAGGTCCCTAAGGACTATTGCATAGTTATCCCTAATGCTCTCGATCGGCCCAACCTTCCTCCCTCGGGTTCATCACTTTTTTCCGAGACCAATTCCTTGGAGGTCTTCGACTCCCTCTCCACCCTTTTTTCTCTAATGTTGCTGAGTATTTTCATCTTCCTCTTCAGCAGCTTGCCTCTTAACTCTTTTCGACTGCTAGTGGTCATTATCTTCCATTTGTACCAAATCCCCTGACTCCCAGAGTCATATTTTTTCTATTACCTAAAGAGAATGGAAGTGGACATTTTTTTCTTCTAGGCCCGACCGAAGTGCATTTTCTTCGACGAGATGCTAACTTCCAATAAAGGGTGAAAGTCACATTATCTCCTTGTTCGGTCGTTTCCCCTGTATCGTGGTCGACCGACTAGCAGATGGATCTGCCTAAGGCCTCGCCTCTATACCTATTTGGGTTGAGCCTGGTTAAAGCCGAGCTACCTCTTTCTTTCGGTAAGAGACTTCATTTTAAGGTTCGCGTTATAGCTAACTGAGGTTGTTCTTCTTTTTCCTTGTAGCTAGGACAATGTGGAAGGTTTTGATGAACGACCTCCTGAAGATGAACAATGCCGAGCTGAATAAGCGGGGCAAAGCCACACTAGAGAGTCATGATGCTCATTCTACTGTCTCTTCTAGCCGAGTGGCTATTGATCAGGCTGTTGCTAGCGAGACAGCAAGGAGCAACGCAACAGGCAACACTGAAGAGATGCCGCCCCATCCCTCCATGGTGCCTAGCCTGCCCATGTAGTTTTAGAATCGGAGGCATCTTCAGGGTTTGATGCTCCACTCCGGATATCTAGGAAGAGGCGTCGATTGGCAACTCCAGCTTCAGAAGCCCCTATATATAAGGGTCGGGAGATCTCTACGGCCGGCTGACCGGAACCACTGAACCTTACCCAAGAGGAGCGTCCCTTGGTCGAATCAAGTCAGCAACTAGTTGACCTATGCGTCCCTTGGTCGAATCAAGTCAGCAACTAGTTGACCTATCATCTGGCCAACCCACATTCGACATCCTTTCTTCACCACTTCCGCTCGGGCTGCCTTCTCAACTGCCCTCTACCTCCAAAGTGGCGCCTCCGATCGGATCCACCTCAGCAACGCCAGAGCCTAACTCTAACCATCACCTTGTTAAGCTCAGTGCTACCTTTGGGTTCCTTCACGTAAAGGGGTTCGCGTCTCCATTATAATTGGAAGCCTCGGAAGCTCAACTGACTCGGGAGCTGGAGGAGGCCTGAGCGGAGGAAGCACAATCTCTTTGCTAGAGCAGCTTCAACACTCAGAGGGGGTCATAGAGTTTGAGAGGAGAGAGATCGCCACGAAGGTAGCGGAAGTGGAGAGGCTCCAAGC
Organism: Hedychium gardnerianum; assembly: GCA_038050645.1. Classification (NCBI taxonomy): domain Eukaryota; kingdom Viridiplantae; phylum Streptophyta; class Magnoliopsida; order Zingiberales; family Zingiberaceae; genus Hedychium; species Hedychium gardnerianum. The sequence continues at coordinate 13,360,665 of JBBUKS010000017.1, forward strand.
CTGACTGAACACCGCGACCACAACCTCTTTGCTAGAGCAACTTCAACACTCAGAGGGGGCTATAGAGTCTGAGAGGAGAGAGACCGCCACGAAGGTAGCGGAAGTGGAGAGACTCCAAGCCCGACTGAACACCTATAGTCGTGGCTTTCATCAGAGCAGAAGAGGCGGCGGCAGACGCTAGCCGAACTAGATAAAAAGACTGTTGAGGCTAAGACCTTTGGAGCTGAAAGAGAAGGAGAGTGATCAGCAAGGTGCACTAGAAATCAAGCAAGCTGAGATGGATTCAATCAAGTCTGAGCTGGAGCGCTATAAAGCGGGAGAGGCTGAGCGCTACGAAGCGAAGAGGATTGAGTACCTCTGATCGGCGGAGTTCTACGAGCTCCTTGGCACGAGAACAGTCAAGATGTTCTCATATGGTGCCGAAGGAGCAAGCAACTCTGTGAGGCGGGGCACTTAGCAGCAGAGATACCCGAAGACTTTATAAGCCTCCCTAAAATATATGCGCTTTTTCGGATTTTGCTCAATTGTTGTTTCCCTTTGTAAGGCCTAAAGGCTTTTTGCTCATCCTTTCTTTCGCAAAAAACTCATACTAGTTTCGTTGAATAAACTATTTTAATAAAGTCATACCTATAACCTTCTAAGAGAAACAATGAAGCATACCCTTAATAATAGTATGAGCGGCGGATTGTAACATTAGTTGCCGAGCGGGCGGCGGTATGTTAGTTGTCGAGCGGGCGGTTGTATGGTTGTGTCAAGCGGGTTGGCTGTTATTCTGAAAATTGCAAGTGAACGTGTGATCAGATAATGGACGATGTCGCATGGGCGACTATATGTTGGATGCCGAGCGGGCAGCCATATGTTGTTTTGTTGGTTGGTTGTTTTGGTGCTGAGCGAGCGACCTTAGTCTTGTGCCAAGTGAGCGGCCTTGGTCTTTGTGCCTGCCAATCTTCCAGCTCCATGTGCACCTCTTGCCATGGTAGTTCCAACAATAACTTTGGCCCTAGAATCTGACTATCAGTGTACCCACAAAACTTCTTGCACCGACTCTTGTTTAATAAATATACAACCTAGATCTTCTTGTGACATGACTTTCTAAGACCTAAATGAATCTAGATAATCTAGTCACTTGGCTGTAGAAGACTTGGTCAGTTATCTAGAAATACCAAATGACCTCCTAGCACCAACAAAGCTAGTATAACTCATTTCTACACAAACGAATCTAGACGATCTAGTCTCTAGGCTAGAAAAGCTAGAAATTATAGGTGATAATCCCACCAAATATTGGGAAAGGGATAAGATATATTGCAAATTAACAATTATAAACCCTGATTTAACTATAAAAGCACAAGATTTAAGATATACTAATTGGGAAACAAAAGAATATAAAACTCATATTCAACAACTACTAAAACTTGGAGTCATCCAAGGTCAACCTCATGACATAGAAGCCTAGCATAATCAATAAAGGAGTTGAACAAAAATAGAGGACAATCTAGAATGATATTCAATTACAAACGACTTAATGATAATTGTCAGGTTATAAGATTCCAGACAAAGACCAATTACTTAATAAAATATAAAATTCAAAATGGTATTCTAAATTCGATAAGAAATCTAGATTCTGTCAAGTCAAGATGCAGCCAAAGTCAGTAGAATGAACTGCTTTTTCTTGTCCAGAAGGACACTTCGAATGACTAGTTATGTCATTTGGTTTAAAAGTAGCACCATAAATTTTTCAGAGGAAAATGGATAATATTTTTAGAAAGCAAAGTGTACATGTGTCTACAAAGATGATGTTTCGGTTTTTTCTAAAACAAAAGAATACTATGCACATTTACATCTGGTATACAACCTAAAACACATGGATTAATCATCTTTAGGAGCAAAATGAAACTCGCTGCCAAACACAGAGAATTTTTTAGAGCAGAAATTGGAGGAAATTTTTTTCTACAACCTCATATTACTTCAAAAATTTTAAACTTTCCTGATAAAATAGAAGACACCAAGACACTTAGATCATTCTTAGGTTTATTGAACTATGCCAGACAATACCTGAAAGATATAGGGAAAATGGACCCTTATATAATAAAACATCGTTAACTGGACAAAAATACTTTAATCAATAAGACCTGACTTTGGTTAGACAAATTAAGGACATGATTAAAAAATTTTCAGTTCTAACATTACCACTTGACTCTGATTATTTGATTATAGAAATAGATGGTTGTGAAACAAGATGGGGAGGAGTTCTCTATAGTAAACCTTCGAAATATGAACCAAAAACTACAGAAGCACTATGTAGATATGCTTCTAGACAATAAGGGAAAAGGACATTTAACCTCTCTAGATTATGAATTTTAGTGGTTATTTTTTGTCTAGATGCTTTTTGACTTTTTATCTGCAGCAAATAAGAAATTTCGATTAGAACGGATTGTGAGACTTTAGTTAAATATAGCCAACAAATAAAAAGGATTATGAAAAGGACTTAGCACAAGAAGATAGTTAAAATTTACAGATACTATTATCAACAAAGGTTTAACCATTCAGTGGGAACATATTAAGGGAAGTAATAATTCTCTAGCAATACAATGTACTAGATTTTTACATTAACATCACAATTGTGCAGGTATGGATAAGCAAAAGAAAGTAAAAACTTTTGCCATGAAAACTATGAGGTTTGGCAACCAAGAACTTCAACAGTTCACTCGATATGAGGAACAATTCCACTTCTTAGAGAGAAAAATTTGATCATATACAAACATGCATACTTGACAACATATGGAACTTCCAATCATCACGGGAAGTGCTAATTACAAGATAGCAATTATCAACGCTTTGGCGAATTACTTTCAAACAACAATGCAAAAACTAGCAGGAAAGAAGTTTTCTTGTTACGTAGTATATTCTGGCACTCAAGCAGGAGTATATCATGATTGGGAAGAAGTAACTATTGCAATCCAAGAATGTGAACATCCTTCTTTTAAAGGCTTTCATTAGAAGAAACCTTACCTCAGCCAGAACAGTAATTGAGACTAACTTCTTTGTCAGCACTCTACTCAAAACAGGAGGAAGAATGCCTCAAGAAATAGGCCAACCAGAAAAAATTTATGCTCAAACAATCACCATAAAATCAGAAAGCTCCAACAGTATAGAAACACTGATCCATAGGCCCAACTATTTAACTCTGGCCCAGCTAAAAACCAGAACAGAAGCTACTTCAGCACAAAAAGCATCATAAACAATCTTATTAGGTCTTCATAATACTATTCTAGAAGAAGTAGCCACTTACATTCGTAATTTTGCAGAAAAATTTACTTTCCTGATTTTTGTCGAATTATGTGACCACAAGATACCTCAAGGAATGATAATAGTTTATGAAGCAGAATTTAGCCCTAAGCTAAAGTGCCAGAAAAGAAACAAAACTTGTAAAACTTTAGAAAAATATGGGTGTCAATGTCAACTCATATATTTCTTCCGAAGAGTACACATAGATTTCGACACTCATGAACCACTAACAATTAAAGGCAAAATGATCACTCCATTGCACTTAATGAACTATGGTTTGCTTTACAAATTATGGGTGCATGATCCTGATTCTATCCGTAACTTCCCAAAGAAACTTGGGCAGATCATCTCTTTAGCCCTTGAAGAAGAAGAGACATACGTCATATGTAATTTTGACAGTTCTCCTCCTGAATGGATAAATTTGAAGACCGAACCGGCCAAACATCTCATTAAAATAGAGATTAATGAACTCAATAAGACCATAGAAGAATTTGACGACTATGTTTCTGATTTTAATCTTGATTGGGATGCATTCCCACCATTAGCAGATCAGCTAAAACATTGGAGAACTGCTACAACACTATCAAAGGAAGACAAAAAAGATTTATACAGAAAAGGGACCAAATGGTCTTGAGCCGGAGAAACATATACAAAAAAGATTTACTTATCCAAATACATGAGTACTAGATTCTTTCCTTTCTCCTTCAAGACACAACATACAACTCTGCTACAATACTATCAAAGGAAGACAAAAAGATGGGCTAACAAAAGACGAGCCGGAGAAACATATACAGAAAGGATTTACTTATCCAAAGACATGGGTACTAGATTCTTTCCTTTCTCCTTCAAGACACAACATACAACTTTGCTACAACACTATCAAAGGAAGACAGAAAGATGGGCTAACAAAAGACGAGCTAGCTCTACCTATTCCTCCTCCAGAGTCTACTAAGTAGCTCTCAACAGATCACTACCTAATTCAAAGGGCCCAACAAAATGAGGCCTAAGCAACCAGTTCCACCCACCAACCAGCCCATTTCAATGAGGCCCAAGGCGATAGTTCTACCCCATCACTTTATTCCATAAGTGAACAGAATCTAGAAAACATGATGGAACCCTAGGGTCCCTCAACCCACACTAACCAACTCTTCAGCTCCACTACCACTTAGTGGAACTTTCCAGCTCCACTACCACTACTTTATTCCTACACTACTAACTTTTCAGCTCCACTATCACTTAGTGGAACTTTCTAGCTCCACTACCACTATTTTATGCTCCACAAATCTTTATTCGTCCTTATCTTCTCCATTTCCTTTGCTTCTCCAAGAAGAAATGGTCCTTCAGAACTATAGCTGTCCTTCTTTTCACAAAGGCAGTCGTCATCTCTCTCCTTTTTCTATAAAAACCACCCAATACCTCAAAAAGAAGCCGCCTCACCCCAGAGATCCCAATCTCAAGCAGGCAAGGTTTCCAAATAGTGTGTAACTAAGTGTATGTAAATAAGTTTGTAATTTCCTTACGTTTGTAATGCCTTTTCAGTAAGACCAACATGTAAAATATTTTCTTCTGTACATTACTCTCTTGCTGTATTTTTTCTATCCTGTATTAGCTACTCTGATTATGAATAAGAAAATTGTAAATATGGAAGCTTAAAATCCTTTGCTAAGTTAGAACATAGTGGTTCATACTTTCTCCTCAGTTCTTATCTAAATAACCCATGGTGAACCGTAACTGTATGAGGGAAATTGTGTAAGACCTGTGCTGACTGTCTTAAAGAATTAGGGACTGTCTTCCCCAACACTTATCAAGACGTCGGGGTTGCAATATGAGTTTCTCTATAGGTGAGGCTTATTGGAAGAAGTAGAATAACCACACTGTTTTGACTTAATATTCCTCAAATCCTATCCGCAACATATTCTGTCCAAAAACAACCCAAGACACCTCTAAATCAACCCAATTTACATTATAAACCACCCAGACTCAGTCATACACCTTTATATTGCTAAAAAACAAAGACCGGTTTTAGTAAAACACTAATCCATATTTAAACTAAACTTTATATTGCTCCATAGGAGTTAAAGTTTAGTTTAAATATGAATTAGTGTTTTTTACTAGAACCAGTTTTGTTTTTTATGTTTCTAGGTGTATGACTGAGTCTGGGTGGTTTATAACGTGAATTGAGTTGATTTGGGTTGGTTTTGGACAGAATATGTTGCAACAGTATGGATAGGATTTGAGGAATACTAAGTCAAAATAGTGTGGTTATTCTACTTTTTCCAATGAGCCTCACCTGTAGAGGAACTATTACAGCCCCGACGTCTTGGTAGGTGTTGGGGAAGACAGTTCCTAATTCCTTAAGATAGTCAGCACATGTCTTACACAATTTTCCTCATGCAGTTACTGTTCACCATGAGTTACTTAGATAAGGACTGAGGAGAAAGTATGTTCTGACTTAGCAAAGGATTTTAAGCTTCCATATTTATAATTTTCTTATTCATAATCAGAGTAACTAATACAGGATAGGAAAAATACAGTAGAGAGTAATGTACAGAAGAATTTTACATGCTGGTCTTATTGAAAAGATAAAAAAATTATAAACTTACTTACAAACACTTAGTTACACACTATTTGGAAACCTTGTGACTAGGATCTCTGGGGTAAGGCGGCTTCTTCTTGAGGTCTTGGGTGGTTTTTATAGAAAAGAGAGTAGATGACTGCCTTTGTGAAAAGGACAGCTGTAGTTATGAAGGACTATTTCTTCTTGGAGAAGCAAAGGAGAAGATAAGGACGAATACAGGTTCGTGGAGCATAAAGTAAGGTAGTGGAGCTAGAAAGTTCCACTAAGTGGTAGTGGAGCAGAAAAAATAGTAGCATAAAGTAGTGGTAGTGGAGCTGAAAAGTTGGTCAGTGTGGGTTGTGGGACCCTAAGGGTTCTATCATGTTTTCTAGATTCTATTCACTTATGGAATCTAGTGAAATGGGTTGGTTGGTGAGTGGAACTTTGGGCCTCATTTTGTTGGGCCCTTTGAATTAGATAGTGATCTATTGAGAGCTGCTCTGTAGACTCTGGAGGAGGAATAGGTTGAGCTTTGGCCTAATTTTGTTAGGCCCTTTGAATTAGATAATGATTTGTTGAGAGCTACTCTGGAGGAGGAATAGGTTGAGCTTGATCGTCTTTTGTTAGCCCATTTTTCTGTCTTCCTTTGGTAGTGTTGAGCAGAGTTGTATGATGTGTCTTGAAGGAGAAAGGAAAAAATCTAGTACCCATGTTTTTGGGTACTAGATTTTCTGTATATGTTTCTCCGACTAGGAGGTAGCTGTCAATCATCTATTTTATCCCAAGACCATTTGGTTCCTTGGATAGATACTCTCCAATGTTTTAGCTGATTTGCTAATGGTGGGAATGCATCCTAATCAAGATTAAAATCAGAAACATAGTCGTCAAATTCTGCTATGGTTCCATTAATCTCTATTTTAATGAGATGCTTGGCCGGTTCGATCTTCAAATCTATCCATTTAGGAGAACTATCAAAAGTATATATGACGTATGTCTCTTCTTCTTCAAGAGCTAAAGAGATAATCTGCCCAAGTTTCTTTGGGAAGTTACGGATAGTTACGGATAGAGTCAGAATCATGCACCCATAATTTGTAAAGCAAACCATAGTCCATTAAGTGGAATGGAGTGATCATTCTGCCTTTAATTGTTGGTGGTTCATAAGTGTCGAAATCTATGTGTACTCTTCGGAAGAAATATATGAGTTGACATTGACATCCATATTTTTTTGAAGTTTCACAAGTTTTATTTCTTTTCTGGCACATTAGCTTAGGGTTGAATTCTGCTTCATAGACTATTATCATTCCTTGAGGTATCTTATGGTGTAATAATTTCAATGCTTCACATAATTCGGTAAAAATCAAGAAAGTAGATTTTTCTATAAGACTACGAATGTAGGTGGCTACTTCTTCTGGAATAGTATTAGGAAGACCTAATAAGATTGTTTCTGATGCTCTTTGTGCTGAAGTAACTTTTGCTCTGGTTTTTAGCTAGGCCAGAGTTAAATAGTTGGGCTTGTGGATTAGTGTTTCTGTAGTGTTGGAGCTTTCTGATTTTATGGTGATTGCCTGAGCATAAGTATTTTCTAGTTGGCCTGTTTCTTGAGGTGTTCTTCCTATTTTGAGTAGAGTGCTGACAAAGAAGCAATTACTGTTCTGGCTGAGGTAAAGGTTTCTGCTAATGAATAAAAGAAAGATGTTCACATTCTTGGATTGCAATAGTTACTTCTTCCCAATCATGATATACTCTTGCTTGAGTGTCAGAATATACTACGTAACAAGAAAACTTCTTTCCAGCTTGTTTTTGTATTGTTGTTTGAAAGTAATTTACCAAAGCGTTGATAATTGCTATCTTATAATTAGCACTTCCCGGGATGGTTGGAATATTATATATGTTGTCAAGTATGCATGTTTGTATGTGATCAAGTTTTTCTCTTGCTAAGAAGTAGAATTGTTCCTCATATCGAGTGAACTGAAGTTCTTGGTTGCCAAACCTCATGGTTTTTATGGCAAAAGTTTTGCTTATCCATACCTGCACAATTGTGATGTTAATGTAAAAATCTAGTACATTGTATCTGCTAGGGAATTATTACTTCCCTTAATATGTTCCCATTGAATGATTAAACCTTTATTGATAATAGTGTCTGTAAATTTTAACCATCTTTTTGTGCTAAGTCATTTTCGTAATCCTTTTTATTTATTGGCTATATTTAACTATAGTCTCACAATCCGTTCTAACCATAATTTCTTGTTTGTTGTAGATTAAAAGTTGAAAAGCAACTAGACAATAAATAATCGCTGAAATTTTATAATCTAGAGAGGTTAAATGTCCTTGTCCCTTGTATTGTCCAGAAGCATATCTACATAGTACTTCTGTAGTTTTTAGTTCATATTTCGAAGGTTTTCTATAGAGAACTCCTCCCCATCCTGTTTCGTAGTCATCTGTTTCTATAATCAAATAATCAGAGTTAAGTGGTAATGTTAGAACTAGAATTTTCTTAATCAGGTCCTTAATTTGTCTAACTAAAGTCAGGTCTTGTTAATTAAAGTATTTTTGTCTAGTTAATGATGTTTTGTTGTATAAGGGTCCACTGATTTTCCCTATATCTTTTAGGTATTGTCTAACATAGTTTAATAAACTTAGGAAAGATCTAAGTGTCTTCGTCTTCAATTTTTTCAGGAAAGTTTAAAATTTTTGAAGTAATATGAGGTTGCAGAGAAATTTTTCCTTGTCCAATTTCTGCTCCCAAAAATTCTATGTGTTTGACAGCAAGTTTCATTTTGCTCCTAAAGATGATTAATCCATGTGTTTCGAATAGGTTGAATACCAGATGTAAATGTGCATAGTGTTCTTTTCTTTTGGAAAAAACCAAAACATCATAGTGTACACTTTGTTAAGTTTCTAAAGATATTATTTATTTTTCTTGGAAGATTTGTGGTGCTACTTTTAAACCAAATAACATAACTAGCCATTCGAAGTGTCCTTCTGGACTGACTCTGGATGCATCTTGGCAAATCCAGATTTTATATTGAATTTAGAATACCATTTTGAATCTTGTATGTTATTAAGTAATTGGTCTTTGTCTGGAATCTTATAATTATCTTTCTGACAATTATCATTAAGTCGTTTGCAATTGAATATTATTTTGGATTGTCCTCTTTTTTTTTTCAACTCCTTTTTTATGAAGGCTGGGCTTCTATGTCGTTAGGTTGACCTTTGGAAGACTTTAAGTTTTAGTAGTTGTTAAATATGAGTTTTACATTCTTCTGTTTCCCAATTAGTATATCTTAAATCTTGTGCTTTTATAGTTAGATTAGGGTTTATAATTGTTAGTTTACAATATATCTTATCTCTTTCCCAGTATTTGGTGGGATTATCAACTATAATTTCTAGCTTTTCTAACCTAGAGACTAGATCGTCTGGAATCTTATCCGTTTGTGTAGATCAATTATAATTTCTAGCTTTTCTAACCTAGAGACTAGATTGTCTTGAATCTTATCCGTTTGTGTAGAAATGAGTTGTACTAGTTTTGTTGGTGCTAGGAGATCATTTGGTATTTCTAGGTAACTGACTAGGTCTTCTACAGCCAAGTGTTCAGATATTAAACTGCTTTCCTTTAGGTCTTAAAAGTCATTGCACAAGATCTAGGTTGTATGTTTATTAAACAAGAGCCGGTGCAAGAAGTTTTGTGGGTACACTGATAATCTTATTCTGTGGCCAAAGTTGTAGTTGGAACTATCACGGTAGGAGGTGCACATGGAGCTGGAAGATCGGCAGGAGGGGTATCACCACGCTTATGCACAGTAGAAGGATAGTCGGAGACAATGGGAGAGAGAGTATAGGAGTAGAAAGAGAGCATAATTCTTAGTTAGGAGAAGCCAACAATCAGGCTGAATCAAGAAATTCAGGCCAAGTATAAGATGGATATCATAATGTTGGGTTTGATCCACAATTTAGAGAGACAAAGCGGAGAACTAAAAGTACCACAATTATTATAAAAACGTAGATGGACGTTGATAACAAACTTCGTACTGGTCAAAGTTTGTCCGTCAAATTGAGTATTGATTAAAGGATACAAAGCAATTTTAATAAGCGTAGGAGGTACTATCGATAACAGGGTGGTTTCATTGATTGTAGAATTAGTAGCTCCACTATTAAGAAAGGCTTGAAGTGTAAATTCATGACCATGGATGTTGAGCAGACACGTAACGCGGATGTCTATGGTGCAACAAATATTACAGATGCTTGGCATTTTAATAAATACCATGTCATACTCTGGTTGGGGCTCCTGCAGGATTATACTTTTGCCTTTATCAGGTAAAGCAGGAGGGTTTATTGGTGGGGTGAGCTTCTTAAATTCCACTTCTAAGACAGCTTGCAACATTGTTTCTTGCAAAGAGAACATGTTCCTCTTTTGTCCAATTTTTAAGGTCCATTAATGCAGACACTCAGTGAGGGCATCTGGTGTGTGTTGAGAAAGCACTTGTTGTAACATCATATCTATATTGGTTGGATTGGGTGGAAATACCTCTTCCCATTGTTTGTCCAGGTCATAAAGTTCATCTTGTAATAGATCTATGGGCATTCCATATTTGTATGTGATGCGTTGTGGATGTGGTAGAAACGAATTTATAAATGTATAATCAACTGAAGAAGAGACTTCTTCTAGTTCATCAAAGGAGACGATTGAATATATAGAAAAAGTATCAAAAACATCTGATTGTATTTCAACTAGGTCCAGATTTGTACAAGTGACTAGTTGAGCTTCTCTAGTATAAAAATTTTCTTTGTAGGACATGCCGAAGACAAATGTCCTGGTTCATGGCAAGCAAAACAAGTGATTGTGTTAGCATATGTTTTCTTTGGTTTAAATTTTTGAACATGCTTGTCCTTGTTTAAGTATGATTTCTTTTCCTTACTTTTTCTTACAAAGTACTTTTTCCTTGGTTTTCCCCTAGATTTGGCATGTAGAGTGGGCTTACAAATGAATTTATAAATGTATAATCAGCTGAAGAAGAGTCTTCTTCTAGTTCATCAAAGGAGACAATTGAATATATAGAAGTATCAGAAACATCTGATTGTATTTCAACTAGGTCCAGGTTTGTACAAGTGACTAGTTGAGCTTCTCTAGTATAAAGATTTTTCTTTGTAGGACATGCCGAAGACAAATGTCTTGGTTCATGGCAAGCAAAACAAGTGATGGTGTTGACATATGTTTTTTTTGGTTTAAATTTTCGAACATGCTTGTCCTTGTTTAAGTATGGTTTATTTTCCTTACTTTTCCTTACAAAGTACTTTTTCCTTGGTTTTCCCCTAGATTTGGCTTGTAGAGTGGGTTTATTAGATTGTTTCCCTCGTCGCCTGTATTGTTTTTGTTGGCTGAGTCCATATTATTGTGGTGTGTATATTTGGCTACAAAAATCATAGTGTTGATTTTTAAGTTGTTTTTGTATTTGGATATACGTACATTTTTCTTTTAAGACTGCTATGATAGACTCCTATATTATCATATTGATGTGTATCTCTCATATCAGTCCATGCTTTGTGAATTTCTTTTTCTAAATCTCCTGGTAGTTTACTAAACAGTCTTTCTCCTAATTCTGGGTTATAGTAATTACCAGAGATTGTTGTTAATGTTAAGAAATCATTACAAAAATGTTTGATTCAATTCCAGCTAATTGAAGCTGCTCTAAGTCTCTCGCTTCTCTTTGTCTTAAATCTAGTCCAGTATTTGCATCTTTAGCTGTCAATAGTCTATGTATTGTGTAATAGAAATTTAGGATATTATTGCCTAATGTTGCTATCCTATACACATCATGGCTTCACCAGATTCAATATCAAGTTCATGTTTAGTAGTAGTCCTGTTGGACTGAGACAATCAACTATTCTAAATAAGTATCTACATTTGGGGATCATCACATTTAGCTATATTTAATAATACTGATTTTTTTCAAAATATGTAATTTCTAGTGGTCATCTTTTTCCTATGGTTCTAAGTAGTGGATTGTTGTTTGAATATGGAGCAATTCCTGTTCTAGGTGGATGTCTTTAGCCATAATCCCTTGTTCCTATGGAACTTTTGGGATAACGGAATGCTAGGCACATTTAAAGGTGTCCTCGAGGTTCCTGTAGATCCTGCAAGATTAGTAGTATTCATAAGGTTTACTTGTTGGATTTGTTTTCTTGCAATGATATTTTGATCTTCATCAAAATAAAATTCCCAATCTTGGTCTAATCTATGTTGTTATTTTTCAAGTTGTTCAAATTTCTACTAATTCCTCTAGAGTTTTATAAGTTGTCGTTTCTACTAGACTATAGTTGTATTCACCCAAGTCATCGTAGAATCCTTGAAAGTTTTTTTCAAGAGTTATGTCTTTATAAGTTAAGTCTTCAATATTTGTTAAGTTGAAATTTTCTTCTTCTTCTTCACTTTCATTTTGAGAGGTAGAAGGTTGATAGTCATTAAATTAATGAAATTTTCTTCTTCTTCTTCATTTCCATTTTGAGAGGTAGAAGGTTGATAGTCATTAAATCGGACTATTAGCTGTCCATGTTTGTTTTTATACATGATGGATTCTGTTGGTCTAAGCATTGGTGTTTGTGTATTTATATTTAGATTAAGATTTCAATCTAATCCTGCTAATATTTCTGAAGAGAAGTCTTTTGGTTCTAAGAAGGAGATTCCTTTTCAAAGTCAAGACTTTAATGATAGTATTTATTTGTACCTTAAAACTATTATTGATTTGTGTCATTGTTTTTCCGAGAAAGATAATATCAATCTGTATATTATTTTTAAGGAAATTTCCATAGCCTTTAGCTTAGATTGTAATTTTAATATGCTTCACAAAATCTTCAATAGTCATATTAAAATTTGGGCAAAAATAGGTAATACCAAGATTGTTATTCATATCTACCTCAATAAATCTTATGATTGCCTTTTCCGTGTCTAAAAATCTGGAATCATAGAGAAATAAAAAGACTGTTGCTCTTATCCGTCTTCTTGTTAATCCTCTAAGTCTAAACACAAGTAATCCTAAATGGATATAATTGTGTCTTCTTAGTGAAAGTGCTCTTGCGGATTCCTCTGTCATAAGATTTAGTCTTTCTTCGTTTCCATCTAGTAGATGCAGAGGTTGTATCCTATGATGTCTATATAGTGCCGTTGAAAAGGATAAAATTCCTTAATTTTATAATCTTCGTATTAAGTGTATTTAATTGTTCATTTGAAAATGTTACAAGGTTGCTTTCTATATCTATTAAGTCCTCTAGTTGATAAGTCCTTGTTGATGTACTATTTCTTCCTCTGTTTATAATATTATCTAAGTAGTCGTATCTGATTATGTCTGTCCTCTCACAGTTTGTGAGGGGCCTATAAAGGATTCAGTTTGAGTTCTTGTCAGACTCATTGTAGGTTAAGAATGAATATGTTTGAGGTTGTCTTCTAGGAATTATGATTCCTGTGTATAATTTGCTTAGATCCCTTGTTAGGTTGTTAATACTTTCTTGCTAATCTATGGCCTTAGTTGTCTTTTGTATTTGTGTTTCTACTTATAGTAATTGATTTTCTACCAGTGTAAGTCTGTGATGTAGAAAGGTTAATAAGGTTATTATTGTATTATTCTGTTGAATTAATACTTGATCTCCTTTTCCAGTAACTTCAAGTTTATAATAATCATTTTCTTATGTTTTTGCAAATTGGTTAGAATATTCTAAGGCTTCTTCGTAGTAATTATTTTCAAAATTCAGTTTGTTCATTTATATTTTATGTCTTTAAGTGTAGTATGTAAGTTCTTAAGTTCTTTTGTTATCTGAGTTTTGTTAGTTTTAATTAACTCCTTAAGTTGTACTAATGTTTTACTGGGTTCCCAGATGGATTTGTCTGTTTCGCTTAATCTATTAGGTAACTAGGTAACTAGGTAACTATTTTATTTGTTTGATTAGAGAGTCCTGAGATTCTTTTAAAAAATCTAAGTTTTGGCTAAGGTTATTTATACGTTGTGTTTGTTGTTTTAATTTTTCCCTTGTTCGATAAGACAATTTTGTTGTTCTTGTTTTATTGTTATATTGAGAAGAAAGTCTGTTATTGTATTTAATTATGGGTGGTCGGAATGGAGACAGTGATTATGCCTTAATCTTTATGCTGAGCGAGTGACCTTAGTCTTTATGGTGAAGCGAATATAGCCTGTATTTTCTAATAAAAGGAAATATACCCACACTTCTTTTTGGAAATTTAAAATCACCTTTAGGTTCGGTATGACTGCAGGTAGTTCGCACTCCATGGCCGATTTAGCTCCTTCCCTTCGGGGTCTTGAAGGTAATAGGCACTAGAAACCAACTTAGAAGTCATCTTATATGACCTGCCCCATTGAGGATCTCGCTTATTGACGTCTCCGACCGGCTTGATTCTTTTCTATACTATATCGCCAACCTGGAAGTATCTGGGGATGACCTTCTTGTTGTAATTCTGGCACATCCTTTGTCGATATAATGTGAGCCGAGTGGCGGTCTTTTCTTTGGTCTCGCTAACTAAATCCAATTTTAGGAGATGCCGATCGATATTGTCCTGATCATATAAGGCCCTCCGAATGGATTCCTCTCCAACTTCCACAAGGACAACAACTTCTCCTTCATAGACCAAATGGAAAGGAGTCATCCCCATGCTCTCACGGGATGTAATCCGGTAAGCCCACAAGATATTGGGTGTTTGTCAACCCAGCTACCCCCGACATGATCCAGCTTGATCTTGAGCCATCGAATAATCTCCTGATCAGCAACATCGGTTTGTTCATTGCTCTGGGTATAAGCTACGGAGGTGAATGCTTAAGAATACCAAAGCCTACGCACCATTCTTGGATTTTGCGCCCTTGGAATTGTCGTCCATTATCTGAGACAAGCTTGTGGGGAATCTTATATCAGGAGATGTTTTTCCGGTACCCCGAGATACCCACAAGATACTGGGTGTTCGTCAACCCAGCTACCCCCAACATGATCCAGCTTGATCTTGAGCCCCCGAATAATCTCCTGATCGGCAACCTCGGCTTGTTCATTGCTCTGAGTATAAGCTACGGAGGTGAATGCTTGAAGAATACCAAAGCCCACGCACCATTCTTGGATTTTGCGCCCTTAGAATTACCACCCATTATTTGAGACAAGCTTGTGGGGAATCCCATATCAGGAGAAGTTTTGCCATAATAATTTGATGGCGCCCTTTTTTGTAATTCTTGCTAATGCTTCAGCTTCTACCCATTTGAAAAAGTAGTCCACTGCCATGAGCATAAACTTCTTCTGAGCGAGGTCCATTGGGAATGGGCCCATGATGTCTATACCCCATTGATCGAAGGGGCAGGAGACTATAGAGGTCTTTAAGAGTCCGATCGGCTGATGAGGGATATTCTGGTGTCTTTGACAATAAAGGCAGGTGACCATCAATCGAGCGAGTCGGCCTGCAGAGTGGGCCAGAAATAACCTGCTAGTAATATTTTTCGAGCCAGCGATCGAACCCTGGCATGGATTCCGCAGGAGCCTTGATGGGCTTCCTTCAAGACATATTCAGTGTCTTCTGGTCCGAGACACTTGAGAAGAAGCCTGTTTGTACAAATGATCACCTATCAGAGTGAATCGGTTGGCCCTCCTTCGGAGTATTCGAGCTTGCTCTGGGTTGGAGGGCAGGGTTCCTTGCCGAAGAAAGAAAATCAGTGGGGCCCACCAATCAACTTGTACTTCTAGGCCCGCTAGCTGGTCGATTTGTGCTATCAATAGGGTGTGCTCTATCGGGGTATCTAGGATCCATGTAGTTAATGAACTGTCATTTTATCTAACTCATCTGCATTTTGATTCTCCGATAGGGGGATCTTCTGCAGGATGACTTCTTGAAAATCGACTTTTAATTTCTCAACAACCTCCACATAAATCTTCATCCGATCACTGTTAACTTCAAAGTTTTCAGCTATTTTTTGTGCCACCAACCGGGAATCCGAGTGGAGGATCACTAGAGAAGCTCCTACATGCTTTGCTGCTTGAAGGTCTGCTGATAATGCTTCGTACTCTACTTTATTGGAAGCCGGAAAATTGAGTTGCGCCTTGATAGTCGATCGGGGCTGGTACTGTATGTCATACTCACTTAGCTCCATGATCCATTTTATCAGTCGTCTGGAAGCTTCGGGATTGATTAACATTCGACTTAAGGCGCTATTGGTGAGGACTTTTATTGGATGAGAGAGAAAGTAGGGTCTAGGTCGGCAAGCCATAAAAACTAGCCCAAAGTCTAGTTTTTCAAGAGCAGTGTACCAATATTCAGCGTTCTTATAGATGACTTAGAATTAATCATTTCCTTATTGTCTAACTAGAACTGACCCAACTGCCTCTTCAATAGCTGATAAGTATACACAGAGTGACTCCCTTGTTACTAGCTTTGAAAGAAATGGTAAATGTGCCAAGTACTCTTTGAGCTTGTCGAATGCTTTGTCGCAACTCTCATCCCATTGAAATTTGGTGGCTCGACGAAGCACCTTGAAGAATGGAAGACTTCGATTGGCTGATCGGGAAATGAATCTTGAGAGTGTCGTGATCCGACCGCAGAGTCATTGGGTTTCTTTGAGGTTTCGAGGGGGAGCCCTATCTTTGAGTGCCTAGACTTTCTCCGGGTTGACTTCAATCCCCCACTCGATCACCATATAGTCAAGGAAGCGACATTTTTTTTGACTCCAAGCATTTGTTTGGGTTGAGTTTGAGCTCATACTTAGCGTGCTACAAGTTTTTTCCACATCGAAGATGAGATCTACAGATCGGGCGGTTTTGATCAACATGTCATCGACGTAGACTTCAATATTTCTTCCAATCTACTATCAGAAGATCCTATCCATGAGCCGTTGGTAGGTTGCTCCTGCATTCTTTAGTCCGAACGACATAACTTTATAGCAAAAAGTCCCGTCGGCAGTAATGAACCTAACCTTTTCTTGATCTTCAAGAGTGAGAGGTATTTGATGGTATCCTTGGTAGGCGTCTAGTGTGCAGATCAGCTTGCTCCCGAAAGTAGAATCAACCAATTAGTCGATTCGGGAAGAGGATAGCAGTCCTTCGGGCTGAATCTTGCGAGCCTTGCGCGACTCTGATTGGATGATGTCTACATGACATCTTCAAGCCTCTAGTTGATCTCCTTTTACTTCCTCGACTTGGTCTTCCACTGGGAATTTGATCTTCTGGTAGAAGGTGGATACAACCGCTCAGAATTCATGGAGAGCGAGTCTTCCTAGAATGACATTATAGGCGGAGAGGGCATTTACTACAATGAAAGTGGTTCTTCAAGTTCTCATCAGCGACTACACCCCTAAAGAAATGGTTAACTGGATTTGGCCGAGCGACTGGACTTCATACCTATGAATCCATACAGGGCCATCACCAAGGGTTGGAGTTCCTTTTCATCAATCTACATCTGATCGAAGGCTGCTTTGAAAAGGATGTTCACGGAACTCCTCGTGCCCACAAAGACTCTAGCCACATCGTAGTTAGCGATGGTGGCTTTGATGATTAAGGCATCATCATGGGGACTTCTATCCCCTCGAGGTTTTTTGGTCTAAAGCCGATCTAGGGGACCTCTGCTTGCGCCCGACTGGAACCAACTTCATGAATTTCGAGTCGACGACTGTGAGCTTTGTAAGTACCCGGGAGAATTTTAATGTGATCAATCGAGTTAAGTTAGGTCCTATGTATTTGATGTCGTATGTCTAAGTGTGCAAGAACTTAGGAACACAAGAAGTCGAGCGGAAGACGTAGCGAGCGAGAAGAATGACACGGGAAGGGAGTCGACGGGCTCAGTGCATCAGAGGGACGAAGAGCTGTGGAAGAGTACACAGGTAGAGCGAGAAGGACGCGTGAGACGTATCTATGGGACGAGAAGCTGGGGAGGAAGTCTGGTCGAGGAGAAGACCGGAGTTGGGCTCGAGGCGCCTCTATTGCTCTGAAGGCGCTTCAGATGTTCAGGCGCTGAAGGCGCTTTGGATGCCTTGGAGGTGCCTCAGATGCAATAGAGGCGCCTCAACCGCTCAGAGAGCCATTGCGGAGCTGGAGCCACGTCAACACGATGGAGGCGCCCCCATGACTGTCATGTCAGTAGACACTCGTTGCTGAGGATGACGACGACGTTGACGCAGGCGCCCTCAAGCAATGGAGGCGCCCCCATGACTGCCAAGTCAACAAATGGTTAAATCGACCAGTTTGCTATAAATAGAGGTCTCGTCCTCTTAGTTCAGGACAACACACTCTGTACTTTCAATTCCATTCTTGTTTTTCGAGTTTGTGCTTTCAAGTTTGTAAGAGGCTACTCCGCCTTCTTGAAGGAGAACTTTTTAGAGCTTTCACTTGCCTTGGATTAACAACCATCCAAGTTATCAAGTAAACCTTTGAGTCTCTTATTTCTTTTTATGTTATTTTTGCTTAATTAGTGTGTGTCATTGCTTATCAAGAAGCAAGAGAAATATATTTTACATTTGCAGGCTATTTCACCTCCCTCTAGCCAGTTAACTCGGACCTATAAGTGGTATCAGAGCAAAGTCACCTTAGAAGGACTAATCTCCGACTAAAGCAACAAGAAGATGGTCGGTTCAAGTATTCACCCACCAAAGTTCGAAGGAGAGTTTGCACTATGGAAGGGACGAATGGAGGTATTTTTTAAAACTAATTTCGATATTTTACTAAAAATAAATATGGTTTTGAAGTGCCAAAGAATAAAAACGGAGAAGAAATTGAAGAATACCATTGGAACAAAAAGCAAGACTTTGTGGCAAATGGCAAGGCAAAATTTTATCTGCTCAGCGTACTACCACATCAGGAAGTCAACCGAATCGGCGCCTACGACTCCACCAAAGAACTCTGGGAGAAGTTCCTGGAGAAAGGCACATCAAAAGCAAAGCTAACCAAAAGAGACCTGCTGAGAAATCAACTGACACATCTACAATTGGTAGACGGTGAGTCGGTAGTCCACTTACAAGCAAAACTTAAAGAACTCATCACCGGACTCAGTAATCTTGGAGAGCTAGTTACAAATTGGGATTCTCTTGGAGAGCCTTGGGGTCCGGGACATTCGACCAGATGTGACTAGTGTTGCTCGATCGACTGAGATTAGTATCCGTCCGATCGGATGAGATTAGTATTCGTCTGATCGGATGAGATTGGTGTCTTTCAATCGAGTGGGATTAGTATTCGTCGATCGGATGAGATTGGTGTCCTCTGATCGGGTGAGAATGGTGTCCTCCGATATGGTGGGATTCCGTCCGATTGGATGAGATTGGTGCTCCCTAACCGGCCGGGCCTTTGCTTCTGCCGATTGGTTTCTAACCGGTTTATAACTTTTAATTTGGTTGGCCTACCACGGTCTTTGACTTCCACGTCGGCGAGAATGTTGACCCATTGACTCTACGTGGGGGTCGCCCTTATCCGCCGCATCATATATATATATATATATATATATATAAATCATTTTGACCAAAACAAAGCGAAGTAACATTATAGACTAAGGTTCAATAAAGTAAATATGATGGAGGATAAATTTATTCTATAAATTATAATATGATAATTGATAAAATAATATAGAAGTAAGAAGTTATTCATATGACATATTATTTTTTAAGTTTTTTTTCTTAATAAAATAGGGTATGATAACTTGTAAAAATATTGAGAGAAAAACTAACAAAATGTAGAAAATTAATCCAAGAAATTAATTGACCATAAGTGCTTAGAAAAAAGGTGTAGACATGCATTTATATTAAAGTGATGTGAGTCTATCCAATATCAAAATTGTCACCAGAGTTGTCATTGCATGGAACTCAATAAATTAGCAAGATGATGCCTCATAATCTTCACTTGCAATTTCAATTTGCAGGTGTCTTGGATCATATGCCAATCTTGTACTAGATTTGACAAGTCTTGGAAGTTGTGTTTTGATGGAGACTGGACCAAATCTCTAACATTGTATTGATCCCCAAAGTAATAAGACACCACTTAATATATATCTTTATAGGGATTATCTAGAAAAAAAGACTCAAATTTCTCATATCACACCCGTAGTTTTGGGAAATTCCCTAAAAAATGTCCCTAAAGTTATAAATGCCCAACCACACTCTTGCTAAATGTGACTTCTAGAAATACCCCTCCTAAATTGCAAAAGAAAATTTGCCTATTTCACTCGCTTTGAATTGCGTTTATTTGCAAACCAAATTGCACAACAAATTAAAATTAAGAAAAAAGTTGTTGGCATTGATATTTATATTAAACCAATCATCACTCGAACCACACCATTTCCATTGGATTCCTCACATCTCCAGTGTGCTTCTCTCACAAGGTTTTGTTTGTGCTTTCCGTTTGCTCACTCTTCACCTTGTTCTGCTCCCTCTTGAAGTTAGTTTCTATACCTTTCTTGTTATAACGTGTGTATGACTCAATGTGTTGGTTATTCTAAAGGATGGGTGAGTACAAGGATGAATTGCATGAGAGTTGAGACAACATCCTTTGTTTAGAATCCGTCCACAAATTATTTTTGGATCATTTTTTTGTCCGCCCAAAATCGAGCGGAACAAAGATTTATCCTCTCTTGCAAAAAAACTATGGCCAGCGAATGTGAACTCCAGAACCAACAAGCCAAGGCTGAAGCTAAGGCTTAGGTGCGAACCGTGAGCCGCTAACTCACGGTCATTGTAGCTGTGAGCTCTTGACCAGGCCAAAGCTCACAGCTACGTTGTAAATCACTCATGATTATTGTGAGCTCATGACGTAGTTGCGAAGCACGACTGCAAATCGCTTCTGGTTTGGCCATGAATCACCGCCACAAGCTTGTACCCTGGCTGTGAATTGCTGCCACAACAGCTGTTATCTCTGGCTTGGCTATGAATCACGGCCAGGCTGCTACGAGCTCACGGTCTAGCCATGAGTCGTGCCAACAGAAGTTGCAACGGCCATAAGCTTTGGCTACCAATCATGGCAAAGGCCGTCACAAGCTTGTAGTTGGTTGTGAGTTGCACTAGCCGAAGTCACGGCAGCCATGAACTTTAGCTGCCAGTCACGGCCAAGCCACCACAAGCTAGCAGTTTGGTCATGAGTCGCAACCACCATCACTTGTATTTAATTTGTCTTTTCCTTCTCTCCTACTTTTCCTTTCTTCTTTCCTCATTTCCTTCATCGTTTTCTCCACCTTCAATTCCTTTCCCTCCATAAAAGTGCTTAAAGAGGCATGTCCTATTTTAAGTGTATGGCCATATATGAATTAATTAGTGTATTGAGTTTATTGATGAGTATTATTGACCATCAGAGGGTCACTAAGGACTTTAGACTTGAAGTACTTATAAACCTTATATCAAATATCCAAAATTGTAAAGTGATTCTAGATAGATATTTGTTTGATATGATAGTCTAATTTGTCAGATATAAGTACCGAAGGATTGTACTTTAGACCTAAAATACTTGATGACTTTTCGATGATCATGTTTTAACTCATTAACCAAGTTTGATTTTTTTTGATATGGATGCATCATGCCTTTTAATCAATCAAAATCCATATATTGCTATCTGTGACCATGTCTATGGTAGACAACATGTCGCTTATTGCAACTTGAGGTCATGTATACTACTTGTGGATTGGGTCCACGTCAACCATCATGTGCTCGAATTATGCAATGGAGTTGGCCAATTATAGAATGGAATATATCTATGCATTCATTGGTCATATGCTAAGTAGCATGAGATTCATGTGCATTGGTAGATGCTATCTTCGCAAGCAACAACAAATGTGCCACATTGGACCAGTTCATACACACTTCAGCACTCACCGCGAGATGGGATCCACACATATAGCAGCCATGCTTGATCAATTATCATGTAGACCTAATCCACAAGTCGATATTGCAAGTTGATGTGGCATAGTGTATATCATGTCTACAGGCACATAGCAATGGCCCACGTAGAATGTATTCAAATGATGTTGGAATGCTTCGTCAGAATGCTCTGCTTCTGTGATCACCAGAAGAGGAGGGGGAGATAATGAGATTTATAAAATGCTCAATCCCAACCTAACATAACCTAGTCAATTGAACCCATTTATTAAAAACATTCAAACCGGTTTGATTTAGTCCAAAATCGGTTCATCCCTAGAACATCCAATTTAACTCCGATCGAGACCTAGTTTGAGCCCAGAAGAATTAAATCAAACTAAATCACACCAACATTCTAAAGCAGCCTGTATAATCACAAAATAACTACAAAACTCAAAAAAAGAAGTGTTATATTAGCTTTTAAATAACTGGATTCAGCCATAAAAATCCCAAATTAATCTTATTAAATCACATTTTACCCCCATCTATACCTATTGAAATTAAAATTTCCAGAATATAACAACTTATACATTGGGAGCAACCAGAAAGAGATAGAATCTGATAGCTCAAAACTCTTAAACTCTGAGACAGATCTTTGTTTGATGCTTCTCTAACTACATTTTAGTTAATTGGTTGTGCGTTGGCATTTCAGCATGGGAATGACTGATATATCAACTCATCTGTATTGTATATGATTAGTATTTAGCCATAGAATACTCGTAGTTTGACTAGTTTTTACTTGTGGAAGATATGAAAATTTTATATCTGTGATATTACCAGTTGGGCTATTGGCACACTTCAGATGAATATGAGGGAACCGTCCGTGAAGTAACTTTTAGGTCACTATGCCACAGTCCATTATGCCCACCAGATACTGCTGTCACCGAGTGGCAACGTGCATTTCAGTCATATGATAATACAAGCTTGGTGTGTGGTTTGATGCTAATTTATTACCTTTCTATTTTTCTTATAAGTTTTTGTAACTGCCTTATATCTTTTCCTAATGTTTTTAATTCAATATTTTCATTTTCTAGGTTTTTGAGACTGTACAGAAAGCTCATGATGTTCCATTTGGTTCGTACTTTGAGGTAAGTGATCTGATTTTGTCCATTATATTTTTCTACCTGTACAGTTTATGTATTTACACTATCAAACTGAGGCAGAAATATTGAGATTTTTGAAGCCAGTACATGCCACTCACGAGTTTATCCCTGTATTTGGTTAAGTTGTGATGGTATAGAATGATCTTATTTTATACATTATTAACAAGAGGTCATTCCCCTTGAGGATTAGAATATAGTGAATACCCTGTAAGATATGACTTATATAAGGGACTCATCTTGGTGTTACCAAAGGTCCTCTATCAATGCACTATTGAAGAGAGCAGATGGAAAAATCTAGGATAAGAGAATTGAAATGAATGATGCCATATAGTAGGTGATAGAAGAATATAGGAAGTGGGAATAACAGGACAATCAAAATGGATGGTGGGAACTCTGAGCTTTGGTGATGGATTTGACAATTTAAAGAGTGATGGATTTGGCAATTGAGCTGATATCTCTCAGCCCTGGAATGGGAACTTTGTTCTGCAGATGATCCTGGTAGATGGGAATCTTCTCTAAGAGTTGGTAAGTGGCTGGACTAGATCTTGAAACTGGATTAAGGTTTGGCAATGGAGTTGAAGGCAATTTTCAGTCACCTGGGCAAGTTCATTCTGATCATGGAGAGAATGAAGTGGATTTAAAATTGCTTCCCTAGTAGTTTTCTCACGGTTTCAAGTGCCAATTTGCAATTTGTATCAATCGGCATGACCTGAGATAGTCAAGATTCCTTAGTACTTCAACTACGATCTGGTTGTTCTGTACCAAGTTCTTAGCTAAGGTATCCAATCTTTGGAAGATGTTTCGTTGTTGTGATTCCAACGAACTTCCTAGACTTATAAGTAAGTTTGTGATGGAATTTAAGTGCAAATTGTCTGTGCAGACAATAGTATGAGATTTGATTCTAATGTAACAACTATGCTTGTTTTGATCTAAAGTGATAATTGTCCTTGGTTGTAAAGCTAGGTCTAGATAATCAAGTTTTCGAACGTCCTGTGGAGCATTCGAAAGCATATACTAAGTGTCCCAAAGTTCATAAGGGCTCTGATACCAAATTTTTTTATGTGGTTCCAATGGAGTTGTTATGGTACTAGTTTTTAGTGTTTTTATGGTACTAGGTTTTAGTGTTTTTAACAAAACCAGTTTCTGCTTTTGATGGTCTTAGGGATGTGAATGAGTCTAGGAACTTAGGAAGGATACCCTTGTCAGATTTGTTTCTCACCAGTGAACTTCACCTATTTAGGGAGCAATAAGAACCATATGTTTGGTTCCCATACTCTACCGCGGCTTCTTCAGGTCCTACTATGAGCTTTTTATAGCTCTTGCAGCCTTACTTAGCCAACATAGGTTTTACGAGTGTTGAGAAACTAGACGGCTTCATCTTTTCCCGTCAATAGTTACTGTTCTACAGAGTGTATACTAGGATAAAGAGTGGAGCTTTTTGAAGTAAAATCAAACAGAAAGCATAGCCTTTCCTTAGGCCTAGAAAGTAGATTAAGCTTCCATTCTTATAAATTAGGAAATTACAGACTAGTTATTGCAAACTGGAAGCTAGGAAATTGTAACAAGACGTGAGAGATTATAAAGACTTACAGAAAGCTTACACATTGCTTATTTTACAAGAATTTAAAATCTTACAAACTTATAGAAAGCACACTTATTCCTTCTAATACACCTTCTTCTTCTTGCGCAGATACCTTAGTCTTGGACATAGAGGGTCCTTATATAGAGGTTTGCAAGCCTTCGGACTTCAGGAGCTATTAAAATTGTATAACCAAAAGATAAGGCAGGTTGACTCAGCCGGAGTACATTGATAAGACAAACGAAAAGTTCAGGAATCTTGGGTTCACCATTAGTCCTCTGCTGCATTATCAATGTTCTTTTCTTCAATGGATGTAAACGTCATGGCTGACGTAGAAGTTATGGTAGACAATAGTGAGTGCTTCTTCTCCCATTCAGCTTGTCATTTTTTGTAATACTGGACTAAAGTGATGTGTTTAGTTATAATTGGAAAAGAAAAAAATAGGACTCCCATTTCTTTTGTCTGGTAAATTTTTTCTGTATTGGTTTCTCTTGCTAGGAGAAAATTTTGTGAGTCTACCATATTATCCCATTCCTCGTGTGCTTCCTTGGACAGTTGCTCTCCAATGTTGAAGTTGTTTTTCTAATGGGATTTAGTATCTTGATCTAATTTATTATTCGTTGTCCATTTTGGAAACTCATCTTCTTTAATTAGGCCTTCAATTTGAAGTCTAATCATGTGTTTTGCTGATTCTATTTTGGTGTTTAACTATTTGGGAGGGGTGCTTTCAATATGTAAGAGAATTGACGTCATTAATTTTTCCAATGCAGCCCTTGTTATTTCTAACATTGCTGAAAAATGTTCTAGTGTCTCTAGATATGTAATCCATAGCATATTGAGTAGACCATGGATTGAAATATCGTTCCGTTCTTGGCGGCATGGACGGTTTTTATCGTTCCGCCACCGGAGCAAAATCGGCACAGTACGCGCGAAAATTTCACTTGTGTCCTGGCATGTGTCATGCGACAGATTCCTCTTCCGGCGAATTCGTCCCGTGACACTTCCGGCGGCACTGAAGACACTTCCGACAGAAGCGTCGTGGGACGCCTCCGGCGCGTCGCGAGGCGTTCGGCTGGAGGCGACGCGCGTGATTTCTTGTTACCGAAAATTAAATATTTAATTCATTCAATCAATTCTCAACTTAAGTGTGACATTTCCAATGACTTTCATAAATCCTAATTAAATTATCCCAATAAAATATATTAAAAAATATATTTAAATTTTTAAAAAAATAATACATTTTATTAATTAATATTATGAAAATTCTTTTTTTATTGTTTTAAATTTTATTTAAAAATTCTAAAAAATTAAAAAAATCTAATAAATCAGATTTATATTTAGATAATTTTTTAATTATTATTTTGTATTGTTTTATTGTTTTACTGTTCAATTGATATTTTGATTTTTTTTAATATTTTAAATATATATTATTTAAATTAATAAATAGTTAATTTATATAATTATGATGTAAAAATTTTAATTCGAATTATTGATAGATCAATTTTCTTTAAAGAAAACTATATTTAATTATTTTTTCTAATAATAGTTGTTCAATAATTAAAAACTATATAAAATCAATATACAACTTATTTTTAAATTATACACAATAAACATATTTATCTAATAATAATTACTATATATAAATAAAAAAAATATCGAAACCGTATCGGCACGGCACAATACGATACCGAAATCGTATTGTTCCAGTCTGGGACCGAAACCTCAGCACGGGCGAGATTTTAAATCTTGGAGCAGACCATAATCCATAGCAGTAATCTTAGTAGTCATCAATGCCTTGGCAAACTATTTATTAACTATAGTACAAAAACCTACAGGCAAGAAGTTCTTATACTATGCAGTTTATTCTGGACCACAAGAAGGTGTTTTTATGGCACTTGGGAAGAAACAAAACTTGCAATCCAAAACTCAAGGAACCCATCCTACAGAAGATTCTATAATCTGCAGGAAGCATTTGAAACTGTTAGAGCCCGTTGTGGACCTAATTTTTTCACCAGTACTTATCTTACAACAAGGTCTTATGGAGCTGTTATCTAGCAAGACTTATCCTTCAAGGACCTTTTAAGTCCAAAACCTCATTTCTTTCAGAATATGGGGAACCAGACCAAGGAAATATCCAGGGAATATATGACTTTAAGCAAACTTCAAGCTAGGCAGCAAGAAACTGCTACTAGTCAACTGGCTCTTACAACTATTAGCAATAAAACCAACTATTCTTCTTTAGAACAAATTTCTAATACTTTCTGAATTTCTGGAGCTCGTGCATAAAGGAGAGATTCAAGACATTTCTGGCATATCTGTTTATTATAACACAGAATACAGTATGCCAGCATACTTATCCATAATGCAACACTCTAGCTCTTTGCACAAATGGGTGTCCCTGTCAAATCCTATACTCTATACAGAAGGTCAATATCCTCTATGAAGACTTCCGGACAATAGAGTATAAAGACATGATTAAAGACATGATTATTACTCCCTTTACTTTAATGGAATATGGTCTGCTCAATATGCTATGGATTACAGACCTAGAGACACCAGAACACTTTTAAGCAATGTTAGAAATAACAACAAGTGCTGCGTTGGAAAAATTAATGATGTCAATTCTCTTACATATTGATAGCACTCCTCCATAATGGTTAAACACCAAAATAGAACTAGCAAAACACTTGATTAAACTTCACATTGAAGGCCTAATTAAAGACGATGAGTTTCCCGAATGGACAACGTATAATAAGTAAGATCAAGATACTAATTTGATTTCTTTAATCCCATTAGAAAAGCAACTTCGACACTGAGAGAGCAGTTGTCCAAGGAAGCACATGGGGATGGGATAATATGGTAGACTCATAAGATTTTCTCCTAGTAGGAGAAACCAATACAGAAGAAATTTACTGGACAAAAGAAATGGGAGTCCCATTTTTTCCTTTTCCAATTATAAGTGAACACATCACTTTAGTCTAGTATTACAAAAAAAATGACAAGCAGAATGGGAGAAGAAGCACTCACCATTGTCTACCATAACTTCTATGTCAGCCATGACGTTTACATCCACTGAAGAAAAGAACATTGATAATGCAACAGAGGACTAATGGTGGACCCAAGATTCCCCAACTTTTCTTTTATGTCTTACCAATGTACTCAGGCTGAGTTAGCCTGCCTTATCTTTTAGTTATGCAATTTTAATAACTCCTAAAGCGCTTGCAAACCTCTATATAAGGACCCTCTATGTCCAAGACTAAGGTATCGGCGCAAGAAGAAGAAGGTATATCAGAAGAAATAGGTGTGCTTGCTATAAGTTTGTAAGATTTTAAGTTCTTGTAAAATAAGCAGTGTGTACGTTTTTTGTAAGTCTTTAATCTCTCATGTCTTGTTGTAATTTTCTAGCTTCCTGTTTGCAATAACTAGTCTGTAATTTCCTAATTTGTAAGAATGGAAGCTTAATCTACTTTCTAGGCCTAAGGAAAGGCTCTGCTTTCTGTTTGATTATACTTCAACAAGCCTCGGTCTTTATCCTAGTATACACTCTGTAGAATGGTAACTATTGACGGAAAAGATGAAGCCATCTAGTTTCTCAACACTCGTAAAACCTGTGCTGGCTAAGCAAGGCAGCAAGAGCTATAGAAAGCTCATAGTAAGACCTGAAGAAGTCGGGGTAAAGTATGAGAACCAGACATATGGTTCTTATTGCTCCCTAAATAGGTGAAGCTTGAAGCAAATCTGACAAGGGTATCCTTCCTAAGTGCCTAGACTCACATCCCTAAAACCATCAAAAAACAGAGACTTGTTTTGTTAAAAACACTAAAAACTAGCACCATAAGAACTCCATTGGAGCCCCATAAAAATTTTGTATTGGGGGACTAGGTATTGGAATTCTTCTTCATTGACATTATTCGCCCCACATCGTGTGGAGTTCAGTGGCATTGTTCTCCAAATGATCCTAGTGGATGGGAGTCTTCTCTGAGAGTTTGGTAGGTGGATCTGGATTGAGGTTAAGCAATGGAGTTGAAGGGGGTTCACATTCACTTGGTCAACTTTATTCTGATAATGGCTTTGAAATTTCTGTGGTCATGTGGAGAGAATGAAGTGGATTCATAGTTCAGTTTCCCTAGTAGTTTTCTTATGGAGTTCAATGACATTGTTCTCTAGATGATCCTAGATGATGGGAGTCTACTCCAAGAGTGGGTAGGTGACTGGACTAGGTGTTGGAACCGGATTGAGGTTTAGCAATAGATTTAAAGGGGATTCCTAGTTACCTGGGCAAGTTTATCCCGATCATGGCTTCAAAATTGTTATGATCTTGTGCATAGAATGATATGGATTCAAAGTTCAACTTTGCTAGTAGTTCGCTCATGGTTTTTGTGTGGATTGATGTAATAGTGACCGGATGACTAGAGGGGTAACATAGCGCTTGACCTGAAAATGCAAAACTTTCTATTGCAAAACCAAATGTAAAAAATAAAGTGCAACGAATATATTGGAAATATCTAAAAAAGAGTCACTTAGTACACGAAGCTCCCGCCAATGCAGGTCCCGGGGAAAGGTCTATTGTATGCAGCCTTACCCTACTTTGCAAGAGATTGTTTTCGAGATTCGAACCCATGACCTCCAAGTCACATGGCAACAACTTTACCGTTACACCAAAGCTCCCCTTCATATTAGAAATATCTAGCAAGAGAAAAAAAAAGTGTTAACAAAAGGTTTAAATGGTTTCTAAACCATTGATTCCTATTTTACGGCCTATGAACTTTTAAGATGAGTTACCCCTAACAATGCCACAAATTTTATTCTTATCAGTGCTGGGAAACCTCTTATTAAACCAATTAAATAGAAGATATAAAGCAAAAAACACAACAATTGAATATAAAAGAGATTAAGAATTTAGAGGTATAAACCTAGTCCTCAACATTAAAGACTATACAATAAAGCATGGCTTTGTAGAATTGAGGAGTGGTTTGAGAATTATGGCTTTGTTGTTATCTTCCAAACTCCTCTTTCCCCTCTATTTATAACCTTCAATCCATGCTTGAATAAACATCATAGCTATTGTCACACCCGAGGTGTAATTTTCACTTACCAAGAGATACCCCACTTGGTGATAGTGTGGAAAGAGGAAACCTGGAGTCATACAAACAATTACTAATTCATTCAATATAACCAAGAAATAAGTATATATATATATATAGAGAGAGAGAAAGAGAGAGACCTATTATGATGGGCGCCTCCCCATGCTTGCCCGCGTGCGCAACCCCCCTCCCTCAAGCAAGCGCGCGGGCGCGCATGGGGAGGCGTCCGGCATAACAAGATTGTGTGTTATATATAACAAAATTATATAAAACAAAAGATCATACGGATACAACAGAAATACAATGAAATAAAACCAAATCAAGAATTAGCGGGTCGAGATCACCAAATCAAGAATTAGCGTCGAGATCACCAAATCAAGAATTAGCGTCGAGATCACCAAATCAAGAATTAGCGGGTCGAGATCTTTGAGTAACTCTATGATAAAAAGGGTGTCTTGCTTGCAAAACTAGAGGCTAAGGAAAATCAAAAGTAGGTATAAATTTACTAAATGGCTAAACAGGAACGATGAGCATGAATTTAATTTTGATTAGGAGAAAATGAGGCAAGTCCAGATTTTATAATATAACTTGAATTCTCATTTGAGTTCCTTAATGTATATATATCTATATATATGTAATCAACTTTTTTTATCTTTTTTTCTAATTATTTATCAACATGTAAAGTTATATTGTTACTTTAAGTTATCATCACTTTTTTTTATTTCAAGTTAGTAAATTTTTAATTATCATCATTTTGTCATCAGTTATAAATCCATCATCAAATTGGAGTCAATGTCTCAAAGTATAATAACATCATCTCACGTGGAGGCTAAAGCTCTCACCTATGCAAATAAATATTGACTATGGGTGACTCTCTGCTATCACATCCTACATTTTAATTTTTAAAATAACCCTTCCTATGTTATGTGAAATCCTTATATGATCATGACAGAATCAATTTTTGATGGGATAGATGGGTATGCCATTGCAATATGATGGTATGCTTGATGCTAAGGTTCCTTATAATTACTTGAGGGGGAAGACTATAGATGAGCTTACAGGTGAAACTGTTGTTAATTGGAATTTGTTGTCCGTAGGTTGTCTCACCAAGGTTTAGGAATTTTATATGGAAAACACTTAGGTTAGAATTCTTTGTTCTTTTTGCATGATTGCTATTCTAGTTTGTCTTGTAGTGCCATGTTTGATATTTTAACTGTGGTCAGGATTTAGATGGTTTGCAGCATCTAATGCAAGACTATGCATTGGTTAGGAGTTTTAGAGTCTGATGAAACTGAAAGGGGATGGATGTTTAATCATAAGGAGACATGGTTTTTTGGCAATTGGTTAGAGGAGGGTATGTCCTTTGGGAAAGCTGAAGCTGCTTGAGTAAAAGCTGTCATTTCTATTTTAACGAGGCACATTTGGAGAAATAGGAAGAAAGAAGTATAGTGAAGGGGTTTGCTTCATCATGAACTTGCTTCATCATGAATCTTTAGTGAAGAACATTTTAGACGGGGAGTCTGAATTCAAGAGGTTGTTGATTCTAGGGCACAAGGGCTAGTGATCTTAAAGTGATGCAGCCTGGAAATACAAGTTTCATGTATCATCTTATGGGTGTGCGTTGCAGAATGGAGCTGGTAATGCTATTTAAGTTAAGTGATGTTTTTCTTCAGTGTTCTATTTCTGTTTTGCATGGAAAACAATGGGCAATAAAGAAGCCTTAGCTTACTGTGTTCATTGAGTGTTTCAATCTTTCGGATTTTTTAATAGCTATATGGTGCTTAAATGAGTGTGAGGTTCCTTGGTTTGTTAAATTTTCAGTTGATGACTAAGTTCTTATTAAGGGTGTAGTTATGTTTGAAGGAGTTAATGTATGTTGTAAGTTTAATGAATTCATCTTCTTTTTTTTTCATTTTGAAAAGAAATGGGTAGAGATAGGGGAGAGGTAAGGGGTAGCAAAAAACAATTGATCTGCGAGTTTAGAAGGGAGACAACTAGATCAAGAATAAAAAGATAGAGAGAAGGGGTGATAAGGCGAACTTGTTTGTTTTGTTCCAAAGTTATCCCATCACATGTGAAGCATACAAGAGCCCTCAAATGTTTTAGGTCAAGCCATAATGATCCCTCAAAATACATTTACTCTAAACCATAATTCCTATAAGTCATAGGAAGTTCCAAGACGGCAACAAAGAAGTTAAATGCAAATCTAAACATCTTCTCCAATGCACAGTGAAAATGCATTCTGTGATAGTGACTTATTTCGGTGTAAAACCCTGAAGTGTTTTGATGGAATTCCATGAATGTCTACAGATCCACAGTAGATGGATATTGAACACAAACATTGGGAATTCCTGTTCCATCGATGTTAACATTGGTATGATGCTTTCCACCCTTTTTCTTTTTAGTGATAAATTTTCTTGAATGGAAGTAAGTTCTGTTGAGATTTCATTTCAGAAGACTGGTGACATTTT
This sequence comes from Hedychium gardnerianum, assembly GCA_038050645.1. Lineage (NCBI taxonomy): Eukaryota > Viridiplantae > Streptophyta > Magnoliopsida > Zingiberales > Zingiberaceae > Hedychium > Hedychium gardnerianum. The sequence continues at coordinate 13,392,598 of JBBUKS010000017.1, forward strand.
CAGGCATAAATTTTAGCAGATGGTGCATTTTGCAGTCGAGAATAAGGTCTGGAGCTACTAATCAGGTGTGCAATTAATTGTTCATCTACTCATTTATGTATTAAAACACATGAAACTGAGTGCACATCGTTGATATAAAGACACGTACAACTTTATTAGGTATACTTTTGCTGGAAATGCTAATTTACTGTCTGTTCGAAATCAAAATAGTATCAAGCGCCAATAAGCTAAGCTATTAATCTTATAGGATAGTTTAGTTGATGACATGAATCAAGTCATTGGTAATGCATGTGTAGATGAAACTACTGTGTTTCGAAAATATTAGTATCAGTTCTAGTAACAGTGTGAATAAGTTTACCATTCAAGTGTTGTTGGCAGCAAAAGAAAGAGGTTGAACGATTCTTGGAGAGTGCCCGTGCGTTTCTCCTTGTCTCCAAGTATTCAATCAAGGGGATGGAAGAGGAATCCAAACATCCTTCCTCAGCTACAGTAGGTTGACTCCACGGCTTATTGCTCCATCTCAATATTTTGGTTTGGTAACTTCGAAAATGTTTCTTATTGAGCTTTACGGCGTTTTAGTTTTCTAGTTTTCTTTTAGAAGAGAAATTTGTGTCCTGTTGAAGGTATTGGATGCCATTGCTAGTTGGTAATTGTCAAGTTCTTATTGTAGCCTCACATTTTAGTTTCAACTACTAAAATTTCTTCCTCTACAAATCCACTACTGCCAGGATCCCATGTAAATCAAATACTAATTTGTTGTACGATGACTTTGCTATACTAATTTCAAATACATTCACACTTTTGCTATTTGATAACTTTGCATACTCCAAATTGGATATATTTGAGTCACACTCGACAGTTCTCCACCTTTATTGAACATGTTAATAATGTGATGTTTTCTTCCCGACAAGTCAGGAAGGAATAGTCAATGAGAACATGATTCTTGGAATTGAAGAGCCTTCATTCATTGATATGTTGTTACCTCGGAAAGCCTTAGTGTCTGCAAAATTGTGCATGATATTTTAAATCATTCTCCTATGGAACATTTGAACCTGTAAACTCTCCTAAATTACCTCATTGCGTTTGACATCAGCATATATAACTTACAATTTTAGTATATGCAAAGGTACATTGCCACACTGATGGGCCAATAATCTGTAGCTTGTGAAGAACAATTCCAACTTCTACCAAATATTGTAAATTGTAACTCCTTAGATATGTATTTTTTGGGGGGACATGAACACATTCAAAGTTTAGTATTTACCAAAGGCACATAATTTATTAGAAGATGCACCTCACTTTAAAAATACCTTTGTTGTTTTTCAAACTACTAAATTTTTAAAAATATTTTGATGATCTTTAATGGCTCAAATCTGGAAACCACTGTACACGAGTTAGGGAGGTTGAAATCCCTGGTATGTGCCCTTCAAAGTGAGAACAATGAGAACAAGGGTACTGTTTGGAACTGAAATGGTTGGTTTGTAATGAAAACTGCATACAAATTACTAATGTTTGGACCAACAGTTCTGGTCAGATGGACCAAGTTAGGGGCACTTAAACATCCAACAAAGTCGGAGAAAGGAAGATTCACACGAAAAAATGGTGCAGAGAAGGAAGTCCAAACTGGAGGTGCCTACTGCATTTCCTGCACCACCTACTTTTGTGATTTTCTTTATACCAAAAATTACCGACGCCCAACCAAAAGCCAATCTCTTCATACTTTTTAAAAGAAAAATCACATGCAACCAACCAAATGTTTAAACAAGAAGAAGGAAGTTCATCTGAGAACACGGAACACTTTGTTCTACCATTTCTGCTTTAAATTCCAGTCACTGTTGCAACACAAGATTTATTATTCATCAGGTAAGTGATGGAGTGAGTAATCACTCACTTCAATAAAACTTAGGAGATGGTGGTGGCTCGTAGGGTCCAGGCAATGGCATTCTCTTCCTCGGAAGCATAGGAAACTTCATCTCTTTCATTGGGGGACTTGGTGGTGGCTCGTAAGGTCCAGGCAATGGCATTCTCTTCCTTGGGAGCATAGCAAACTTCATATCTTTCACTGGTTTCGAGACTGACAACGAGTGAACCAGCGAAGAAGAGCCGTCAGCTGCTTGCGTCAAGGGGCGTGCGCAAGTCATCGAGCAGAGCAGCACTAGAGTGACTACAATCGCTGCCATGACGCGGCCATGGAGGCAAAGAGCAGAACCAGAGCTGACCATGCTCGGGATAATCATATATCGATCTCTTGAATTTACTACTGTTATTCCGTATATATATTGTTATAGCATGTGCAAGGCTACAAGTACATCTATTGCTATTGCTATTGCTATTGCTATTGCTTTAACTGGGAATTTATTTCGCCAAAAATGCGTACATCGAATGCATCTAATATTTTTATTGAAAATAATTATTTTATCACATAGTTTTTAAAATTTATTATCGAGATAAATACAGAATAATTTTTTTTATCACTTATTAATGATAGAGTTATGTCCGGAATTTTTTTTTTTTTCAGTACTCGGATGATTCAAAAATTTAATATCTCTTAATTATGTATTCTATTTAAAATTATTTTTTTATAAATACGTTATAATTGACTAGACGTTACTATTGCACCGTAACCGGGGCGATAGAGTTATGTCCGAAGTTTACTCTGGAGGAGAAATAATAAAAAATAAATTATTCTTGTTGGAATTGGCATGGAAGAGAAAGGAAAGAAACAAAATTAAAAAACTACCTTAATTTACTACGTACGTCTAGAAGAAAAGAAATAAATTATGAAGGATATATAATAAAAAAAAGAAGAGTTATTCTTGCTAATTAGGACTCATGTGGAAGAAAAAAAAACGACTAACTTAGTTTACCATTAAAAAGTAAAGCGAAAAATTCAAAGGATAAATAATAAAATTTAAGTCATTCTTGCCAATTAGGATTCACGTTGAAGAGAATAGGAAACAAAAATAAAAGACTGCCTTAGTTTACCACATAAAAAAGGAAAAGAAATAATGGTTTCAATACTACCCTTTCACATACCTACGTACCACATTTCTGTTATATCATGAAATAATTATGTTAGTTTGTGTGCGTACGTTTTTAAAAAATTTTCAATCCGTTTACAAATTTTATACTCTTAATTTATATTATCAAATTCAAATTTAAAAGCATAAAAGCATAGATACATTAAGGAGACATTAATTTTACTTTGAAATAATTTAGAATTTTTTAAATTCATCCGTTAATTTCAGACGAAATTAACTAATAAACCTACACATTCAAAAATTCAAAAATTGATATTTTTCTAACAAAAAGAGTCATAGAAAATCATTGATAGTGTTAGTTAGTGAATATAATTATCCTAGACTTTATAATAAACTTGTGATAAATTTTATCAAATCTTTATAAGTCTAAAAATTTATTACTCTCAATTTATGCTATCGAATTCAAGTATGAGGGAGATACATTAAAGAGACTTTCAGGAGTCCATTGATTTTAGTTTGAAGTGATTCGGAGTTTTTTAAATTCATCAGTCAATTTCAAATAAAATTGGTTGACGGATCTATACCATTCAGAAATTCAAAAGTTTGATATTTTCAAACCAAATGAGTCCTAAGAACTCATGAGTCATGTTGCTTAGTGAGTATCATTATCCTAAGTCTTATAATGACCTTGTGACAAATTTTCTCAAGCCTTTATAAATTTATAAATTTACTATTTTCAATTTATGATATCGAATTCAGATATGAGAGCATGGATACATTAAAGAGATTTGTAGGAGTATATTAGTTTTGATTTGAAATGATTCAAAAAAATATTAAATTTATTAATCAATTTCGAACAAAACTAATTGATTGACCTATACCATTTATAAATTTAAAATTTTGATATTTTTTGAACTAGGAGAGTCCTAAGAACCTCTAGTTAGTAAGTATAATTATCTTAGGCCTTATAATGAGCCGGTGTCAAAAAAATTCAAATCTTTACAAGTTTAAAATTTTGATGCTCTCAATTTATGCTATTGAATTCAAATATAAGGGTATGGATATATTAAGAAGGTTTGCATGATTTTAAATCAAAATAAATATACTTCTACAATCCTTCTTGATGTCTCTCATGTCTAAATTATATGAATAAATTGAGAAAAGTGAAGAAGTAAAAATTTAAAGACACACACAAATCCACGTAATTAAGGAAAGAGTATAATGAAAATATGATACATATTTTTGAAATTATAAAAGTTAGTTCATGAAATGAGGCATATTGGAACTCCCTCGTGAGGTTATGTAAAATGCGGTTATTGTTTTGTCCACTAATTCTTTTCCACTTAAAGTTTTTTTATCACTTAAAAAGTTATAAAATAAAATAAAATTCCAGGGCTAGGTAATCCTAAATCTTGTATCTTTAACTATTATAAATAAGTGGAATGTATTTATGAAATAATAATAATAATTAATTTATTTTATTCCTTAAAATTTCCCCTCTCTATTTTACTTCCTAATAACCACAAAATCTAAAAAAAACATTTCTTTTCTAATGATGTAATTTAATATAAAAAAGAAGCACACCCTGGATATTAAATTAGTGTAGGAAAAAAAAATCTGGAGTTCGTTGTGCTTTCGTATTTATCCAGTAGATGAATAAAAAAAAACTATCTATCTTCAAATTAGTTGAATAAAACCTGAATATTTAAATTCTAAAAAACCAAAAAATTGCTTTGAGGAAAAAAAAACCTCTTCCCCTAAAGAGAACATAGAATATGTTCAATATACAGGCAAGGCAGGATTAATCACTGTCAACCCTATATATATATATATATATATATATTAATTAAGAGAGAGAGATTTCTGCTAATTAACACCCTTATAGGGATAGACCCGTGGGTTAATCATTAATTAACCCATGTAATTGATGGATTAATCAACTCTTAACCCAACGCGGCAAAGCCTCCCCCCTTCATCATCCGCCGGAACTCCGTGAAGTTGACCTTGCCGTCGCCGTCGACGTCCACCTGGCTGATCATCTTCCGGCACTCCTCCGCGGTCCGCCCCTGCTTGAATCCCAGCGACGCGAGCACGGAGCGCAGCTCGTCGACGGTGATGAAGCCGTCCCCGTTCTGGTCGAAGACGTTGAAGGCCTCGCGCATGTCCTCCTCCTCGTCCCGCTCATCCATGATGGACTGGTACAGCGTCCCGAACTCGTCCGCGTCCACGCACCCGTCGCCGTTCACGTCGATCTTCTCGATCAAGGCCGCCAGCTCCGCCTCCGGGATGTAGATTCCCAGGTTCTGCAGCGAGTCACTCAGCTCCTGCTTCGTAATCAGGCCGTCGCCGTTGCGGTCGAACATCTGGAACACCCGCCGCAGGTCCGCACTCTCCATCAAACGCACGTACGGATCGACGGCGATCGATGCGGCCGGTGAGAAGGAATAGCTAGGGATCGAGGATTATTGCAAATAAGGGAGGGAGGGAGGGAGGGACAGCGGCGACTTGATCCCTCCTGTTTTTATCGTTCGGGCGGTGCGACGGTATTCGCGCGCGGAAGTGAGTTCAAGAAGGAAGAGGCTATCCGAGTAATTGATTGTGTGGAGGTAGCGGCCGGTGGTGGCTTCCTTATATCACGTCTGTCTTCCTTTTCTTCCTGAGGCGTCGCGGAAACGCCGCTCGATCGTTTTTATTTATTTTTTATTTTTTTATACTATTTATTCAAATTTTACTATCCTATTAATCTTGAAACAAAGTACAGGCACACATTCAGCCCAAATCTTACTATCCTATTAATCTTGGAATAAAATACAGGCACACGCGTTCAGCCCACTAATAAGTAACTTTAAAAAAGCACTATCTCAACTTTACTAGTAGTTTAATTATCAATCATCATATATGCTCTATGTGAAAATTAAACCTTGATTGTTTGAAAAATACATCTTATTTTTTACCACCATATATCAATTTTAGTTCCTTAGAAATCGGCCCCTATGGGTACAATCGAATTGATACTCAAGTGATAAAATTGTATCACAAGAATAAAATTCGAATTCTTTGAAGTTCATTTCTTTAGGGATAAATTCCTTTTAAGAAGTTATTCAGTATCATAATTTATTTTAATTTCATAAGATCATGAGGTAGAGGAAGAGCGTTATCCATTATAAAAATGATATATCAGTTAATTCTGAGAATAACCGATCTATTTTATTAAAAAAAAATCGATCATCAAAATAAATAAAAAAGCGCTATCCTCGTAGTTCATTTTTTTTTTAATTAAACGAAACGGTTGGGGACGGTAGCCGGCCGTCCAGCATATGTGGACTCCGTTGGACAGATTTTAATTGCAATCACACGGCGGCATCCAACCGCTCCGCCTAAATCCATCAGCAGAAAAGTTCTGCATAGCGCGTGAAGGAGGTAGGAAAGTAGTATCACATGGCACGTCAGGCCGACCGCCAATTGTGCTTAAATAATTGGTCAAAAAACATATTGGACATCTTGATGCACTACGACTTTATCCAGCCACGCACGAGGTGCCTTTTTCGTGGCAATTCACTTGAACAACTCACTGTGCAAAATTCTCATCAATACGAGATCTCAAAGAAGCATCGAACTGCATTAAATCTATTATACGTAATTTTATTTTACATTATAAGAGATTATTTTCATGACTCAAACATATGACTTTTAAGTCACATAACAACTTTATTATTACGTCAAATCTCTCCTTCATATTATAAACAAGAATATCACAATAAAAAAGAAATATAATATACAAAAGAGTTTTTGATAAAGAAAGTACATAACAATGAATTGTAATACAATAGCAAAATATAAAATAAAACATCTCAAAAATGCTTATAGCTAGGTAGGTAAAAAAAAAAAAACTCTACATCAATATAATAATTTAATTATTCAAAAATTGACAAATGATATATTTCATCTATTAATTTTTTTTTTATAATCCAAACATCCTGATCCTTACAAACCCGACTAATTCTGGGAGTGAACGACTCTTCCCCAGATTCATCCACTAAATATATACAAAAATGCTCGCAATAGTACATCAACAACCAACCTCCACAAGTCATCCATCACTGTGGGATTGCGCATGCCCCAAATGGGAAACTCAAACCATAGATCCCTCAACACAGTCATTTCCTCCCATCTTTTAAGTTTCACTTGAGCATGGTTAACTTTCAATCTCCATATCACTTATTACCTATCATATATTTATTTCTATCTACATTATCACATTTATCTTACCATGAATAAGTCAAATCACCAAATCCAAGTTAGCCAAAATCCTCACAACTGTTAGATAACAATATAATGACAAAAAAATTAACCACACAGTGCACATTGATTAGTCGTTGGATGCTAAAAGCGCTAATCATATAACTAGGCCAGAAATATTCACTTTTGAGCTTTTTTTTCACCATTCACAATAGCGACCCTTTTGGTCATTTTATTCATATTCCACTTTCAAATTTACACATCTTATAGCCATTTCACATTTTAAGAGTCATTAGTTTAAAGGAATACCTTTTATATTAGAGTTTTTCACTAATTTAACAGTGTTATTACATGTCTTCATAAGAAAGCTTACAAGCGTAGATGTTAAAAACACATCAAGCATGAAAAATAAGTATCAACCAGTAAATAGTAGATTACTACTCGTTTAACAACTCTCACAAGTCGATTCACATATGAGAGCAACAAGCCAATAGTCAAACTCAACCATTTTGAATTCATTTAATTTAATCAAAATTGTTTTGTCTCCTTCTAAAAATAGTCATTACAACATATTGGTCTCCTTTCAAAAACTAGATTCACTATTTTTTTTCTTGTCCCTAAACTAGATTAAATCTTTAAATAATGATAGACTGGATATTGGAGGAAGAACAAAACAATATTGGATTCTAAAATCAAGGAACCTATATATAGTTTAATTTGTTTTTATCTATACACAAGATCTATGAACAAGACGTCAAGAAGCAGATTATACCCACCTTACAAATGTAAGGAAAGATTCAAACAGCTCACATGGTCGGAGTGCTCCTTTTGGCTGAGTTCTCTACATAATCAATACAAGTGTAGTTTAGAAAGAGCATAAAATGTAAATAACACATAATAAAGAAATACTACATCAATACATCTATAACTCCTAAAACCAAGATTAATGGAGCCCATCTTGATTCACAAATCCACGTACATTCCAATTTAAAGAGTAACATCTTAAATGAATGTCCAATCCTTAAATCTCCAATTTAATAAAGCAACATCACATGACCATTCAAATTCTAAAATACGAATAAATAAAATACACTCTTACCTAGCTAGGGAACCAATGTTAGGGTTCCAACGGTGCAAACACTAGCCTGAACAATGAACACATATTAGGTCCAATATAGGTAATCATTCAACAGTTCTACCAAGGAAAATGCTCATTGAATCATTTACCCAAATTTAATTTGTAATCAGTTGCTTTCCAATACAAGAACAACTCGATGCACAAAATTTTCGTCAATGTGGGATCCCAAGGAAGCAAGATCTTGGGGAAGGATCTATTGTATGTAGTCGTATCTGTGACCTCCAGATCACACGGCATCAATTTTACCGTTGCGCCAAGGCTCCCCTTCTTGCTTTCCAATCCAAGGGAAATCCTAAATCAAAAACGTAGGTAGGAGTGGAGGAAACTTGGCCATTTATGTCATCAAGTGGAGGTCAGCTACCTCTAGTGTGATTCAAAAAAGCAACTGTGGAAAGAGGGCCGGGATCGAAGAGAGGGAAGGAAGCTAGGGTCACTGCCTTGTCGGAAAGGAAGGAAACTGCCACTTACTAGTGGCTCCTATCCACATTGTATGGAAAGAGAAATCAACAGCAGCAAATGATTAATCTTAATACACGTGTGCAAGAGTCGACAATAGAGCCGCATATGTAGTGGTGTCCAGAGTGAGCAAGGGATTGGCCGAGGCGGTGCCCTGTGCATGCATGACAATTGGGTAGTAGTAGAAGCGCTCTGCGAGTGCAACAAGGAAATTATAAGTTGGTGTTGCACAAGATGCATGAAGTGACGGGCGACAGTGATGTCTTGTTCATATTTGTACGAATGCATGCTAGTATTGGGTGGCAGTCCATGCATACCACACCTACTTGATGGATTCAATCAAATCCTAATTAATCTCAAATGGCCTTTCAAAAGCTAATAAGTTGCTTTGGTTCTACTTGATTGGTGTCTAAAATCTAAAATAAATTACAACTAGTAAATTAAATAGAGCAAAAATTCGATATTCAACATTTAAACCTTGCAGTTTTGGGTATCCTTGTAATGCTAGTATAAAATCTTCATTGGTCATCTCAACTTTTTCTATGACATGCTTATATAGCTTTGATATGAAATTGATCATTTCGCCCTAAAACTTTTGACATTTGTCTTTCAAATTGCATTCTTGTTATTCACTTTTAGCCTTTCTTGCTGAGTTCCATAACTTTGTTTGCCTCACTTTCATTTTAGTGTGCAAGTCTTTCGATTTAAATCATAGATTTGGTATTAAGCATTATGAATGTTGGTTATATGATATGTAAAACTAAGAATTGTCAAACAGCTATAAATTTTAATGTTTTTTTTTTTTGATAATCCAGATATAGAAAACTAAGAATTGTTAAACAACTATAAATTTTAATGTTTTTTTTTTGATAATCCAGATATAGAAAACTAAGAATTGTTAAACAACTATAAATTTTAATGTATACTTTTTTATAGCTAGGTATCTAGTCCTTCGGGCCGATTAATCCTGGGGATAACTGACCCGGTCTCACAGAAGTTTTTTACCGACCATCGAGGTAAATCTGGAAGTGCTTGCAATGGGCAGCCCAGCAGCCCAACATCCCAAGTTTGTTATCCCACTGGAGAAAAATACCCTACGGTGCACCGTAGCTAAAAATCAAACCATGGGTACTTAGGAGACTGCATGGGTGCCCAACCGCTGCACCATAGCCCGGGGGCAATTTTAATGTATACCTTTTGGGGGGAAAGGTAAATATATATATATAGATGTCATACTGACATACAATCAATGGAGATCCACAAACCGATTGACATGCGTCTGTAGTTTGTGGAACATCATGTACATCACTCTCAAAACGACATCTATTACGACATTCCCACAAAAGATAAATCATTCATGAAACAGCAAGGTATCGCGATTTCATGATGCGTCGGTTTTCTCTATAGTGCTGCTGGAAAACTGTAGTAGTCTCTCCATGGTTCTGACCTCGTATCGAATGCATAGCCATCTTCTTACTTTGTTCCATAGGAGTTTGGTAATGGAACACTCAAAAAAGATATGTGAATTTGATTCATCATTCCTGCAGCACAAACACAGCTTTTATACGGTTCATACGGAAGTCTGTCCGCTATCCTCAGCCTTCCATGAGCAAGCAACCAAGCAAAAAAATGGTGTTTGGGTAGCATTGCTGGCCTCTATAACACTGGTGCCCAAGGGACCACCGGCCCCTTTGGCCGAAAGAAATCGTACGCATTTGTTGTCCCGTTTTTCTCCGCAGTAAACCATTCCAGCAACCTCATATTCACTGCTCCTTGCCCGTTCAGCCCCTGAACCACCTGGTCTCAAATGTCAATAAGTTGCTTAGCCACCGGGGAATCCGAGGGTTTCGTGCACCCTTGCCAAAAATCAGCTTGTTTGATGTAGTGGTGATGGACCCATCGCACCCATAAAGAATTCGTCTTGCATTAGATGTTCCAAAGTGTCCTGCAAAATAAACCATTATTCCATGCTTGTAGATCCCGAAGTTCATATCCTCCTTCTTATTTAGATAGACAAATCTTGGCCCAGGAGATTGGCAGATGCTTGGAGAACCAAACAAACGTCCGACATATGTCATATATCTTATCAATAACTCCACAAGGTATGGGAAGTATAGAGAGTCAATAACACTCAACACCTTGTAGGACTGATCTGACCAACTCTAAGCGCCCAACATAGGATAATGTGTTTTGGTCATGCATTTATCTTCTTCATTATCGCATCAAGTAGAGGTCCATAATTGACAATTCGCAGCTTTTCCGTGGCAAGAGGAATACCTAAATACCGGAAGGGAAAGGTGCCCTCTTGAAAACTGGTGATCTAAAGCAGATTTGCCCTTATTGTGTCATCCACCCCTGCCATATACATGTTAGACTTCAAGGGATTAGCTCTCAACCCTACTTCATCCCCAAAGTCCTTCAAGCAGTCCACTATCAATGTGATTGAGGTAATATCTACTCTAGCAAAAATCAGAAGGTCATCTGCATACGCTAGGTGCGTAATCTGGGGATCTCCACACATGGGAAGAAAGTGAAAAGACGGTAGTGAAGAAACCACCTTCAATCTCCTCGATAGAACCTCAAGGCATAATCCAAATAATAGAGGCGATAGTGGATCACCTTGCCTTAAACCGTTGCCAAGAAACCATGAAGCCCGCCATTTAGATTTATAGAATACGAGACTATTGTGACACATTCATGAATCCACTCTTGAAATTTTTGGGGAAAACCAAAACCAACAAGTGTCGATGCTAGAAAACCCCAATCCACCGTGTCAAATACTTTCCATAAGTCTATCTTGATCATACATCTAGGAGAGATTCTTTTACGGGCATATTTCCTGAGCAATTCCTGTGCTAAGTTGATATTGTCTCCTATGGATCGCCCTTGCACAAATGCCGCTTGCGCTGGATCCAGCAAGCTGCCCATAATCGCAGCTAACCTCCTAGCCAAGACTTTGGAGATTACCTTGTAGAAAACATTGTAGCAGGAAATCGGTCGATAGTCCGCCACCCCCGGTGCGTGATCCGCCTTAGGAACCGATGCAATCAAGGTATGATTTCATTGTTTGAGTTTGCCGGTCTGAAAAAATTCCAGAGCAGCAGCATTAAAATCCGGCCCAATTGTTTCCCATGAAGAAGTGAAAATTTTCACTCCATACCCATCCGGCCCCGGGGCCTTGTCTTCTTCAATATCAAAAAGAGCAGCTCTAATTTCCTCTTTGAAACTTAATCAATCATGAATTCATCTATAGAGGTGTGACAACAATTGGAACTATTTAGGTGCCTGTATGTGAATCTTATCCTGACATTGAATTCTATATTTCAATCATCCACTAAATGTTTTTTGTTATTTGTTCTATTAATGCAATCTTCATTGGCATCTCCTTATTGGATAATAAATTCAAGAAATCAAAATGCCAATCCTTACCACCCACAGTTCCGTTGGCATTTTTTGGACATTTTGCAAACAACAATCCAGAAACAATTTTGCCAAATATACCTTTGTAAGTGAAATGAAACAAAAAGGTAATCTTTGGCAACAATATGAAACTGTAGGGATATTTCCCAAGAGGGAATACCTGTGGGTGCATAATGAAATTCTCCATGAGGTTTTTTTCAATCTATTCATTTCTCAACTTGTATAAACTGATGGAGGCTTGAAAGTGAAAATACTCGACAGCTGAAACAAACCTGGGATACAATCATGTCCAAAATGTATGGTTCCTGAACTGTGTAGATATTGAATCTGTCAAAAATTTCACAATCTCTTCTCTCTCAACTTCCTTTTCCTTTTTAAATTCTAGATGACGAACCTGACAACGCAAGCATTTTAATATCAGTACAAGGAAACAGAAAGAAGTTTAATGATAGGTATCATTTAACTGAATGTGGATAAAAAATAAACTCATGCATCAAAAAGAAAAAAGGTTATATGATTTCTTAAACTTTCCTCCGATTACTACCGAATTTAACTATCTGAATGATAACTATATTTACTCACTTCTTTTCTCCGGTCTTTCTTCTCTCTTCCGGTGCCTTCCTAATTTTGACATTTTACCAAATTGTGCAGTTAGTTTGATATTATCAAGCTGCACTTCGTGATTTCAAAATTTACCAAAGTGCATACTTTGTGCAGTTGAGGTTCCAAAAGTACTCTTGCATTTGCTCTAAAAATCTCAACTTGGAACTTGTGGAAGAGAAACGGAGAAGGGCTGCCATCAAGATGGAATCCTATAGAAGCTGAGTCTCTTGGGCTTACAATGGGGACGATGGTGCCAAGTTCTTTCAAAGCTGGGTACCTAATCCTTCGAAGAATTAAGCATGTGGGAGAAGTTAGTAAGCTCAACCCCAAATAGGAAGGATCATTCATGGTGATTTCAAACCTTAGCTTAGGAGCTTATTACCTAGAGGATGCGCAAGGAAAAGTACTCAAGTCGTGGAACACTTTTCACTTACACCCATAGTACAACTACTTTCTTACAGAACCTAGGGCCTTGTACTCGATGTCAAAACCTAATAGAGTTTTACCTATAAGCAAGGTCTACTCTTAATATATTATATTTTAAATTGCAGATGTTGATTTCGTTAAGTGGCTGAGTTCCTTATTACCTCTCTCCGACCTCAGTGGTTTGCATGGAGGTCACAGGATCTAGTTCTCTATTATGTATCCCTGACCTCCTTAGTAGATTACCTAAAGGTTATGAGATTGAATTCTCTATTATTTGTCCTTGACCTCAGTAGATTACCTAAAGGTCGTGGGATTGAGTTCTCTACTACCTCTCCTTGACCTTAGTGGATTACTTAGAAGTCGTGGGATCGAGTTCTATACTACTTTAGTATAGATTAAACTCACAAAATAAAGCAAGGGAATAAGTGCAGGCTTGGGTAAAGAAAAGATTTAAATTGTTAAAATGCAAATACTAGAACCAAGAGGCTAATTAGGCTACAGTACTATACATGAAGCCTCGGGAATATCTCAATTTGCAACCTTTTAATATTCCTGCTGATTGGGAGTATAAAAACAAATAATTTTGAAAAACTGCATGTAAATAAAAATCAGTTGATCGGAGAATTATTTCAAGCAATTTAACTTTAACCAGGGGAATACCTATCAATATATATTCACCTTCCAAAGAATCAAACATCATCTAAATAGCTATTAAAATGGATCAATATTACCTTCACTAGACTTCCTTGTGATAGACCAGCTTCAGTTATTATAACTAGACATTTAATATCATTCTCACTAGCATACTCATATTGTTCTTTGAAACTCGGATCTTTCTGGGGAAGAAACTCAGCCTGAGAACAATTGTATTTCTTTTTTTCAAAATAATATAAATTTTGTTTAAGAAATTCCACAACAGAGTACTAGGATAGCTGAACTTTTCATAGTGATGACCTTTATGTTAGCTGCCCAGAACTCTGCAACAAGTTCCATGCGCTCCTGCAGCAGTCCTCCCCCTCCCCTTGAGCACACAAGAACATGGGTATTTGGTTCATATCTGACAAAGGAATTTTCAAATCAATTTACTTTTCCAAGTTCAAAAAAGAGAAATCAACAACACTCACAAGTCACAAGAACATTTAGCATTTGTAATTATTTAAGTATAGAACAGCTTTGTGGAGACCTGGAAGGCATTATTTCTACTGAAGAAAGCAAAAGAATTTTCTCCAATGCAAAGCTAACTCCAACAGCACCAGGTGCGATAGATCTCTGCAAAAAGATACAGCATCACAGTTTTGATAAGGAACCATACCCTAACTTTAAGTAAGAATAATCCTATGGCAAATCACTTGACCGAGAAATTGTACAACAAACAAATGTGCAGATACACAAACCATACAAGTCATAACAACACAGATCTATAATTGATTGGTAACGTAATTCCATTACCTGAACACTAAGGCTATGTTTACTTGAGGGAAAAATAATTAGGGGAGAATAGAGGGGGAGAAAAAAGAGAGAGAGAAATTAAAATTTGTTATTTACTTGAAGAAACATACAAAAAAAGAAAATAAAAGAAATAGGGATCTTTGAATTGCTCAAGCCAAAACTGTGAAGAAGCTCACGTCTTCGATTTGCAAAGTTGACACTGATGTAGAAGGGACTACAAGAACCGAATTGAAACCAAGATTGGAGGGCATGGTTACACTCAAAAGACTCCTAGAAATGCATTAATTCTGATTTGGTTTGAATCCGATAATAAATCTAAATCCATCAGTGAATTTTGGCCAAAAGTATGGTCATAAAATGTCTAGAATCTGAAATATTCAACATGGTCAGAATGAAGGGAGTCCCACGAACATATTGGTGTTGTTGTTGAGTGAATATAATAGACCTAAGTCTAATAGTGAGTTTGTGTCAAATTGATTCAAAATTAAATATATTTCAAAAACTCACAGTAGCCTATCTAGAATATGAAACCAAGGTTGGAGGGAATGGTTACACTTAGGAGACTTTAGGAATGAATTGGTCATGATTTTGAATTGATTTGGATGTCCCTAAGGTCATCAATTCAAACTAGGACCAATGATGGCCTTAAGCACATCCAAATCAATTCAAACTAGGACCAATGCATTCGTAAAAGTCTCCTGAATGCAATCATACCCTCCAACCTTGGTTCCACACTCTATTTAGCTTGCTGTGAGTTTTTGAAAAAATTCAAACCTTATATAATTTTATCATAAAGTCAATGATGGACTTAGCCTTAGCATATTCATTCAACAACAAAACCTACGTATTCCTAGGACTTTTGCGAATCTAATCATGTTTAAATTTCTGAATCAGGACCCTCCTAAGTGTAATGATGCCTCCAATCTTAATTTAACACCTTATTTAGCCACCTGTGAGTTTTTTTTTAAAAAAACAATGGCTTTTTTGGAGACAAATATTAGTTTCAAAATCCTATAAAATGTAGCCCATTTTTCAATATTTTAAATGTGTTTTATTGGTTCGGGTGCATGTATAAAAGGAGGGGTATTTTAGAAAAGAAGTGCGTGATTTAGGTATTAGTGAAAGTGGAAGTGCTGATAAGATCAATGATGCATCCTAGATAGGTAAATTTAGAGATGTCAAAATAGGTCGATCGAGTCAAGCACGACTCAGCCTCAATCGACTCATTTTCTTAGCATGTCAAGTCACACTTAGTCTGATTTGTCATGGGTCATGGCCAGCACGACACATGAGTTTAGGTCGATTGCCCAACGCAGGCCCAGTTGAGTCATGCCTAGGCAGCCTAAGCCATGGCCCATTTTTTTAAAAAAAATAATAAAAAAAAAATCATAAAGATTAGAAAAATATGCTTTATAATTTTTATAAATTTTCTTAGATATTTTTTTATTTTTAAAAATAAATTTTCTATATTTTTAATGTTAAAGAATTATATTAAGCCCAACATGAGAGTCATGCTCAATCCGAGTTTGTGTCAAGCTCAACACAACCCAAGATCGAGCCTCAGACCAAGCTTCCCTCATTCGGTTTAAATTACGGAGCAGATCAAGCAGCATGACATAACCCAAAGATTATTGAGCAATGTGAGGTACGACCAAGCATCTATAGTTTTGGATAGGGACATGAAGTTCATCAGTTATATTTGGAAAACGCCATGTATGTTACTTAGAACCCAACTTGAATTTTAGCTTGTCTTTCATATGTAGAGTGATGAATAGACTAAGATCATGATTGGTAGTCTACGAAAAAAAATTGATAAAGGTAAATATCGTTGATATCAATCAAGGATTTACATGTGAGCTACTCAAGAACCGAAATACATGTGTTTGAACCTTCCTAAATACTATTTCCATATTCGGCACACCACCATCATGTTGGCACACATTCCGGCTTTGCCATATCAAGTAAAGCATACAAGAGACACCCAAAAGACGCCCTTTGTTGATCTGGCTATCTCTGAAATACCGCTGTCCAAAGCTCTCCAATAGCTCCGTCACCGTGTTATAGGAGCTGGTAACGTGTAGCCAACTACTTGCTTTGTCCCACAGCGATTTAACTACAGAGTAGTCAAAGAAAAGGTGGTCTGTGGTCTCGTTCATTTGTTGGCACAACGGACATGTCTTGCAAGTTATGTACGTCATCTTATCTTTTGTGCGCACCTTGTTGTTTGCGAGTTGCCAAAAGAGAAATATGTGCTTTGGCATTAGGAATGGCTTTCATATTACTGCTGCCCACTCCTTTTTGTCGCTCCTTGGTTTGAGGAAATCGTACGCTACCTTGACACCATGTTTTTCCTCGTGATCAAACCAGCTACTCAGCTGGTTGGTGGCAAAATGAGCAGGTCCAGCCTTATCCATGATGTCTTGTCGAATTTGAAGGAGGTGTTTGATGAGCGGGTTGTCCGATGCCTTGGCTTACCATTCCCACAAGTTGGTACGCTGGAGATACTGATGGTGAACCCACCTCACCCAAAGGCGATCTTTCTTCTGTTGTATATTCCACAAGGATTTCGATAGTAAGGCTGAATTCCAAGTCCGAAGGTCTCATAACACATATCCCCCTTCTTCTTTTGCCAAGCACATTGTCTTCCAAGAGATGGGCGGATGCTTGGTTGACCACACAAAGGAGTGGCATATGGCATAGATTTTGTCAATCACTGCACATGGAATTGGTAAGATTGAAAGCTAAAAACACTCAATACCTTGGAGCACCGTCTTCACCAATTCAAGCTTGCCGACGTATGAAGTGTTTGCTTGGGCCAAGAGCTCACCCTCCGCATGATTGCCTCCGTTAGAGGTCCATAATTGTTGGTCCTCAACTTCTCCGTCACAAGAGGAATGCCAAGGTAGCAGAACGGAAAGGTTCTGCGCCGGAATCCGGTGATCTCAAGTAGACGAACTGCTGTCCGATCACTAACCCCCGCCATGTACAAATTTGACTTAGTGAGGTTAGGAAGGAGTCCAGCTTGCACTCCGAAGTCCACAATACAGTCTGCAACCATCTGGATAGTCGACTCATCAGCTCGCGCGAAGAGGAGTAAGTCATCCGCATAAACTAAATGAGTTATCTTTGTTCCGGCGCACATGGGATGGAAGTGATATCCGGCCAGCTGTGATGTTGTTTTGAGCGACCTTGCGAAGACCTCTAAACATAATCCGACGAGGAAAGGAGAGAGCGGATCACCTTGTCTCAAACCCCTCCTCCCTTTGAAGAAACCATACATATCACCATTAACCGCCACCGAGTAGGATACGGTGGTAACACACTCCTCTACCCAACCAAAAAACTATTGTAGGAATCCGAAATGACGAAGAGAGTCAAGTAGAAAAGCCCAATTCACCGAATCGAAAGCCTTTTGGAGATCCACTTTGAGTACACACCTTGGGGATATTCGTTTCCGTAGTAGTTTTTGTCCAAGGAGAACATTTTCCACAATGGACCGTCCCTCCACATAGGCAGCTTGTGCAGGATCTAGTAGAATGCCCATGACTTCCTTTAAACGATTTGTCAATACTTTTGAGATAACTTTATACACCACCATGCAACATGATATCGGCCGTTAGTCAGAGACACTTGGTGCATGATTTGGTTTTGGGACCAACACAATCAGTGTGGTTCAATTGTCGCAATAACCACCCAGCTGTAAAGAACTCTTGGACAGATTCGTAGAGGTCCGTGTGTACCTTCGTCCAGGCCGCTTTGAAAAAGTTTGATCCATAACCATCAGGCCCTAGCATCCGGTCACTCCCAATGTCAAAGAGGGTTGTCCGTATCTCCTCGTTGGTGATGGGAGCTACTAGATTATTCCGCTGGAGATCTGTGAGGACTGCCCCTTCTGTGTTCCTGTTGTCCAGTGGCAAACAGTCCACTTCGGCACCCAAAAGTCGCTCGAAATGATGCACAAACTCCTCCGCAACCTCTTGAATGCTTGTAGTATGTTCCCCTGAGGTTTTGTTAATGGCTACAAGCATATTTCGTTTGTTGTTCCTCTTGACCAGATTATGAAAAAATCTGCTACACCGACCACTCTGCTTTAGGTAGACTCCTTTAGCCTTTTGTTGGTAGAACAACCGCTCCGCCTCCTCCAATCTATTTGCAGTGACCCTAAGTTGTGAATAATTATTTGGCGGGTCTTCTCCGTCAAGGATTTTCTGTTGGGAAGCCTCTAGTTCAGTCTTGGCTCGCTGAGCTTTTTCCGAGATATGTTGAAAATGCATTCTGTTCAACGTCCTCAATTGCGGTTTTAGTCTTGTGAGTTTTTGCTTCAAACGGTACTGCGCAGACCCAAGGATCGGCTGCTCCCAACAGTCCTCAATCAATCTGTGGAAGTCCTCATGCGTCGTCCACATGTTATGGAACTTGAAAGGACAGTGTCTGGGTTGATCTCGCAGCAGGTCGACGATACAACATGAATGGTCGGAAAGGCAGCCCGGCGGGATGAATTCAGCATAGCTCTGTAGTCCGCGAGCAGCCATTGTGTATTAACCATCGCCTTATCAATTTTGCTTGAGACTATTCCATTTGTCCATGTTAACCTGCACCCCAAAGATCTAAGATCCACCAACTCGCATGATTGTGGCATCACCACTAAGTCATTGGTTTCATAATTAGTAACCAGCATGCTGCCCTCTTTTTCTTGGGCTGTCATCAATGCATTGAAGTCACCAAGTACCATCCACGGGTCCCCAATTACTCCAGAAAGGTCAATAACTGCATTCCACAGTGGTCGCCGTGCTAGGACACTACAGTCCATAAACAAATGTGACGAGAATGCTCCGCCCCATGATTTTACATGCAATTCGGCAATGGATAAGTTGTTCCTCAGTCCGTAAGATGTCCAAGTCCACTAGATCTGTCCTCCAAAGTAGCAATATTCTTCCTCAATCAGAGAATTGAAAATTGTGACCAATTCCCATACCTGGAAACCGTCGAAGGAGGATGTTGTTTGCATCGTCTTCGGACAATTTGGTCTCCATCAGCCCAAAAACTGCAAGTCGTCTTCTGTGAAGGAGGTGTTGAACCCCCTTCTGTTTCAGGGGCTTGTGGAAGCCCCTGGAACACTAGCGATCCTCATGGTTGGTAGCAGACAGTTCGTGTCCGCCTCCTGCGTCTGACTACCGCCCTCCATTCTGCTTCTTGATTTTGCATTTCTGTGGGTTGATGATCATTCGGGTATGTGTTCATCACTTCCGCCTATAGGGAGGAGTTACTATTGCCCTTATCCTTGCTTTGTGTGCCTCCGCTCTCCATACAAGCACCACTCTGCTCCGTAGTATCCTTGTTTTGTGCGCGTCCTCTTTCCATACAAGCCTCGCTTTGCTCCGCACCATGCATGTCTCCATCTCGACTCCGATCAGCACCAGACTCCTTGGCACTGCTCAGTTTTGAACCACACAAGTTGTCGATACCCCCGTTCTGCTTGTTACTGCCTTCACCCTATTTGTCATTGGCTTCCATATGATCACTGCTCTTCCCTGCGCCTCCCTCGCTCTGCATACAATTTTCTTCTTCCTCTGCCTCGCTACTTGCATCTATTGCGACACCACCTTCGTCTACCACCTGCACACCAATGACATCACCTTCGGCACTCGGTGGTGTGGTCATGTGACTGATTCTGTCCTTGCGCATGGACTGCACCCCGCCTTCCTTTCGTTCTCAATCTTGGACCACTCTGTGTCATGTTCCATCACTCCTTGTGAGCCCTTTTGAACAGCCTCACAGTTCTCCTTCGAGTGCCCAATTCGTCGACATGATTCACATGATTCACAAAATTCCGACAGTGGTTCGAACTTCACCTCTAGGTCAACTTGTGCACCCGTGGGGAGAGTTATCGACACTCTATCAATGCGCTCCTCATCCATGTTCTCCTCAATCAATAGCCTTGCATAGGCGACTCTTTCTCTCGTACGAGTCAATTTGTCGGTGTATATTGGTCTTCCAATTTCCGATCCGATGAGGCCGAGGACTGGTTCTGTCCAACAATCCGCCGGCAGCCCATGTATTTGTACCCAAGCAGGCACAAACCGACCATCTTCGTCAAATATAAAGCAACTCAGCATCTCTTTGAGGAACAAGGGGCTGCCATATGCAAAGTACGGAGCTTTTCCCAACACCTGGTCTCGATCGGCCGCTGTATCAAAACGAAAGACCGTCCAACCGCTTCTGTGCATGTGGAATTTGCACTGAATCCTCCAGCGTCTAGTGACCGCCATGATGCCATCCTTACCTGGGTTTTGACCCATGAAACACAACACCAGGCAGAATCCCAAGGACTCTTCCATCGTATCAATGTCATCATATTCAATGCTCAGCCTTTTTCCTTGTCTCTCGAGGTGATGTAGCTTCATTGTTGTCCCTGCCTTTCAGTTGTCCCTGAATAACCCCACCCATGACTTCGGATTTTCCTTAGGATTCTGTAGATCCACCCCTTTTGTTGATTGAGGTTCGTTTGAAGGATGGGATTGAGATGCCTCCGCCTCTCCCCTCTGTCCAGTGTTTGGCGGATTGAGGAGAGCAATCGTTCCGAGAGTTCCCGGAATTTGGATGAGTTGACCATCTTCAGCTTCTCCCTCCACCTCTGAAGTCACCTTTTCCGACTGACCATTTACCTGCAGACTCTAGATTGGCTTCCCTCGGTCGGCTGGCCCAAGATTCTGTTGATTTTTTCTTGTCAGCAGTCCTTATCCATGTCTATGCAGTGTTGCCTTCCTGTGTTCTCCACTTGTTCAAAAAGTATGGGTTCTTTGTGCCCCTCCCTTGCCTCGTCAGCATCCACGTCAACCAGAGCAGTACTCCGTTGTGCTCTGGATTGACGCCTCGTCTGCCATTGATTGCCATTGCCCTTTGATTGGGGTTGCCCAGCTGTTTTGCCATGTCTTGCCATAACCAGCACTATGAAAATTGGAAAGATCTGATGAAACAGCATTGATGCAGCAGCGTTGATTGACACGCTGATTCTGTGCGTGCACCAGGGAAGGAAAGTCCTGAGATATGGGAAGTTTTGAGCTGTCCGGCTCCTTATTTCCAGCTCTGTTGATCACCGAAAAAAGTCCAGCTCTGGCGAAGGAAGTTACACGCTAAGTAAACCAGTACCCTCCAATCCAGGCAACACTCCCTCGCCCAGCCACCAGAGAGGTTGTCCAATTTCCGTCAATGCAAGGGGGTGTCGAAAAACTCCGTTGATGCAGAGGTTGTCCACAAGCTGGTGATGCAGAGGTTGTCCACAATCTGGTCGACCAAAACCTATTGATGCAGCTCCTCTCCTCTGCCCCTCACAGCCCAGCAGCTGGCCGGTGGGCCGGCAGCCGCCCACGCTTGATGTGGCTTGTCCTCTTCTCTCCTCTCCTCTAATGGTTCTTCAGCATCTAAGTCTGTCTGCCCTTGCTACTAGTTTACAAAATTTACTTAGGTGTCTAGTGGAAAAAACAAAGAATTGGGGATTTTTATTTTTCCACTTCCCGAATTTACTTATAGTGATTCGATAAACCAACCCACTAATTATAGTCATTCAACGACACGCATAGGTGTAAACCTTGTGAACCTATTGTCTTGTTTCATTTGCTTACCACTTCCCATGTAAATTAGTTAAGAGCTTTACTGAGCATATTCGAGAGATTCACGTCGATATGTAGAGGAAAATTGCACTAGATTATAAAGTTTATAAAATTCAAAATACACACCATAAATTTAAGGAGCATAATGTAGGAAACTGTTTGTTAGCATCTACCCAATGCTTCTAAAGTCTTGTTTAAAAAGCTTCACACTTGCTCCTCTGGCCCTTTTAAAATTTGAAAAAAATGATTTAATGCATAAGAATTTTGTCAAAGTTTTAATATTGAGCACTCACTGCATTAAGGGACATACAAATTTTCTTCTTTATTTGTTATTTGCCTACAAGTCTTATGCTTACGGTCTTAGTTCCTACACTCTTATCTTCTGCACAACTCATTCTATAGATCGAGTGCATTATTGTTATCTCCTCATGACAACATCCGGAGGTTCCTAGTTCCTTAGAAGGGGCTTTCCGACATCAATGGCACTTGGCTTACTAAGGAAGAGCTTCGTCATCTTGCTCTTGAGTTACTTGAAGAAATGAAGCGACATTAAGTTAGTTCATCGATAGAGGTGACCCCCGCATCTACTCTGTACCGACATAAGGTGTTAGATCTTAATCAGCCCATTTGACAAAGTATAGTTCTTCTTGGTGGAGTAGGATACACATTAGGAAATAAATCTAATTTGAAATTATTTTAACTTTTGGGTTGATTCAAATCATTGGATAATTAGTTATGTTATTTGGTAACTCATCTCTAACTTATAATTAGTTAATATGATTATTATATTGCTGATTTTATTGAGTTATTTTCTAGTTTGTCGTAGAATTGAGTATAAAAGTGTCTATTATCCCATCTCCTATGATAGTCAACATTTTATTAACAACAATTCTATTTTTCTTCTCTATGTGAGATTTCCTCTGTCTGAGGTTTGTGTCTTTCCCACACTAGGTCAATTGTTCCAATTTGAAAAAGAGTGTTACATACAAATATGACCTAATCCTGTGCCTAATATTCTGATAAAAATAGTTATTGTAATCTATAGCAATTGATAACACAATTTATACAAACCATATTTTTCTTCTAAACAAAACTAGAACTCTATGGCTCAAATAGATACCAATTCCTAATGTATGTATAGCCAATGAAATCCAAATGATACCATCCTAGTATAAAATAAAGCTGTTGAAATATAAATTAATACCCAAAGCACCTGTACATTGAGTGGCAAACAACTTATATTTCTATAACTTACATATTCACTTTCCCATGTCTGTTGAATCAAATGATCATATCGGCCTCCAATAGCAAGTAAAGTTGCCTCAGAACTTCTCGAACCACTCTCTTTCAAGTATATCTACACAGAGAGCAGAGAGGATCAACGATTAGATGCTATAAAAACAGTGCATAACGGAAATTTTATCTTAAAGAGAGCTGCACAAAAATAGTTAAACGAGAGCTGCACAAAAATAGTTAAACCAACATAAGGGCCTGTACAGATGGAATAAATATGAAAGAATTCCAGGTATAGCACATTCAGGTTTAATAACAGCCAAAATGATCCAACCTCAACATGATAATCAAGTGTTACCGAGTGGTATGTTTAACTTGCACAACAGTACTGATATGTTATAAATTATTTGTAAGCTTCTCTAACAATTCTCAATAAGTATATATATTTTTTGGTTTATGTCTCGTAAGAAAACTAATGAAGAAATATTGAGAAAAAAATTATTTGCATATAATATTACTTGAAAAGTTTATAATAGAATTCCGATCTGGCTATTATAATGAGTTTTAGAGAGGAAGGTAATCATTAGCAATCACTAATCTATAACATCATCGACAAGTTATGTACAGAATCAACCACATCTTGCTAAATAAACCAAGAATATATACCAATTCTTACATTAATCTAACCAACTGGAATGTAAATAATGGCATGACCGATAACAAGTAGAAGTGAATAATAGAATTTGGGAAGCAATTCAATTTAGATGAGAGGAAACAAGACCAAATCGTATATGGATTCTCTGTGACCTATACAACACTCCCAAGTATCATCTTAGCCTATCCCCTACTACTTCATATAATGTTAGATTGTGGTTTTCACAACTCCACTCCATGTGTAACTACTTTTCTCCTCGTATTCAACTTCTCTAAAACCTCAACCCTATTCCTCACTTCGACAATCGCTCTACCTTTGGTTCTTGCAGCCACAAACCTCTCCATTCGATAGTTCCATCCAACATCCTCAACAATAACCCTTCACTTCTCTTAGATGGTAACTCTTCCTGTAACCTCAGCTGATGCAGCTATGCCACACCTTTTCTCATCACAGTAGGCCATGACACTACAGCTCCCTCTGACCATGTCTTCTCAGAGGTTTTGCAGTCAACCATTACCGCCCAAGAGGCTACCACTCAATGGTAAACGATAATCTGACGAAGGCATCAATTA
This sequence comes from Hedychium gardnerianum, assembly GCA_038050645.1. NCBI lineage: Eukaryota > Viridiplantae > Streptophyta > Magnoliopsida > Zingiberales > Zingiberaceae > Hedychium > Hedychium gardnerianum. The sequence continues at coordinate 13,417,380 of JBBUKS010000017.1, forward strand.
GAAAAGATAAAATAATCATTATGGAAATTCTCTGAAGTTGTTGTCAATAACTGGGAGGGAAGAGGCGTTTTGCTCTTCCTCTTCTATCCATTTTCTATTTAACTAGTTAGTCCCCTTGTCACAAAACCTTACTGTTGACGAATTTGCATGCTGGATTTGCCATCAACCCAATGTTCATTACATCCACTTCTTCCACCAATACAGTCAACTGGCTCTCACACAACAACAGAAAAAATTGTACAACTTATTTTTTTTTAAAAAAAAAGAATCAATATCAAACAGTAGCTTTATTTATTAAATTCAAAGGTAAAATCTAAATTTAATGCAACCTAATTAAATTATGTAAACTTGGTCAAAACCTAACAAAACCAATCTTAACCACAACAAGCCCCATATTTCAACTTCATATAAACATACGGCTAAAATAAACTTCAGCTTAAATTACAATATCAAATTAAGCCCAGAAATATAATTTTAAAACTCAAATTGTAATTAATATAATGATTCTAAGATTCAAAATTTTGAGCCTTGTTGGAGTTTTGATTAGAACCAGAATGATATGGTTTCAGTCATGGTATAAAATATCGAGTCGTAAATTAGCATTTTTTAGAAAATAGATTGTTAGAAAAAATAAATATAATATAATTTCTAACCTTCTAAAATATACTACTATAAATTAAATTATTCTATATATAAATTTAATTTAATTTAATTTTATATTGATAAAAAAAATCTAAATTAAATTAAATTTGGTGACTTCAACTAACTCTAAATTGACTTTTTCTCAATAAGTATCAAAAATTTCATGAGATAATATCAAAACTCGAACTCAACATTCAACATATCAAATATAACTCAATAGTAAGCATCTATAACAATCAAATATTAATAAAAAATATTTTTAATTGATATATTTATATTTAAAAAGTATTGAACCCGTATCAATATAGCACGATACGGTACCGAAACGGTATGATTCTAATTATAAATCGAACTTCGGCATGGCTTGAAATGTTAAACCTTAGTTTCAGTACCATACCATGATGTGTTTTTGGTTTTTTTTTCTTTCTTTTTTAAATGTGCATATTAATGTAAGAAAATAAATTCATTAATATTTAATTTTTATAGATGGTTACTATTATTTTAAATTACGACTATAGAATTCATGTTTTGATATTATCTCTTGAGATGTTTAATACCTATTAAATTTTTACATTAGCTATTAATAAGGTTTAATTCAAAATTTATATTTTCATTATTGAAGAGGAGCCTTGGCGTAATGATAAAGTTGTTGTCATGTGACTTAGAGGTCAAGGGTTCAAGTCTCGAAAACAGCCTCTTACAAAAAGCAAGGTAAGGTTGCGTATAATTTTTTTTATTTTTTTGATAAGTAAAATAGTATAGCACAAATCAGGTGTACAAGAATTGACCTTTAGGAGCTACTTATGTCTGACATAATGTCAGATCCGAGTATACTCCCAAGGACTGATATATATGAATTTGCACACTTCTTCTAATTGTCCCTCGCCAAAGAAACTACATTAGACCCTTCCCCAAGGGGTCACGGGTTCGAGTCTCAAAAACAATCTCTTACAAAGCAAGGTAAGGTTGCGTACAATAAACCGTTCCCTGGGACCCGGCATTGGCAAGAGCTTCGTGCACGGGCTTCCTTTTCTTTTTATATTTCCATTATTATTGCACATAATGAAATTTTCAATTTTACTACAGAGGCATTGAATTTGAGAACTAGAATCCGAAATGTTATATGCTCACTATTATTTTAAATTTCAAGTGACTTTGAATTCATGTTTTGATATTATCTCTTGAAATGTTTAATACCTATTAAATTTTTACATCTGCTATTAGTAAGGTTAAATTCAAAATTTAAATTCATTATTATTGCAGAGGCATTAAGTCTAAAAACTTGAATCCAAAATGGTCGTCTGTGACTTCAACATCTTCAGAGATACTATGAAGAAAGAAAGAAAGAAAGAAACGATACTTCCTTGTGATAAGATAGCATAAGCACTTATACTCCTAAATGTTGGTGTAGTAGTTGAGTCACTTCCACTAGTACCAACTATATCACCACTATATGGCATATGTTGCTTGTATTCATATTCAACTTGAGAGGCACGAAGAACTACTAGAAATTCTTGGTCATTTGAGATATCTTCATCGTAACCATCAAATCCATTATATACAAGTTCTCCAAAGCCTCGTCTATCGCCCCCGGGGCAATAGTGCAATGGTTAGGCCCTCCAATAGTTAACTAAGGGATCTAAGGTTCGAATCTCAGCTGCGGCGCACTGCGGGGAATTTTTCCTCCAGTAAGAAACGGGCCCAAGAATGTTAGCCATTTGGATGAGCCTCCATTAGCACTTTCCAATTTACTCTGGTGGCCGATGGGAAACTTTCGTGAGGCCAGGCCGGTCACCCCAAGTCCGATGTTACCCGACCTGGTTAATCATTTTTTTTTCCAAAGCCTCGTCTATCAAAGTATACATGTTTTGTAGTTTGTAATTGAATTTTTTGTTGGCATAAGTCCCTTCTTCATTGTAAGACGAATTCCTTGAAGAACTTTTGGACAACATCTGGATATCCACCAGTAAAATATTACTTTATGCATGTGACCCAACTGTCACATTTATTTATATCAATGAAATTGATTTTCTAGTGTGCATGTCTCTAAACTGTATCATAAGACTATTGTTCTTGTGTCATTTATATCAAAAAGATAAAATCATTAATAATAAATAAATACACCAAATATTCATAATTTATAATATTATCAAAATTAACATAAAAAAATATTATCCTATTCAAAAAAAATCACAATATAAGAAGAATATCTAGTTTAAACAAAAAAATCAAATAAAAAGCATAAGCATCTACATATTCAAACATTATTTGAAAGTTTGAAATTATTATCAAGTTTGTTACGATTATAAATATGGAAGTTAAAAAAAAAGTAAATTTGAGCACAAGTATAATCAATGGATATTAGCATAACAAAAAGAATACACATAAATGAATATAAAACGAAAAAAATACTATAACAAAACATTGTCAATAATTTTGTAGACTCATTATAGATATATGTTTGAACATTTAAATTTATTTTAAATTATTAAAATATATAATTAATTTTAAAAATTATTAAAAAGGTATATAATTGGTTTTAAAAAATGAAATAATTTTCAAAATTATCTAAAACATTTAAGAGTTCGAGAATAATTTTAAAAATTATCCAACACATTTAAGAGTTCGAGAATAATTTTAAAAATCATTCATCATTTTAAAAAATTATATGAAAGTTTCAAGTTATTATTTTTAATACATTGAAAAGTTTTTAATTTTTTTTAAATTATATTTTGGGAATTATATATTGGTTTTTAGTTAAATTTACAATCAAATCTTAACATGGATTAGAAAATTGAGGATTGTTTTAGAAATTATTTATTAATTAGAGTTAAAAATTAGAAGTTATTAAATTCAGGATTATTGAAATTATTTTTTATTATAATTGTTATATTAAAAATAAAAATCTATTGCCCCCTCTTTCTTTAGTTCTCATGATTCTATATTTTTCTACAACCGCGGTCACTTTTCGATCGACAACCACCTCCTCCAAGGCTAGGGTTGTAAATGAGTCAAGTCAAACCAAGCTTTGTGGTGTTCAAGCTTGTGTGATAAGATAACCAAGCTAAGCAAAGTCGAGCCTAAATTGAACCAAGTTATTGAAATGATTGTTCAAGCTTTGCTTGGTTTCATTTTTACAATCTTGAGTTTGGTTCAAACTTGACTTGAGCTAGGTTCGTTTACATGTTATTAAGCTCTCAATTCAAGCTTGTATGATTCTTGAAATTTTTACATTTTAAAACTTGTTTGATTGGCTGTTGAGCTTGATAATCCAAGCTTCTTTATTCATTTTGAAAGTTTCTTTGTTTATTTACTATGTTGATAAGAATTTTATTAATGAACATAGTTCACAAACTTTATTCATAAATATTATTGACAAACAGTTCACAATCTTTGTTCCTGAACATCAAACTTGTTCATTTAATTAACTATTAAATAAACATAAATAAGCTCTTACCAAGCTTACTGACAAATGTTCGTTTAGTTCATTTACATCCCTATCCAAGGCTACGACTGACACATCCTCTAACCACATCTCCCATCCCTAAAAATAAACTCATTACATGTGTGCGTCGTTGCTTTGAAACCTAGTCATCGTCACTCATCGTCATTGTTGCCTCTCATGGATGAACATCCATTGTCATTTCTAGTAAGATCTCAAGCTTTTTACATCAAAGGTTCAAAATCTCGAATCATAGTGAAGTTTCTTCTTTGATAGGAATGGTATGCATGGTGTTGGTAATAAATTGGAGTTGAAGAAAGGAGATGAAGTATAGGAAGGAGACATTGTCTGTGTCGAGCATTGTTTTAAATCTTGTACTATGTCAGACAAAGCGGTATATTATTCCAATATATTATCAAAATTTGATACCACTCAACACAGACAATGTCTCATTTCTCTTTCCTCCTTTAATCTTTAATCTGTCATCGGTACATGCATCGGAGCGTCGACACGATATTGGAACAATATCTTTCTGTCAAAGACCAAAACTACGGCACAGCTCGAGATTTTGAAGCTTAGTACCAAGTGGTATCGAGTTTTGGTGATTTACCTGAACGGATACATTTCAACTGTTTCGCCCGACACGGTATAAAATTTCAAACCATGTTTACAACCCTCAACCCTTTCTCACGTGATCCATAAAAGGAATTAACTCAATTCCTTCTAACGCATCCTATGTTGATTGCGAGCACATAAGAAAACTTATGGTCAACCAAGGGAATTCTGTATCGTACAATCGACACAGGCATGCTAGTGGGGTATTAGTATTAGCCCCACGTAGAAATAGTAAAATACATTAACATGTGTCAATGCCGAAAATCGTTATTCTACCCTCAATTTTATTCACCCATTACCTCACACCTAAACATTTTTAAGACAATATCCTTTTAAGTGATTGTCCCTTAAATCACTAAATTGTAAGAGTTTGATTTCTAGTAGATGTAATCTTGCACAATAGGATATAAAATGACTAACTTTTCCCTAGATTTGGAGCAGACGAAATAGAACAAGAATTGAAATTTTAAATACTATGAAATTTAAGGTTCTCTTCTTAGGGATGAAGTTAATGTTGGTGTTATTGATGCCCCAAGTGGTCGAATTCAACCAAATTATCGTGATTTTGTTGGCAAAGTGTTTAAGTTAGATTTATCTTATATTTCTAATTTATACATCCAGTGTGCAAGTTGCTCAGGTTAACTAGAAGTCCAAGAGGTCAAGGTTGACAATGAGTTTGGCAGGTTGATTTAAAGTCCAAGAGGCCAAGGTTCATCAAGAGCTTGGCAAGTTGCTCATGGAGCAAGACTTACATGATCTAGTGCCTCTCTCGATCTTACAACCCACTTGGCCTAGCCAATCTAAGCAAGTTTATTTAAAAATAAAATCAATTTACTTGAACAAAACCTTAATCTCCTAAACTCCTTACCCAACCCTCAACCTCACGTTATTTCTCTATTATTCACACCCTTCTGATGCAGGAGGGGATCCAAACCAAATACGACATGACAACGAGACCTAACTTAAACTCAACATGACATGGACTTGGTCATGTGGGCTAGGGGAGCTATGGATTCGTATCTTTTGAATTTTTCTTAATTGGTTATTTATTTTATTAAAGTCCGTTAATTTTTTTCTTAATTATAGCTAGCCTTG